>VDFB02026320.1:21804691-21943294 GCA_007258455.2 Sequoia sempervirens | reverse complement strand
CATAAAATCGCTCCAACACTCTTCTGGTATTCGCAATACACATCGACACACCACACATATATATCAAAATGATATAAGAGATCATACATATATATATGTGACTAGAAATTTAATCACAATAAGTCAGCTTCAAATAAAACTTAAAAATATTAGCAATTGTTGGCTCAAATCATAAGAGTTATGCAATGCACATCCACAACGGTCGGCCACAACTTAGCTCAGACCCAAAACAAGATGAGAAAATAAAAAAATATTCAAATAAACATTTCCTTAATATCCACAACATATTACACCAATTGATTTGGCCTCAAAATACTATAAACCACTGATACATTTTGACTCAAAATCCGAAAAAAGTTTGTCAAAATTATTTCGTCAATTTTCTGGCGAAATTTGAAACATCAAAATTATGACCTAGCTGATGATGCTAGGTCAGAATTTCGATGTTTCAAATTTCGTCATAAAATCGATGAAATTTTGTCGAAATGATGCTGGGTTAGAATTTCAACGTTTCAAAGTTTGTCGAAAAATCAACGAAATAATTCCAATGAAAGTTTGTCGAAATTTTGACAAACTTTTGTTAGATTTTGAGTCAAAATTTATCAGTGAACAAAGAAGTATCAACTGGATCTCCAAACTCACACAAGACTTACTACAAGGCACTAATATTTCCAAGCAACATTTTAGATGTACTGAAAAACCTCCCATGAGGTCCACAACTCAAAATAACAACTGGAAATCTGTAAGTGAATCGATGATCACAAAACTATCGAATCGAATGTCATCAATCTGACTGTCGATATAAGTAAATGATGTTATGTGGATCTGTCACCGACTAGGGTTGCCATCAATGACAACACCTAAAAGTATTCACAGTGTTTCTTGCCAGCAATCTCCCCCTTTGGCATTGATGGCAACACTTAGTGAAAAATGACTAAGTGTTGGATCAAAACCAACATGAGTTACATTGTCATAAAAAGAAACTTCAATCTTGGGAAATCAAGATGACTATACATTTTTCACTATACACTTCTCCCCCTTTGACATCAATGGCAAAAACTAGGGAAACTGAAACAAAATTCCAAAACTGTACATGCATGAACTTGTGACTTACAAAAGTTTGAAAATATCTACAAAATTTTGCTTCAGCACTCTTAAATTGTCATCACAAACTTTTTTGTGAGTTTCCAAAACTGTTATGTGACCACACATTAAATAGGATTGAGCTTCTGCAGTTTCAAGACTCTCTGGGTCACTAACTGCTACAGCAACTTTCGCTTCCCTCAAAGCACTCACCATTATCTCCATCTTCGGATAAATTTTTCTCCTGAGTTCACACACTCTCCAAACAATTATGTCATTTTCATTCTTTAAACATCTTATTTTGTCAAGTAGGATTGTTACTTGACCTTCTTGTTGAACCACATCACCAACTAAAGGATCAAAAGTAGCAGAAATGGTAGCTAATTTATTTTCCAAATCCTTCACCTTTTTCTCATTACCTTCAGTAAACTTGGACAAAGATAAAAAGGACTTGTAGGATTTTCTAGCTTCAGATACAAAACCTTGAGTGTTCTTCATGCAAGTAGCTAACAGAATCTTATCCTTTGCAATCACTACCTTCAACTGACTAAGTCTTTTTCTATTAAACTCCTTTTTCACTTTATCCTCAATAGATTTCTGAAGAGACTCAAATTGAGTACTTACAGCATTTATGAGCTTCTTTAGCTCATCGGAAGAGGAACTTGAAGGATCCATGACATAAGTAGGCATTAATTTCTACAAAACTCCAGATGCAAGATTCAACAATTCACTATCCTTTATTTGAGACTTCAGAATCTTCTCACCGGCCTTAGCTTGAGAAATTGATGCAACCTTCATCATCTGAATTGGGGACAGATTAGATAGATTGATTGAACTTTCATCCAATTCAGGATCAAAATCTTCCTGTTGCTCCATCAGAGATCTCTTCACTACCTTGGCAGTGTCTCTTGCCTCCATTTTGATTTCCTAAAATTTTTCACCTTCAGCCTTGGGTTGTTCTGAGACTGCTTCCAATTTGACTTTGAGTGCCTCAACCTTTTCATTTTGCACCACCTTTCCTTAGCTAATACCACCTTAGGAACTTCAATTTCCATAGGTGTCTCTATATTTTCCACATTAGGAGAAATCAGAACATCCTCAACTTCTGGAGGATCAGATATATTCATTTTCTCCTCATTCACATTCTCTTCTTCATTTACATTTACCTCCTCTTTCACTACCTCATTTTCCATAACATTTTTAGTATTAATTTCCTCATTGTTAATCTTATTCTTTGATAGAAACTCTTTCAGAATTTCCTTAGTTTCACCAACAACAGCATCAATTTCACCAATCATGAGTTTATTCACCCTTGTCTTGCTCTTAAATTCCTTTTTAACTTTTTCAAGGAGTGAATCCATCTCTTCAATTTACATTTCTGGACACAAATCTGCAAGAACTCTCTTCCTCAAATTCTCTTTTCTTGTTCTAGCACTTAACCTTCTCGACTCCAAAGTATCATACAAATTCTTGGGTAGGCCAGACATAATCTCAACAAGAACTTTATTGAAAATATTCATATGTTCTATTGTAGCTTCTTCTAGAATTCTTTGACCAGATTCATCAAAAGTTTCATACAATTCATAGAGGGGCTTGATATTACCGTCATTGACAATTGCATTCACAATTTTATCAACAAACATACGAGGTTTATCAACTTTAGCCTTCTTTTCCTTTTCTTCTTTGCTGGAAGATTTTCTTTTGTTTAACTCGACAGCCTGAGTTCCAATAGCTCTTACTTCTTTCAAAACTTCTTCTAATTGTGTTTCCTCATCTTCTGAAATAGGCTTATATGTTCTTGTACTTTTATTCTTCTTCCTTTTACTGGAAGGCTTGTCTTGAGCTGGCTTGGCTACAGGGGAACTCCTTGTAGATCTAGTGCAAGTAGAGGATGCACTAGGACTAGCAGACTCTGTTTTTGTTTTCACTTCTGTTGATTATGCCTCTTCTCTCCTCCTTCTTGCTTCTCTCAAGGATTCTATAGGTAAGCCCATCATTTCTACAAAAACTTCTGTTTCTTTTCTAACTTTCGTAACTATCACCCATTTTCTCAATTCCTCATGAACTTGCATACTTTTCTCTGCATATGTTCCGAACCTCTCTTCTCTTGGATCCAGAGGTGAATTCAGCAAGTGTTTTGCATACATCTTAAGAACATTTTCCTCTACTTTGTATCCCATTGGCATGATCCAAAAATTTTTGGGATCAGTAGCTTCCATATGACATTGATCAATATCCACCATGAAGTAGATAATATCTTTGTACTGTTCCATAATTGAAGTGGGAATTCTTTCCCTAGCATGCATCATATCATGGAAATTTTTGAAGTAACCCCACAAAGTAGTGTTCCTAACCTAATGGTCACCCATTCCAAACAACTTGTTCCTTATCTAAATAGCTACAGGCTCATCATTTTGCCAATGTACATTTCCAATTCCCAGAACTTCATTCATGAAATAGAAAAATAAGCACAATACCATATTACCATATTTGAAAGTATTATTCTTTTCTTTCTTGGTTTTTCTCAAATTCTCCAACAACTAACTTCTAAGCAGCTCGCACAAGTCATACTCTGCATTCTACTTTACCATTTCATAGGCTACATAGATGGTCGTACCGGATACAGATTTGTCTCGGCTAAAATGATATATCTTGTAACCAATGACCATTGATGTGAATTTCACATCTACTTCAGCAATGTCTTCTATTGCCATTTCCCTTATATCCCATTGTGCACCTGTTGCCTCAGTAACCTTGTCATTCTTCACGGATTTCAAGACTAGAAGTCTACTGGTGGAATTTAGAATTGTTACTGCACATATAGCCTCTTTTTTTATTTTGAAGGGTATATTTAGCCACATGAATTCATCATGAACATGGCTCAAAATGTATCTCACCCATTCATTTTTCTCAAATATGGGAAATCTCGCAAACTGCGCAAACTTCTTCTCTTCTGGGGTTTGAAATTCCAGTTTTACAATAAAATCTTCTCCAACTATACGATGGGAGTACATATTCATTATTTGAGAGGTGCCTAACTCTTCAATGTTTGCATAAATATATGCCCTAATATACTCAATGTGCAAAAATTTGTATGACGCAAACGAAAATGATCCGAAGGGTTCAGTCTCAACAGACTTATAAGGGTGCCATTTAAACTTAGGAAGGGGTCTATCCTTGACCTCTACTACCAATAGAGTGGCCATGATTGCAAATTCACAAATTCACAAGATTTTCAAAAAATACCTTTCCGTTGGATCGGAGTTCGTTCGCAGATTCTTCTCCACGCTTGAATCTCTTCTCAATTCAACAAGGTTTACTCCAAGGCTCTTCAAACTGTTTTCCTTCAAAATGCAAAGTGACAAATGAAGGATAAAAATAGCTTTTTATTACTTTGCAGAACTAACCCTTTTGTTGCAATAAATGCCTTAAGCCTAGTTCATCCGATTACTCAGATTTCAAGCACTAAGATAGATGATTTTTTTGCGGATCCCCAATACTTTACAATACATGCTCCAATTTGATTCAACAACACCTGAAAAGCATTTATCCATCTACTAGATTGGTCCACATTCCAGTATCATTTTTTTCCTGTAGGGGGTTGAAGAATTTTCTTGACAGCTCCCCCTAGGCCAAAGGTCTAAAACTAATTCTTGGAGGAATTACCAGAAGCAGATTCTAGTGCTGGCACATTTCCTTCAACAGAGGGATTCTTTTTCACCCATTTCTTCTGCATTTTCCTTCTGATCACATCTGTAGTGATTTTCCCTTTTCCTTTGACATCTTGTTGTGTATTATGTCTTACCGAACCTCTTCTATTCCAACAGAATCTAGCAATATGTCCAAATTTGTTGCAGTTATAGCACACAACATTTATCTGATCAAACCAATTGTTCCACTAATTTTTCCTTGATCTACATTGGTTAGCAATATGCCCAAATCTATTGCATGCATAGCATCTGATATCTCTATTAAAGTTATTCATCACAACTCTACATTCGCTTGACTTATGACCATACTTATAAAACTTAAAGCACTGACCTGAGAATGATGGCCCACTTGGATTCATCTTGCTTCTACACTGAGAAGCCATATGACCAAATTTTTTGCAAGCAAAACAATAACCATTGAATCTTTGATCATTTGGTTGTCCCACCGGATTTTTGGTTCCATTCATCTAATTTTCTAGAATCTGGTTCAATATCCATCTTAACTTCTTTTCTTCACAACGGTGGACTTCTCAAATGAAATTCAATCCATGATCATTGTGTCAACAAGCTGGCCAAGTGGATCACGAATTTCTACGCACTGGGCCTGTAGTAGTTCGCCTCCCAGGATCACTGCCATTTTTCAAGCACTTCCTCACTGTTTTTAGATTGTTCCAATTCATTGTCCAATCGGTTGCACTATTCAGATTTTTCTTTCAAAAATTGAGCAAGCTTTTCTTCATTCTTCTTTCTATCTTCAATTTCCTTGGTCATCTTCATCATGACAGACTCCATCTCATGCTTCAGGGCAACATTTTCTTTGGAAAATTTTTCACACTCTTTTGTTTTCCCCTTTAAGGCATGACTGAATTGTTCATCTTCCATGCTTTTGTTCTTTTGCTTGAGTTGATCACATAATTATTTTCTTTTCTCCCTTGATTCATTGATTTTGTTTTTCAATGACTGAATTTTTCTGCATTTTCAATATTTTCTTGCAGTTCCAAGCTCTCAAATTTTGATTGGTCAAGATCATCCAGGGCCACCATAAGTTGTTGTTGAAGACCTCTTATATCCATTGAAATCACTTTCCAATCTCTCTGAGTTGTTAGACTTCTTTTGAGGAACTAGCTCTGATACCAATTGTTGGAAATAAGCAACACTGAGAGGGGGGGTGAATCAGTGTTCTGCAAATATTAAATTTATTATTTTGATCTTTAATCCACTTAGAATATTCAACCAAAATTAATATGCAGAAACAGAAAGCAAACAACCACAACACCATAACACAAGGATTTTTATGTGGAAACCCTGCAAGAGGAAAAACTGCAGTGGATGGCCAATCCACAATATGTTCTGAGTATACCCAAAAGAAAGATTACAAAATGGGAATGCACTTGCATTCAGGCACATTGCGTAGAGGTCATTTCTCAAGATAAGAAGGCTCACTGCTTTACAAAGATTTGGATTAGATCCAAAAGAATGAACTAAAAGAATAGCATCTACAAATGCTTGATTAAAATTTTGATTAGGCTCATACTTCAATCCTATGTCCTTCTGACTGATACAGAACTTCTTCTCTACTCTGCTCTGACTCACTTCACAAAAATCTTTATGCACAAGTGAAACTGTGCATAAAATCGCTCCAACACTCTTCTAGTATTCCCAATACAAATCGACACGCCACACACATATATCAAAATGATATAAGAGATCATGCATATATATTCGCAACTAGCAATTTAATCGCAATAAGTCAGCTTCAAATAAAACTTGAAAATATTCGCAAATGTCAGCTCAAATCATAAGAGTTATGCAATGCGCATCCACAATGGTCGGCCACAACTTAGCTCAGACCCAAAACAAGATGAGAAAACACAAAATATTCAAATAAACATTTCCTGAATATCCGCAACATATTACACTGAGTCAGCTCCAAAATACTGATTGTAGACACCTAAAAATGACCTAGGCCTGCAAGCTTCATTTTTACCACTTTTTTCGTCATAACATAATTATGACACTTTAATTATGTTTCTAACCCATCTTCAACTATTAATTAAATAATTCGTAACTATTTAATTAATTCAGGGTCTTCTATTCTTCCTAATTATTAAATAAATAAATCATATGTATTTAATGCGTCACTAATTATCTAAAGTCAACTCATAATTAAATAAAGTTCTCATTTTATTTAATTAATCTTTGTCATTAATGTCCTCCTGATTATCAAATAAATATATTTTAATATATTTATTCAATATGTCACTAATTCCTAAATCCTCTCTTTTAATTAAATAGACTTGCTAATTTATTTAATTAATTAACCATTTCTTCTAAATTAAATAATTTTTTTTAATTATTTAATTGTTGTGTGTGACACTTCTTTATTTTTAAATAAAACAATTTATTTAAAAATGTCTCACATAGTTAACTGATTCTTCTTTTAGTAATTACCTCAAAACCACCTATTATCTCAAAAACTATTTTGAACTAAAATGGAAATATTCTTCTTCAAATCAAGTAATTTCTAAAATTACTGATTTTTTAAAATCCCATCTTCTTGTCTTTTGATTTTTGCTAATTCCATCTCAACTGTCACATTTATCTTTGATTTAATTTATTTAATTAAATCTTATTCACACATTTGGGCATTTTTCCCTAACCCTAATTGAGAGTTGCCATTTTGAATCTTAACCATTGATTCTAGGGCATTTTCTCAATCTCTCATCTCATTCGTTCATTCAAAATGGCATTTTCTATAAAATGTCATTTTCCTCTCATTTTCGGATTACACATAGACATATTACACACAGACACACTGAAGCACTAGCATACTTAGATTGTTGCATTTAATGTCATATTTCATTTAGTTTTGAGATATTTAGACATAGACATTTTAGACATTTTCAATCATAGTCATAGGCATAGACATTTTCTCAAATCCTTCAAAGTTTGGTGTAGGACTTAGACTAGTATTTTTAGATTGCTTGCATGACAAATCTGAGGGCAAAACATCAACCAGCAAGTTAGAAGGTGTTACAAAAGTGAATCATGGAGGTCTCGGCGGTTTACAGGTATAATTGTTCATTGTTTTAACTTCAATTGTATTTTGTAATTGCTTTGGGTTTTATTGTCATTCATTGATTTGATAACATCTAATCTAATCCTTAAATTAACCCATAGTTACACTGATAAACAGAGAGGTATCAACTGGATCTCCAAACTCACAGAAGACTTAATACAAGGCACTAAGATTTTTGGACAACACTTTAGATGTATTGACAAACCTCCCATGAGGTCCACAACTCAAAATAACAACTGAATTTTTAAGTGAATCGATGATCACCAAATTGCGAGATGCTCTGTTCTTCCTGATTGTCCTCAATTTGACTACCAGTATAAGCAAATGATGTTATGCAGATTTGTCACCAACTAGGGTTGCCATCAATGACAACACCAAAAAGAATTCACAGTGTCTCTTGCCAACATGCCCAAGGAACCATGATCCGAAAGGTTTCATTGCCTCTTTGAAAACAAGGATTAGAAGTGGCTCCTTCATGCATAATTTTTACTATCCTAAAGATGTGATCAGGAATATTTTTATTTTCAAATCCAGGATGAAAGGAAGGAAATGTATCTCGCCTTCAATAAAATGGTGGATAAAGTTACAAGGTCAAATCCCAACTATGACCCTCTTCCCTATATTAAGGGTGAATTGAATAGGGTCATGTATGTACTTGACAATTTTGAGAACATTGTGGGTGTATTGAGGGAAGAGCGCACAATAACAGATAAGGGGAAGGCAATGGCTGTTAAGGAAGAACCAGCAAGAGCAGAGGAGGAGAGACCCTCTTATCAACCATCACACAAGGTTAGAGTGTACTCCAGGAAGAAGGAAGTGATAAAGAAGCAGCAAACACTTCCAACCCCTACTGCATCAGAAGAGTCAAGAGCATCTCCTCCTATGAGGTCAGTACCATCTCCTCCCAAACAAGCTCCCCTTACCATAATTGACCTTGATTCACCTCCTAGAGGTCCATCTCCATCTAAGCAGCCACCATCCAAGAGGCAGAGGATTGAGGTGAGAGGAGTAGTTGATTACCCTGAGTCAGAAGAAAATGACATCCTTGTCACACCAAAAGAGATGCAACAAGGAATGCCTTCTCCCCCAAGGGAAGTTGTGTCAAGCACAAGAGAGAGCAGCCTCAAATTAGGAAAAGCAGATATCAGTGGCCTAAGAAATGTTGATGATCTAAGGCATGAGGCTTGTAAGACATTTTTGGAGGGGGTGATCCCACAAAGCTGGTTTACAATTTCTAGGAGATTCTGATTTTTGTTGAAATCACATATTTTTAGAAAATATAATGATTTAAGCCTTAAATAGTTTCATTTAAAGCATTCCAATTGAAGAGGGTTTGATCAAAATCCCTTGGATAGAACCCTGTTAGTTTTAAACCATGCCTATAATGGAGTCTCTTTTACACCTATCAAAATGCTAATAAAAAACCACTTTTAATTTTCCTTTTGGGGGATCAAATGAATTCGTTTAAAATTTATTTTTTGTAAGTATGTAGTCCTTATTATAAGCTTGCCAAAAAATATAATTTTAAACAAATTTAATTTAATTTTTTTTTTTTATTTCTTGTTAATGTAGGTTTTTCACCGAAAATCAAGCTCTTTGTTTTGCACGTGGAAAAATAGAAAATTATCAACAAAAAAATTGAAAAATATGAGTGCACCAGATTTTTAAGTTTTTGATCCAACTAAAAAAATAAAATTGAATTTCAATACATACAAAAAAAGTTGTGTTATACAGTTCACCTATTTCTAAATTGTAATTGGTTTAACTTCGAAACTTGATTAAAGAAAAAATATTCAATAAAACATTATGAAACCAATTGGAAGTACTAGATATCATAATTACAAATCTAAATTCAAAAAAAATAGAATTATATCCTTCATGGAAAAATAGTTGTGTTATGCGGTGAGTGTCACACCTTAAAAATGGTGTTTACTAGAAAAAAACTAGTTTTTGAAGGAGATGGAAAAAGAAGTGCAATCTGATTCCAAAAATTTTGAAAAGAATATATTTAGAATCTACAGACAAAATGTCACAAATCACTAGTCTGCATCATCTTCAAATTTCTCATGGTTTAGCCACTATAGGTGCCCGAAAGTGAAGATTTAGTTAAAAAATCAATTCAGTGTCCAATTTGGCCAAAAATTGTAAACCAGTATTGTGGGATCACCCGGAGGATAATTCTTTTGTGCAGACCAAAGCATTTAAGGATTTTGTATGGAGAGCTAAGGCTCAGGAGTATGCAGCAAATGTTTCTAAGGAGAGGAGCTGCACCCAGAACTTCCTAAGGAGGTTGTTCAGACAAATGTAAGGAAGATGATGAGGAATGAGTTCTAGAACATCACACCCGAGGAAGGCAGAGCCTTAGTGCATAAAATTCATGTATTATTGCTACCAAAGTGGGATATTGCAGATGTAGTTGTGCTAGATGCAATAAGGAGGCATGAAAAACCCTTATTTCAAACAAAAGGGGAAGCCAAATTGGCATTGTAAGGGTCAGCCTTCAATGAAGAATGGGATGCCTTGTTCCTTTGTTCATTATCTTTGGGGTCTAGGAAACTAAAAGTTGCAAAGCCGGCCAACTTCATTGGGCAATTAATTATTAAAAGAGTTGCTGACACTCCAGCATAAGAAGTAGTAGAGATGACTATTAATGTTGTTAAATTCACTAAGGCAATAGTGGAGAATGTCACTATAGAAGGAGACTTGTACAGAGGCAAATACAATGATATCATTGATGAATATAATAAGAGTCAACAAAAGGTGGTTGAGTTGGAAACAAAGTTGGCACTTTTCAAGCAACAAGTAGAAACATTAACGACCTAGGGCCCATCAGCGTCAAGTTATGTTGCACCTACCTTCCCCATGATACATCCTCAATCTCTTTCTCCACCTAAGCAATCATTGGCAATAATGCCATACAATTTGGGTCAAGAACCGATTGCAATTGATGAACCAAGCACATCAGGTGTAGCTTCACCAAATGAGCCCACAAAGGGACAATTGTTTCTACAGATTGAAGTATATAAGAAACTGTTGTCATAGGTTCAGGACACAATGTTGTTGAATAATTCAAAGATTGTTTATACAGTTCTAGAGCATATGAATAAGAAGATTCAAGGTAAGTTGAACAGTATTCATTCAAATTATTCTCTAATGTTGCAAGCAATTAAGTTGTCTTAGAGAGACAAGGATTTAGCTACTCCAATCATGGATAGATGGATCCCCAAGGTTGAGAATTTGAAGCTCTTAGCATTTGGGTCTGCACATCAAAAAGACAAATATCCAAAGATTGGCTCAACATATAAATTTATTAATGAAATTAAGAAACAAAGGTTTCAAGGGTATGTTGCTCCTTTGGAAATAAAAATAAGAGTTAAAGTCAAAATTTGATGAAGCAGAATTGGTATTGTTCTCTAATATTCAACATACATATGATGAGGTAAAACCTCTATAGGCACGGAAAGATCAAGTGGATACGACTATTACTTCCCAAGCATCCCTCATATGTGAGAGTGTTGATATTGATTTATTGAAAAATGCTCTTGAAAATTTATCTTTCACCATTAGCTTCCTAGAAGACTTTGACAAAGAAGTCAATTCAGTAATGGCTAAGTATGTTCCTTACAGAAAGAGGATGGATGAACTCCTGGGTTTTAATTGGCCTTTTGATACAGAGTATGAATTGTGAAAGAAGATATTCATTGATGAGTTGGAGCTATGGATACAGTTATGGAGAACATTTATACATGGTCAAGTATAATGCAAGTCTGGCTTTAGAAATTGTAATGTATAAAAGGCATGTTTCTCCTAATTTAAGATGTGACAGGGAAATGTTGACCGTTGGTGACTTGGACTAGTGTTGGAGGCTAATCTGGATTTTGATCCACATTTTCTTTCCTTTTTGCATGCCTTTTTTATTTTGGTGAAGAAGGATAAAGATGCTTCAACGGTTTGAAGACCACTCTCTTCAACAAACTGTCTTTTGGAAGGCGAGGGAATCTCCACCGATTGAAAAGTGACATTTGTCTCATAAGAGAATATTCTCTTAGTTTGTTGTAACCATTCCTCATGGAATGATCAGTTTGAGTTGTCAAATGAAAATATGATAAGTGTACTTTTGGCTTGAGGCTTGTTTCGCTCCCTTGTTTCTAATAAAAGGGAATTCATGATCATTTGTATGGGTCTCTTTTTGAATTTTGGATCTAAAAATGCAAATGGATAACATGGAGAAAATATATTTTTAGTCTATATGTTAGGTTTTGAGTCAAACAAATAAGCTTTGTAAATTGTATGGTTTTCAACCATGTCTGAATAAACAATGCAAACCTTTGAGTCTATTTTCTCTCCATCTGTAATATTTCATGAATCATTAATGAAAACCCGATCAATGATCTTTCATTAATTTTCATTGTTGCTTTGCACTGAAATATGTTTTAATTTTGGCTCTAGTTTAATAAATCAATTAAAATACCTTAATTAAAGCATGAATTCATATGAATGTTTAGTGGATCTGATAAGTAGTCATAGAATCTGAGCATTTGATGTGTATTATAATGCAATTACACATAGATCATGGTTGTTTGAAATTAAACTTACATTATAATTCGATTTATTGTGATTTGACTCCCTACCCTAAGATAAGACACTGATCTAACAAGTGTTAAAACATTTCCTATGTTTATGATGTTTCAATTTGAGAACAAAATTCATAAACAATTATTTAATCAATTTATTTTTGTTTGAGGTTGGTGTTATGTTGTATTCTTAGCTTTAGGTGTTTAATCCTTTTAAAGGAATTGTCAATTTCTTGTTTCTTGAAGGATTTCATCTAATCAACATTCATTGGGAATATATCTATTTATTATACAATGTGTGATATGATTGTTTAGAAAATTGCAGGATATACATTGTGGGATCACCCTCCCAAGTTTTGCAGAGCCCAAAGTGCAGGAGGGAAGCATTATAGCTTCCTCTCATTCGTTGGCCAATCACCTCCTAAGTATTCAAATATTGAATTTGGCAAGTTCATAGATGCTCAGTGAGATTTGCTTGGTACTTTAAAAACCACCAACAAGGAGTATCTCAATTTCTTGTAACAAATGTGATGGTCCTGATTTTGTTCCTCGCCATTGTTTTCTCATATAAATTGATATTTTTTATTTCATTATACAAGTTTAAAAGCATGTCTTGAAAAATATTTTGGGCCCACAATTTATTTCAATTCATGTGATTACACATTGATCAAATAATTGATATTTCATTTCATAAAGGTATAAGCACTTCTCTTTAAAAAAGTCTCCTCAACCCCCCAAAAATGGGTTGTGTAGTTAAACTTTCACCAACAACCCCCAAGAAATTTTATGCTAAGAAAACATTTTAAAAGAAATTTGCTTATAACTCTACATTGATTTCTCCTTTAAACAAGCCAACTATAGATCATTCTTTTAAGGATTCACATTGATTTATAGTTACGTGCATAAATTTTCCAATAGAATTAATATTTTTTTTTTTAAAGGAAAGGTTTGCCAATAAAATTAATATTTATTTTAAAGGAAATATTCACTCAAGATCTAATAAAAAAAGATTAAGGTACTTAAGTTTTTTGGTTAAATGAGCCTTAAAAATTAGTGTAATAAAAATCAAAAGATTGATATATGGAAGCATAATAAATCTAAGCTAAAAAATGAATGAATTATTATGAATTTTATTACATTTGAAAATGAAAATTTGATAAGTATGCCCTAAAAAATAGTGTAATAAAAATCAAAAATCAATATATGAGAGCATAATAAATCTAAGCTAAAAAATTAATGAATTATTGTGGATTTTGTTACATTTGAAAATGAATAATTGATCAAGTATACCCAAGGTTGGATACAAAACTTAAGTTTACCAAACTATAGAGTTAAAACAACAAAAAATAATTGGATCTAAATCAAATACTTGAACCTAATAGGACTAAGAAATGCATAACTCTTTCAATTTGTTATGAAAGTATATTATGATTCATTATCATGTTGTAATCAACATTTGAAAACTAGTATGTGACATTTAGTCTAAAACCTAACATGCTACAACTCTTTAAGGTGCTTCTAAATTGATGTAAGACTAGGTTGTGCCACCCAACTTAGTATAAGTTCATTTCATGCCATAATTCAATCATTTTGCAATGGTTATTTTGCCTTCTATCGATGCAACATCCTAATATATGCTCCTACCTCATGTACCTATTGTTGCACAAAAGAAAAATGGAATTCATTACCAAGCTCAAGGGAAAACCACAAAATTCCTTATTAGTAGTCCAACCCTTTTAGAGTAATAAACAAGATCCATAGATTGCCAAACAAAGCACAATTGTTAAGGATATAATGTGGATGTAATCCCTCTATATGCTCTTTATGCAAATGCTTTCCACTACTATTATGATTCTTGTTTGATTAAAACTAATGACCGAAGTCCTAAAAAAAAAATACCTTATCCCAAATGTTCAACTCAAGTTATTTGATACATAACAACAATTCCTTGTAGTTAGCCAAGTGAGAGGTTTGAATTATACATTTAACCACCTAGGTCCTACTTCATTCCTTTGTTATAATTGGTTTGCGGTTGATTGCATGTATCTCCAAGGGATTAGTCTCGCCTTAGCTTGCCCCTTCTTGAACCCCAACTTGACAAAAAGTAAGACCAAAGCAAGGTGGGTTGGGCGTTGAGCCGAGTCTTAGGGGTACCCCTGAGACACCAAAATAAAATAGACTTGAATTCCAAATTTAGAAAACTAGGTCACACATAATTGTCTTGTTGTAATAGCAAATTACATGAAAATCAACCTTACAAGCAACAAATTTTGAATTTCAAATTTATCAAAATGAACCACATAGTGCAACTCATCCCAACAAAAGACTACAATTCATATGACATTACAACAATAATATCAAATTAAACACTACAACAATATATTTACAATAATATCCATAATAACATAAAAAATATAAAAACCATGAAACATACACTTATTTTCATTACACATCAAAAAAAATATTTAGAAAATACATTCATTCTATTTACTTTTAGATATTTCCATCACACAAAAAAATCACTAATCTAAAAGCCTAAAATATTATCTTGTAGCTTAACACTTATAGACAAAATTGTGACGTGCAAATTGTACCATGATATCAGGACCTTTCCCATCACTCATTATTCCTACTTTTGTTTCAAAAAAGTAGGTACCCTTTACGTTCGTCTACTATTCCACTTTTTGTTTTCCATGCTCATCTAGATCCTCCCAACTGGGGTAAGGATAGATAACTACAATCAATTCATCGTTAAAACACCTACCAAACCCTGGGCTACCATTACAAGCGATTTAAAGCTTGTCATATCATTAATCTTATAATCAATGCCTGTTTGACTCTGAAGTGCACTTTCCATGGTCCCATCGCTTGTTAAGGTTTCAAATCATCACAACCCATAAAATATTGTGATAAGCCCAAAATAAAGTTCTGTGCATTGCACATGTCAATTCTTTACGCTGCTTTATGCCGATCATTGTCGCAATTCATACATAGCAACTAGGGGAGAGGGCCCAGTAGTCGTGCATCCTAACTTTGCGCTTCTAATTATCCCACGTCGAAATTTCAAATCACTCCCAATTTTTTACAGCAGCTTACTTGGCAAGTTCTCTGCTTATAAAAAGGTTTCAGGGCCACATCATCAAATATGATGCCACATCAGCATGCATTTTTGTCAAGGTGTCGAAAAAGGCCCCAAAAAATAGTGAGACCAATTCTCGTGCATTACATCATGAGTAGTTGAGCGCTGATGTGGTATCACATGATTAGTTGCTTTTTAGATCAAAAGCATACATTTTGTTTAATTATGGGTAGTCAAATCACAACTATTGAACATTATATAAACGACTATTGGGTATTATATGTACGATTGGGTGCACGACTATTGGACCCCGCACGACTATTGGGCCCTCTCCCCTAGGTGCTCGCCCAAAATGGTGCAATGATTTTTTAAAATTTTGATGCTGCACGTCCCATCATTTGCCGTTTGATGTTGGCATATTGCTGTTACATCTTCGTTCAACAGTTTCCTTCATAAAGACATATCAAGCAGCGGGTCACAAGTTATTTTGTTCCGTACCTCAATCAAGTAGCTCAAACCTTTTTAAGCCGAGTACAGAGAGGCAAAACTGTAGACATCTTCCCCTGTAAGTGTTTACTAGTACAGATATATAGAAGATTAGAAAAGGCTAATTTATAGAAGCGTTCACTAAAGTGGGGCAAATTTCCTGCCAATAGTATTGTACGGGACAGTTTACATGCATTCCAAGCTCTGTGGAATGAATCTGCACCCTACACGTTTGAGAACTTGTGAACTCTAGATAAATTCTAAATAGAACTCCCACCCTTAGCAAGCCTGCGATGGTTACTAGTACAGAGTTCTTGTAAAACCGTTTATTTCTGTTCGAGCCCTGAACCAACTCTGCTTTAGAATATTAACAATCAAATCACAATCACAATGAAGGCTGAATGTAACCCGTCAATGATTTTAATGTCTCTAGTTGCCTCAAAATTCTCTTCCCGGAGTACAGTTGTGTAAAATCATATCTAATGCTTTTCACATGGGTTGGTTGGCCTCAGTGCTTTCCTTATCTGAGTATATTATACACCAAAATGTCTCATAGAATCATATCTAATCCCTCTCACATGGGTTGGTTGGCTTCAATGCTTTCCTTATCTGAGCATATTATACCAAAGTTTCTCATACATTGAAGTTCCATCAAGGCACCAACCTAATCCAAACCACCAACCTGGGCCCAAACTACAGCAAGTCTGCCTGACAAAAATTGAGAACACTATGAGAGACTTTTAGAGTTCTAAGAGGCTACACTTCATGAGATATTAAAAGCTGCTGACTGCATTTGTTTGGCTCATGTGACTGCACCTATAAATGCCTACCAAACGAAACACCCAATAATGAGACACACATCTAGTCGTCATTCAATCCCCGGGTCATATCAGACAGGATTTTTGCGTAGTAGTTTTGTCCTTGCCAATCTAACCATTTATAATTGGCAAGGCATTCGGTTCCCATTATGTTTTTAACTTTCATCTTTACCTCGTTAGTTTGGTTCCTTGTACGGAGGAAAAGATGAAGTCCTTCAGATCCACCTTGTGCACTCAACGCCTAAACTGTGAAAACCCATAAACTTTCACCAGATCCAACTTGAGTTAATGATTGTTACTCCGATAAATACCAGTTAAAAATTGGTTGTGATCTTTATCCTCATAACACTTAGTTCTATCTCATATATTGTGATCTCACAATCTTCTATTTTTGGTAGCTACAAGTTTTCCACATTCAATGAAGACAACTAGAAGTGTGGATTCAACTGTGTTAGCTTCTTTTAGCTTTTCTAGCATCAACTTTTTATTCGTCATCCTGATGATAGATCACTTAGTGTGATCCAAAATGTTAGATCATAAAAAAACTAAGAAAGTTGAATCCAAAAGCTCTAGTAGTAATCTTATATTTTTTTCAATTTCCTCGACTAACTTTTGGAGATGGGCTCATGTTGCCTAAACAAATTTAGTTCTTTTACAATACCAGTAATTTATTCTAGTCATCTGTGGACCTTTTTGTATCAGGTACAATATTAGGCCATGTGCAAAGTTATATATAATATACTACAGTCTTAAATTCTCTATTGTTTCCAAGCGTAAAGCTAACTAACTGGGCAACAGACTGTAAGCCAGGGAAATGAACACAAAATCCCTCTAGAATCTCAAAGTTTAGTTTAAAAGTGTAAACTTATCTTACATCCGTCAGTACTTACACATGATATTTATGCTGTCCATCAAATCATGACAAGCCTACATATTGAAATGATAAAAGGTGTTTCGAAATTAATCCTCATTTTGTTGCAAAGAAAAGCAATAATGAATCCATGTAGGCTGTCATAAAGTAATTGCACCTGGAAAGCAAAATAATATAATCAAAAGCTCTCAGGATCTAATTAAACTGAATTCAAACTGTATTTCAAAACTTTAAAGATGGACCAAGGCTTTTCTGGAGGGACAACCCAATTTCAAATATTTGCCCTTGTACATTATACCAGATTTCTGTATGCCTTGAAATATCATTGCAAAACAAACCTACAAGAAAAGTCTACTCTTTTTCACTATCACTGCAAAGTGCTCATTCAGCGTTAAACCACAAAGACCCATTGCATACTTGCTATAATACCATAATATCCACTATTAAGCACTTCCTTAATTAGTATTGCAGTTCACTGTGATAATAAACCAAGTGAGATTTGGGTGATAAATTGGCACCGAAACCTAAATAGGCAAGCTAAACCATCTTAACAAGTATTCGGGGGTGAGCTAATTGGGCTTTCACCCCTAGCAGAACTAAAGCCATCAATTCTGCATGTGGGTTTAATCCCTGGATCAACAGGATTCCCTGCCTCCAGAAAGCAATGTGGATCCTTTGCTTGCAAATTTCTAGTCTGCTAAGTTTGTACTCGAGAATGGTATTTTAACCCTACACCTCTAGCAGCTCAAATCAAAAAATAAACTGAAAGCCTTGCACTAACCCTCCAATGCATCCATGCTCTAACCCTCTTGCAAAATAAACTTGAGATGCATCTCTTCAAAAACAAAATTGTTCCTATAATCAATTGTTTAAAGGAGGGGTTTTTAGAGGGGATAATGTCTAGTCAATTTCTAGCGTAATGTAGACCTGAAACAGAACCAGTGACATATCTTAATCAATTTCAACAAATTAATTGTCACGTCCAACTTCCAATTTTCTTAACCTCAGTGCTCCTGCCAAAACTCAGGCAAAAGAATAAAAAGAGCAGAAAAGAAAACTTTGCAATGTCAAGCGTATAAATAAAAACTCCAAATAAGTAAATATATCAAGATGATTGCCTTTATGATGACACTTAAAGAGAAGACTTATAATGACACAGACAGTAACAACAAGTAAACTTATAACAGTAGGATAATGGATTCCAAAAACAGATATGTAGATAGCTTACTTATCTTCTATCTGTCATCCAGCTTGCCTCCAGTATAGGATTTCCTCACAGGAGCTTATACAAATAGATCATTACAAATAATGCCAAACTAATTTAAAAACAAATACTGATACCCTAACAATCAGCTTCACCTAAACCCCATAATAAATCAACAAGGATTCACAGAATTTCCATACTAATCGAATACATTCTTTGTAAACAGCTTCTTAAGATCTTGCTCACATGAAAATGTATAATTATTCAAAATCCTAGAGCATATCAGAAATGGCATCCGAAACAATTACAAGCTTTTGGGGTAAAAGAGCAGAACCCAAATGGCCTATTGGGTATGTTACAGTTAATAGCGTAGCAACAAGGGGAAGGAAGACACAAATGCTTTGGACCTCCACAACAAGTGCAGGGAGCACAGATTTGGAAACTGCCAAGCTTTCTTCTTGTTTCGTTGAAAAACTGGGGTGCGACTTGCGATAAATCAGAGTGCATTGTCCACTCGGTCTGATTGTCTGCATTGTCTGTTACCTGCATTGCAAGATTTTAAACAAATCCATCTCAAGTTTTACACCCATTTTCACTCAACACCATGTAAGCCCCAATTGTTTAAAGAGAAGCCACCGATTGCTCAAGATAAATCAGGCAAAAAATTACTTGAAGAAATTGCTGACAAATTTAGCTTAAAGGATCCTACAAATATCTATAGAATCCATAGATTTTCTAGGCTGAATCAGAAAATATCTATAAAGAAAATTTATCTTAAAAGGATCCTGCAAATGTCTATATAATCCATAGATTTTCGAGGCTAAATCAGAAAATTTTAAAGAAATTATAAATTTGATCGGTATAAAATTATAAATACTGAAAATTTACCGATTCTTCTGTACTAGATGCAAAAGTTGCACCTTTGACAGGGCAACAGACTAATAGTGCTGCAAGCAGAAAAATCCACGACCACGAAAACATTGTCATTGCAGTTATCTTAGAATGCACGAGAATCATCCACTGCCAAGTACACAAGCTCGACAAACTCTCCAAGCTTTTTTGTAGTTACAGCCTCTTTGCCTTCTGCACAAAAAGAGAAAAAAAAAAAAAAACTGATTACAAACCCTTTTATTCAATAGGAAACATTTTATTTCTCCAACCTATTCTCGAAACCATGGCAGAAATTTTTCCAGACAAATCTGATTTCAAGAAAAATCTCCCGCCTACCAAATAACCTGAGAATCTTGAAATTGAACATCTCACTTGTTAATTAAGGTTACAACCGAAATTTTCCCTCTCAATTGGCTTGTACAACAAATTTTCAGCCTTAAACGATTTATAATGCTTTAGGCATACGGTTCACAGTTTTTTGGATGTATAGATTAAATATTTAAACGCAGGACTTGAAAACAAAACTTAGAAACCGAATCTACTGGGTGAGTATTACCTCTACATGCTTCACTCAAAATTTTGAAGGAAATTTTCCAAAACACTGGTTAACAACAAAAACCCCTTTATTAATAATCAACCTTCAGAATTTAATGAAATTTCACATCTTGCTTCTTGTTTACAGGTTTCCTTTCAAAAAAAAAACTTGGGAATTTCTTCAATTTTCTGGCTTTAAAACGCAATAAATAAGTCTCTGGGAGACTAAAACCTTATAAGATGGACAATATTTACCGTTCGTTTCTGTCATAGACACAGTGTTTACAGTTCCTTTGTACTCTGCTAACTTTTACAAGTCCTTTTGTAGTCAAGATGCAATATTTAACGCACATTTTTTTTCCTGTTCATTTACATTTAGTTAAAGCCATTAATCAACCGCTTGTGTATATTTTAAACCTAAATTTTCTCCTTACCTGTGACGTTTTTCATCTTTAGAAACAGGCATTCTCCCTTTTACTCCATGATTCTTATTTGAAAAAAAAAATTAAAAAACATATTTGCTGATTCACATTAAATTTCAAAAACAGCAAAAACTCACAAATAAAATTCTTAAAACCACTAAGTTATGATAAGGAAAAACCTTACCGTTAAATTCGCAGCTATATTCCTAAACTCCCTCAGTTATGACAGAAATTAAGTGATAAAAATTACCGTTGCCTAACGCTCATGTATATTCAGAAAACATCAAAGGCGGTTTCTGCTCTTTGCTGCAAATTTAACTCCCTCTCACCAAATTTGACAGCATTTACCGAATTCTACATTAAAAAATGAGAGCAAATAACAATTATCCTAAATAATACATCCTCCTCTATTGCTTAATAAGTAAACAAATGTATGATATTATTTTATTTTTCTTGCCTTAAGTTAAAAGTTCGCAGCTGAACTTCTGCAAATGCACAGAGTAGTATCCAGTAACTGATCATCCCCTGCCAAGAAAAAATAAATTTGTACACCGACACCGTCAAAATGCAAGTAAAATATATAAAACAAAACCGTCGAACTCCAAAGTACAAAAATTTATACAACAAAACCGTCAAACTCTCCAATACAAGCCGTCAAAATGAAAATTATACAGCAAATCCGTCAAATCCTTTAAAAAATAAAAATTCTATAGAAGTAAAACCGTCAGCCGGTTGGTATCAAAATGCGTTCAGATTAAAAAGAAACCATAAAAGCTGAACGACAAAGGCCGACAGTCTGTCAATAAACAAACATTTATGCCGTCAAAGTCGTACCAGTTTTTGTTTTTAAAACAATATAGCAAAACGGTAAAATCGTTGATGAAGCTCGAATTTTCTACGGGAAGGAACTCCCCGCTGTAAATGTGACGCAACACAGCCATCTTTGGTACAGTACATACGCGTCAAAATTTGTGTAGCTGCAACTGTCCAGTGAAATGAATTTGTTATAAATGTCATTAATTTCCCTATATTTACTTTAGTGCGTTACAACTGCACCAGATCTACGTCCGTGACCTCCAACACTAAATTCAAAACCCCAAAATCAAATTCACCGTCAATACAAATATCTGGAATTAATGAGTTTCAAAGAGTTGCCTAAAACAGCGCAAACTTCGTATTAGAAATTCCGTATGCTACGGTGTACGTGCTCCTTCGGGCTGTATGTTCCTGTCGCCCTAGCAATGTCGATAAGGTGCTAGGCATTACATTTTTTATTTTTTAAAATTTATAATATTCTTAAAATATGTTAAAATTTTATGTTCGCCTAAAGTTTTATCTTATTATCACTATTAATCGAGAGTATATATTATGTATTTAAAGCTAGGGTTTTGTTGGGCAAAATTGTATTTTTAATCTAAATTTATCTTATTTAATAATTTATGTATCATTCATTGTTTGGATTTAAGTTTGTTATCAATTTAAATGTATTAAATTAGTAGTTGGACACATAAATGGTATTTATTATTTGAATTTAATTTTATATTATGAATATTGTAAATTTATATTATGAATTTAAATGCAATGAAATAGTAGCTAAAGACATAAATGATATAAAGTTTGTAGTAATGAAAAATAATGGCATCACAATAAAGTTGTACCAAACTCTCAATTATATTATTAATTAGCTATTATGAGAATTAAACTTGACATGCTTTAACTTTATAATATTTTTATGAAGGTCAAGAGATATGTTAAGAAGGCTTTAGTGTTAGGCTTTAGTGTTAGGCTTCAAATTTGCTAAAATCAATTTACATCATGTTGTAAACATAACCTTAAAGGCATGGTAGATTTCTTGGCCAATCACACTATTGATCAAAATCTTATAATAGTTCATTTTAGCCACTTTCTTTTCTTTTCTTTTTTATTGAGAAAATGCAAAGTACATAAAATAAAATGCAGTAATAAATTGTAGAGAAGTTGATCAACAAGTCATGAGAACCAAGAAAACAACCACCATCTATAGCAAATTACATAACAACAAAAGACAAAGTATCACAATTACATAAACAACACTAAATACATAGCAGCAGCCTGAAATAGCAACATTACAATGTCCAATTAAAACAATAGAAATGTAGATTAGCAACATATACAATGAGTTGAAGTAGCAAGATCAAAACTAAGACATTTTTTATTCTTGGGATGAGATAGATAAGTATCTCAAATTTGAACCTCCCTAAAGTTGATGATTAGTTTTTTCTATAGTTATATGGGACCTTTTGTGAAGTTTTTATCTACTTTTTGATATGGTATGTGTTTGGTAAGCTTATGCTTAATCGTGGGAATTTATATCTTAATTCATGTCTTCTAGTGGCTTTGTGTTATTTCTCATAGTCTTGTATAAAACTCTTTCATTTTAACAATTTTGGAAAGTATTTATTAGAGGCATTGTATGGTGAAGATTTTATTTGTTGCAACATGAATGGATAATTATATGCATGTAAGTTGGGCTTGTTGCTTGGAATTCTATGTGGTGGAAGATCATATTTGGTTGTTTGTTATAACACATAGAAAGAAGGCTTCAATTTGTAGGGATAAGACCTAGAAGATAATTTCAACTATAAATCTCCTCCAATGTTAGTTTTATCAAGGTTGTGTTTGGGGAGGCTAGGATGGGTTCCCATGGTTCACCTAGGTCAAAGACCATGATAAGGAGAGATATTATGGAAAAGTTGATTGATTTTGTTTCAAATGTAGAGATTAGGGATTGGCTACTAGAATTGGTTCTCCAAACTACTACAAAGGATTTTTGCTACCCTCAATGGGTGTTGGAGAAAACATGAATGTTGGAAACTTAACTTGTTGGAGAGATTATTGGACGCTTGTCATTAAAGATTGTGTGATGGTGTGTCGCCAAAAAATGTATAGTTGACATTTTTACGCTCACTTGAGTCTTTCTAATGGGTTTTGGCTTGATTTTGTCCTGATTTAATGTAGTAGTGTGGCTTAAACATTCAAATTATGGTGTCTTGTGAAGGTGTTGTGAAGTGTTGTAAAACATTTCTACACTCTTCTAGACTCTATTCATTACAATTCACCTAAAAATCACCTTTTCATCACTTATTAAGTCCTATTTTGAATTGTTGTAAAGTCTTGTAATAAGATTTCACACTTTTCTCGGCTTAATTTTATTATTTCAACCCTTTCTCGTGTCTAAATGACCCCTTAATACACTTTTTGACCATTTTTAAGTGTGTTTTTGAGGATATTCCCATTGGAAAACTTTTAATGCCCCAAAATTCTCAACACCCACTTAATTTTCTTAAGTGGGACCAAGTCACCCATAGGGGCGACTTAGTCCTTTTTGGCACAAAACTCAAAATAATTTTAAATTTCTAGAGGGATTTTGTCCTCTAACCCTTAAGGTCAGCCTGTGATGTGTTACTTTCAAAAAAACTTAGTAAAATCAAGTATAAATAAGGGTTTTTCACCTCATTTTACATCTCCTAATTCACTCAAGCAATCTTCCATCTCATACAATCATCTATCTCCTGCACTCATTGAACATTCAAGTAAATCAAGCATTGTTAAGTCAAGCTATTGGAGTTCTTCATTGCATATCTTCATATTTGGGCACCAATGATGTAAGTTTATGGCATTTGCATTTGCATGTTATATATTTATCATACTCATTTCATTCTATTTCATTGTTTAGGGTTTGATTACTAAAGTGGGGTTTGACCAAGGCAAACCCTTATTCTCTAACCCTCAACCATTTTTCCCCTTTTCAATGTGACTTTTGTATGCAGATTTGTCAAGCAATAGGTGTTGAAAAGTGATCAAAAAGTGCATCAAGTCAATCAAGTCAACATCATCCTATTTCAAGCTTAGAGAGACCTTATGCCCCATTTTCTACAGAATCAAGTACAAAACACCTATCAGAAAAGGAAGTGTAGACCCGAGACTACAAGATTTTGTCCAGAATTTCCTAAAATCTACAAGAGGACTAAGTTGCCACTAGGGGCGATTTAATCCCACTTTCGGGCCTGAAAACTAATTTTGACATTTTTGAATACCCATTTGGAAAATTCCTATTCCAGCAAAATTTCCCGAAACAAGGACTAAGTCACCCATTCTGGCCTAAGTGTCCCTGTCAACATTTTAGTCAACTTTTCCAAGATTCCAAAATCTTTCAACATCAAAATTTTGACTCTAGGTGCACCTCTACCATTTTGTTATGTTATTTCATCATATAGTTGCATTTCTTAGGTATTCCTACATATCACATTGTGTTTTCCAACACTTTACATTTTCATAATTTTGCATCATTAGATTACTTCATTTTCAGATTATTGCATTAGTACATCTTAATTAAACATAATTACATTTCATTAACATAGTATTGAGTGTAAACCCTTGCATTTTGGTCCCCCATCCAATCCCCTTTCTCATTTAGGTGAAAAATCCTATGAGGAGCAAAGCATTGTGAGGGGTAAACCAAAATCATCATTTACAAATGGAAACATGAGTTGAATGGAGAGATTAATGGAGATTGATGAGTGTATGATAGTATATGGTGTTGTCATTGATGGCAATCCAATGCAAAGATGCAGAAGTGTTGGTCTAGTGAAGATTAGATGATTGAATAATTACCTAAGCTTGGAATGTAGTTTCAGTGTTCATAGAACTATTCTTTTGGTCTGCAATGCTCTGGACCATGAAGAATTTGGTTATGCAATTTTTAAGGTAATGATTATGTATGTTAGAAGACTCTAAATCCAAAGTTTCATGATCTAATTTCTTTCGCAATCAAAGATAATAGTTACAAAGTATTGGTCTGAAAACACCAGTGTAACTATGGAAAAGTATATGATTGGAATGCTCCACATTTTGGAACCAAGGATGAAAATTTTGGTATGTGAATTTTCAAAAGTGTTTGAGGATGCCTATTGTATGTTCTCTCTAAGTGGCAATTTTTTTGGTTGTTTGTGTGTCAAGTTGTAAGTGAACAGATGGTTCATTCTATTGTTACTTCACCATTAGTGCCAACCTAAGTATTTTGGATTGTGTGGAGATGAGTAGAGTTTGGAGTGGAATTATGGGAATAATTATAGCTCATGTTGATCTATATTAATATGTTATATGTTTTGGTTCCCTTTGCAAGGCGTGTATGATTGAGTTTTGAGCTGACAAGATGATGTGTTGTACGGTACATGTTTTGGGCTGACCTTTTTGATGTTTTGGTTTATTACAGTATATACAAGGTTAATTCCTTGTGTGATAGTGTAGAAAAGTGAGATAATTAAGTATGTGTGAGATTCATAGCAGAGACGTGTGAATTATTTTTAGGTGAAGAATGAAGTGTGTTAAGTCAGTATTCTGAGCTTCTATGGAACTATATCTTTAGCATAGGTCATATGCACTATTAGTAGTTCACATTTGGCAGTGAGCCACCTTCCATCTCTTTCTATTTCAAGCAATGAGCCACCAGTAGTGAGCCCTTCTTTTAAATAATGATTCATTAGATAGTAAGTCCACCAATTGTATCAAACTTCGTAATCGATTACAATATTCATATTGTAAGCTAATCGTCATCATGGTTTTTCCCTTTTTGGGTTTTCCATGCAATTTTGGTGTTCTTGTGTTCTTTGATCTAATGCTTGATTTCTATGTTTCTTTCCATTATTGCAAGTTTAATGTGATGCATTGAATGAATGTTCAAGTTAATAATAATACCAATTTTCCCCCCTCTCAATATTTTGGGCATTCAAAAATTGGTATCAAAGCTTGGTTCCTTCAATTGGCTTGATCATTGAGGTAGATTTTGAAGTTAAACACATGCCTACAAAGAAGTATCCTATTCTTGCGAAAGAGATTATCCCTAAAGGATTTATTGAAGATTGCATAGTGGACATGGAAGGAGAACTCAAATCAACTCTTGATGATTTGGATAAAGCAAAAGTTGAGAATAAAGATCTAAAAAAGGATCTTGGTGATGCAGATGAGTGCATTAAGAAGCTCAGAGATAAATTCAAGAAAGCTACAAATAGAATCAAGGAAACAAATGAGAAGCTTAAGAAATCTAATGAGACTATCACTAGTCTAAAAATGTATTTTGAAGAAGGTAAAAGAGTTGATTGCCTGAATACTAAACTGAGAGAAAAATCTAAAGAATGTTCAATAGCTTGAACAAGATGTTGTAACTCTGATATCGGATGTGGAGAAAGCAAAGATTCAAGATGATAAACTCAAGAAGATATTTGCAATGCTTGATGAGATGATCACAAATCAAAAGGATTCTAAGGACAAAGGAGGATTAGGGTTTGAGAAAGATGAAATTTCAAAGCTAGATCAAAATCCAAACAATGTTGAAAAGAAGAATGACAAGAAGAGAAACTTCAAGAAAGTTTGGAACCAGAAGAAAGATTTCAAAAGGCTTCCTATCAGACAACCAAATGCACAAAGGTACCCATTTTTTAATGGTTATTGTTATCACTGCATTAAGTTTGGACATAAAATTGTAGAATGTAGAAGCAGAATGAGTCAATCATTTCCCAATCAATGTTATGCATGCAATAGATTTGATCATAGAGCTAGTCAATCATTGCACTAAAGGCATGATGTTTCAATCTTTCAATGGCTACTCGTATGCATGCAATGGATTTGGGCTAAGGATAATGAGTGTAGATTTAGAATGGGTGGAGGTAAGCTTGTTCGAAAAGGTGTCACATGCCACAAATGCAACAAACCAAGACACACAACAAAGTTTTGTAGATGCAAGAATGTGAAACCTTATGTTTAACAAAAGAAGGCTAATTTGGAAAGGAATGTGAATCCGATTGAGATGAAGAATGAAATGAACAAGTTATGGAAGAAGAAAGAAGAGAGTGAAGTGAAGAATGAGTATGTGCCAACTCTTAGTGCAAATGTTTCCTTCAAAAACTAGTTGAAGAGCTTTGGCTCAAGGGGAGTTTTATCAAAGATCTTTAAGCCCCTACCATAGTTGTGGTGTTGATGCCTTCAGCACATAGGTATATATGTAGTTCAACATGCTCAAAATTTTGGAGAAGACACCAATGAAAAATCTCTTAATATGGAGATTTTTGGAGTATTTGAAAGTGACTATGTCAACGCAATTAGGTTTTGTTAGCTTTTTGACCTAACATTAATCATTGCAATCAATGCACTTTAGGTCTTTGGAAAAGGGTTTTATATGTGATTTCACATATGAAAAGTTCATTTGTAATCAAGCATTTGAAGAGAAAAGAGTAGAGTAGAAGTGACTTGAAGAGATTTTAAGTTATTGTGTGAAACCTTATCAATAAAAGAATCACAATACCCATCCTGGTATGGTACTTGTATCATCTATTTGTTGTTTCACTTTCTCATATAGTTGCTTGGTGCAAATAATTTTGTATGGTTGGATGGATTTTTTGTTGCAATTCATATTAGGGATCACTTAAGAAAGTTTGGAATCATAAAAAATTGGGATAGCATGCTATGGAGTTTCTTTGAGACCTTTCAAGAGAAGATACAAGAAAGAGAAAGGATTCCTAGAATTTTTGTTGAAATTTACAAGAAGGATATAACCTTTATGGTTGCTAAAGATGAATGCATTATGAAAGCGTTGTGAAACCTAGAATAGTCTAAATTCCATAAATGGGTTATGAAGTGGTAGAAGATATAATCACAAGTATTGTAGATCCTATGTTGAGCAAACCAAGAGACCCTATTGTAGATAGGATTGGAACCAATGAGGAGATATCTGGTGAAGTGCACCTGAAGAACGAGGAAAAAGAAATAAAGAAAATGGTAGAGAAAATGCAGGTAGAGTTGGAAGAGATTGTTGGTTCTTTCAAAAGGACTGCAAAAAAAATCAAAACCCCATTAATGGATCTACAGGGGACACCAAGCACAATAATTCCCATCAACACTTCTACTCCCTCTCTAGATGTTTCGAAAGCCTCCAAACTAATTTTGCAGTTGGTGTGAAGAAGAAAGATACAACCAGTACACTTGTAGCACAATAGAAGCCTTCATAGAGGAGAAGAAAAGAGAAAGCAACAAGAGAGAAGTATGTAGGTTATGATGAAGAAGAATAATAAGAAAGACCTCAATTGGTTCAGAAGAAGAGAATGCCACAAGCCCCCAGAGAAGAGACCAGCATAAAGAAAGCTAAAATTGATATTGTGGACACAAAAAGTGAGGAAGAAGTAGAGAAGCAAAAGAAGGCATTTGTCATTCAAAAGAGAGAAAAGACATCCAATAAAGGAGAAAAGCCTCTTAAGGGAAAGAGCAAGAAGAAGGATAAATCCCCTATGGTAAGGGAGAAAAACCCTCTAAAACT
Source organism: Sequoia sempervirens (assembly GCA_007258455.2). Lineage (NCBI taxonomy): Eukaryota > Viridiplantae > Streptophyta > Pinopsida > Cupressales > Cupressaceae > Sequoia > Sequoia sempervirens. The sequence goes on along the minus strand of VDFB02026320.1, from coordinate 21,914,196 downwards.
AGAGGCTTTATTCAATGAAATTGTAAATTTTAGTCTGTTGGAAGAAACTACATGAATGTATCCTGATGAAAACAATGAGAATAAGGCCATAATTGAAGAGGTCATTGTAAAATATATGGTTACTTTTAATAATAATTTGAGTGAAATTGAAAGTTAGCTTCTAGTTGACTTAAAAGGAGTTTTGAGTGTAAGAAGACAGGAAGAATTCGATGAAGATGCAAAGACCAAGACTTTTGCTTTGAAGAAGATTGGATCATCTCTCATATATGAGGATAGGGCAAGATTGGCTCAGGTTTAAAATAGGGAATTCAGAACAAAGCAAAAAGTTAGCACCCTGATGAGTAGGGGTAAGGAGACAAAGAGATATTAAGGGATGAAACACTACAAAATATTGTAGATCTAGTAAAGGAGTTAGGTATGTCTTTGGATGATGAGATTGAAATGTATCATGATGCATCTACTCTGGAGATGAATGAACCTAAGAATGTTAAACAAGAACATGTTTCTAGACCTAAGGGTGATTAGGAAGCGATGATAACATATAATGTCCCTCTGGTAGAGGAGAATGTTGTTGCAAAAGATAAGAATGATGTTTCCCTAGAGAAGAAAGAAGCTCAATCAAAACAAGAATTACCTCTCCTAGATGTGCAAAGCAATACTTAGTAGAAGAAATAAGAAAAACAAGAGAAAAAAGAGAAACTTTGAGGCACAAAAGAATGAAAACTTTCCTCCTATAGACGGTGAGAAAGTTGCAGAGGGAGAGAGGAGTGCAGAAGACTGCTTTGGTAGTGGAAAACAAGAGAAGGAGAAAGAGAAAAGGGATGAGAGAAGCACTCAAATGGTTGGTGAATACTCTAGAGCTTTTGGGGATTCCTTGAAGAGCTTACTAGACATGTAGCTTTAGTTCCAACCGGTAGTGTTAGCACAGTTGCTACAAATTCCTATGCAGCGAGGAGAAGTTGACATGGAAAAAATATGTCCCTTGCATAAGTTGCAACTTGGTGATGCATTTCATGCCTCCATGAGAAAGGATATTTTATAGACTCACAATAATTTTGCTAAGATGATAGATGAGGTGGTGAAAATGTTGCAAGATAGCCTCCCTAGTGCACAAATTGACAACTCTTTATCTAGTGTGCAGTAATTGAGACTCCTTAATTTCATTAAGGAATATTCTACCTGTCTAGAGGAGAAGTTAGTAAAGGAAGTGAATAAGAAGATAAATCATAAGATGTTGGTAGAGGCTTCTAACAAATGTGTTACTTCACATGGTAAGTTGCAGATCAACTTGAAGGATATTTAGAATTATGTAGAGGAAGCAAAAAAATTGTTCCAATTTTGTTTGAAATGGCATGTTTCCACCAAGAGAATAAAAAACCAAATGGACTCAATTGAGTCTTAGATTGCTTAGTCCTCCAAAGTTTATGATCTAATGAATGATGCAGATGGAATAACAAGGATAGCAATTGAAAATCTGCATGGATAGTTTTTTTAGCTACAAGAGTAGCAAGAAAAGATAATAATGCTCAGCTCAAAGACCTGGTAAGTGCAAGGCTTACTTCTCTTATTGGAATTTTGGTAGATGCAGAGAAGATGCTAGAATAGAATCCAATACCCAACTCTTCAAAAGAAGGTGAAGAGCTCCATTTGAAGTTTGAAAATTAGTGTGGAATAATTGCCTTTGCTAAGAAAGAATGGGAGACAACAAAGAAGGATCTAGAGCCACGCCTTGTAAAATTGAAGGTATTTAATCAAGGCAATTTGTCATCCACAAGCTAAGTTGTAATTTTTTGTTTTGTATAGATAGCGTTGATCACATTGTTAGTCGTAGACCAACAGTGCAAATAAATCCTCAAAGACAGGCCACGAGAACCTATATTTACTTGAAAGATTACATTGGGACAACCTAAATCTTAGGTTAACTCAGCTTAACCCCAAGGCTCATTTAAGTCGGGTCTTGACCATACTAGGTTCACATTAGGGTTCGTTGTGATAATGTTGTTAATCATGAGAGGTAAAGGACTATTTATGGTTCTCAAAGGAATCATAGGGATAGGTAGAAGATATTCTTGGCCCGATCATTAGATAATTTCATGAAATCGATAGATTTGTAACAACATTTCATGAATTTCAAGCAAATTTGCTATCACTTAAGTAAATTTCGCTTTAAGCATTCAACAATATTATGGAATCGAAAGATTTGCAATAAAATTTTCATTCATTTACTTCTTTTTTTTGAACATTTTCTAAAATTTAAGCATTTATTCTAAAATAAAGCATCAAAAGTATTGAAAAGTAAAATTGCTCCAAGGTATTATCCATTTAAGCCTCAAGAATTAACCAAACTAGAGTAAACCATTCTATACATCACCAGATCTCTTCATAGCTAAGCACATAATGATGTGAGATTTTAAAGAAAGGGGGGATTATTTAGACACCAGGTAGGTTCTATATCCACCCTTAAACAGTGCAACACACAATCTTGTCTAGCCGAACAAACAATCAGCTATGTATGATTTCATATCAAGAAATAGCTCTCAAATTGGCTCTAATATTGATTAGCTTCTACATGCATACAATTTTTTAATCTAGAATGGAACAAAAAATAGGAAAAAAGAAAAAAACTTAAAGAAGCTTCAATCTCTGACATCCACAAATTCTGAACTTAACTTAAAATGAAGCATCTCTCAACCTTTTATAATAAAAAGACACACAAGAGATTAGAAAAATACTTGAGAGGAAATCCAAGGGATGAATCACAATAATGCACATGGAATATTACAACTGGCAGGAGAATTGTTGGCGAAGTCAAGATATGTCAACCTTCTTTAGCACATTAAAATATTTCAGGATCTTCATCTTTAAAGTGTCGCTAGGATAGTAACTTGAATTGAAAACAAAATGTAGGAACTTCCCATATATTTAGGACGATCAATTGAGAATTCTATTCTTGCATTTTGGTTTTTCCTCAAGCTTAATACTCTCAGGGATAAGTCACATTTGAGATTGGCGCATCTTTTTGCCTCATTCGTAATACCAAAAAGTCCAATATTATGACAACTCCAACTCCTCCTTCACATAGACTCCCAAAACATATCGCCTAATATATATATGATTGTATTCATGATCCAAATTTGCTTGACCATCCATACCTAAATGTTGCATCACAATTTGTTCCTCCTGCAAGCAAAAATTCCACATATTAAATCCCTTTTAAAACATTTATAAAACTCTCATGAAAATAAAACCATTATTAATAAATCATCATTTTAAACACATCATAAATATCACGCTTTTAAAATCATATTCTCACGCAATTATATCTTTTCGGTAGGTTACCAAAACTTAGGACCTTCAAGAAACTTAACTTTTAACTTTAAACTTAACATTGTTACCCAGTACCTGGTACCCGACACTTCAAATTTTACCAAACTAAAACTTTCCTGGACCCCAGATTCCACCAGAACCTCCACACTTTCTTGGACCTTCACTCTTGGACTAGAACACTTCACCAAAACCTTGCATTAACATTTTAACATTCCTAGCCCCCTGATACCCGATTCCCAATACACTCGAATCACGAATTACTTCAAAAACATTCCTTTTAACTTTAACTTTTGGTGATCATTTTTTACTAGCTAGCACTTGCCATAAGCAATAGCTTTCACTTGGGTCCCCAAGTCTTATAGTTTTGGGGCATGTAGTGAGAGCACACAACTTGCAACCAATAAAGCAAAATTTAAAACAAACCCAGTATCAAATCACCTGCTATAAATTATAACTTATACATATTTTCCAACAATAACTCTTTACCTTCACCTAGATTCTAACATAAAACCAATAAAATTTCTTTGAAAAGTATTAGTGTATGCTTTGATTAATTCTAGTTTTTGGAACTTGGTGAAAAAAATTAGTTCATTGACATTGAACTACATAATTTGGTAACCTCCAAAGCCAATTGTGGATAGAGCCTTGCCAATAATCAGGCTTCCATAGCTCCCTGACAAGTTTATCTTTATAATTCCCTCAAACAAAGCTCTACTGCTAGTCAAACGTCCATAGCCTTGATAGAGATATTTGGATAGCCTAAAGAGTTGAATTTTCTCTTTTGATATTCATTTTTCATTTTTCTCTTTTGATATTTCTTTGTAAGCTCATTTGCTTCAACTTGCAGACAATGAAGCCCACTATTAGGTTGGGAATCATAGTGGTAGCGAAGGTTACCTTTTGATTTTTCATTCAATGCAAATCCCTTCATCATTTCACCAATTCCTAAAAACATTTAATTATTCCCTGTAGGTGTGACTTTCCAGCTAAATTTTACCATCCTTTGTCAAATCCTAACTAACTATGATTTGCTATCTTTAAAAAAAATGTGTAATTTAAAACTTAGCAGCAAATAATTCATCATCAAATTAATTCTAAATTTAGAAACAACCAATTACCATCTTTCCATTTTAATTTTTTCTATGGAAACCGCTAAAATACTTGGCTAGCAATTCCAATTTGACGGTGCTACATTGACATTAATACATTAGAGTTGTCATTATTACACTTAATTTTGACCATCATACTCTGCATTTAATTTGCACACCTTAACACACACGTATTATTTTCTTTCAATTTCCAGATGTTGACATGTGCCTCCATACCGACTTCATTTTCCTTTTGGCATTGCACACATGGACATCTTCATGATTAATACAACTCAATAAAATATAATGAAATGACCGCCATTAATTATGAAATCTTCAATTTGCTCGATTCACGATCTTCGTACTGGAAAACTTCGAAGCAATGGCCACAAATTCTGTGAGAATTAATTAGATTTAACATTTTGCTTTGGAAAAAATTGCCCTGTTGCCACCTCAACTTTCATTTTCCAAGACTTCGATCTAGGCAACTTTGTACCACAAATTTCTTATAGTTTTGTATAAATACCACACTTCTCTTTCAAATTCTGCACATCTCTTCTTTCTTCAATTTTCTTACTTTTCTACTATGCTTGTGATTTCTTGCTTCTAGGCCATGGATACTCTCCTTTGCTTGACTTGTGTTTGCTGCTAGAATGGCTTCCTGGGTCGCATTACCACCCAAAGGCTAAATAAGGTTTTCTTTCTTTGAACTCCTAGTTTTATTGCTCTAAATTTTTGCCTGGTCCTTGGGGAATTTTTTGTAGAATCTAGAGCATATTATAGGCTAAATTTGGACTTGGCTTTGTGGTTCATAGCCTCGCTCCTGGCTCTTGGGATTTTTGTTGATGAGGTTCGCATGGCTACTCAAACACTAGTGTGGCCTGATTTCTTGGGGAACTTGGACTATGTCCTATATGTTGCACATCTAGCCATCAGAATTCCCTCTGTTGTTGACATTCCTCTATTCCTAGAATGAGGAGAATTAGTTCATCTTTGGATTTTTTTGATTGGTCTTCATACCCCTGACTTTGACACTCACAAGGACAATGCTTACGTAGGATATACTGCCCTCATGGACAAAGCATCCTAGATTGACTAACTAACCACCCTGTTACTACAACTCGACTCCTCTTTCTTTCTTCTTTTCACTTTTAAGGTAAGAAAATTTTGTATTTCCATGTATATACACAATATACACATATATATGAAAAAAAATAGTTTCATACATTAAGCATGTGTTTATTGTGCATGGTTTTATTTCTTCATTTCACAGCACAATGTTTTAAGAATGTTTCGATTCACTCTCATGTGTTTTTAAAATTAAGCAAAATTTGTTAATGCTAGGAACAAACTAGAAAAAAAGAACAAACCCTATGAAAACAAACTAACCTAACTAACTAACATTTACCCTAATAAAATGACTGACCCTAAATAAGCAATTTACTCTAACTTTTATCACTATCTTCATGGTATTTTTTGTACAAATTATAGTAGGTTTATCTTTAAATTCACTGGAATACATTTCAAATATCCTACTGTAACAATAAATTATCTTAACCTTTCTACATTTAAAAAATATAAATTCAAAAGCATACTTACCAATAAATTGGCTCACATGTATGAAAATGACCTCATTAAAGGTTGATTGCACACACCTTTGCTAATTTCTCCATACTCTACCTTCTTCTAGTCCTAGTTCATTATTTTCTTCTTCACTTTGTTCGGCTCCATGAATGACTGTGTTTGTTTCTTGATTCATTTTCTCTCTAGGATTTTCTAAGTTCTTGGCTTTGTCTTCACTCTTAGTAACACTGTTAACTTCATCAAACCAAACATCAACACAATTTACCTTATCATCAAAGAGAGAAAAAGTAACAACTTTATATTTTGTATTCTGCATGAAATCAATGAAATTTTCCTTTTTAACTTGTGGATTTTCAATTAAGGGTGACAAACACCCATCTTTCGCTCGATTTTCATGCTTTTCCTCGTGATTTTATGAGCAATTTCAAAACAAAAATTGCCAAATTTCAACTTATGCAAAAGTTATGCCAATTACAAGCAATAAATGCACTGTACCTTTAGGCTAAAAAAATGGCAAAAAATGTCAAAATCTAGAAAAATCACCAACACCACTGCAAAGTTCGTCAAACTAGCTTTTCGATGATATCTCGTTTTAAAAAATCCAACATCATGGCAAAAAGTTATGCAAAATTAAAAAAAATGTCTATTTAAGGCACTTCAAACACTAAATAGGGGCAAAAATGAACACTAAATAGGCACAAAATATGAGCCCCATTCATTGGTCATCAGTCGCTCATATGACCGCATCCCGCTATGTAGAAAAAACTCAAGCAATTTTGAAACCACTAGAGGTTTGTCTTCACATGGTCACATGTGTCAGAATACCTTCGGCGGTTAGCAAAGCTGGCTATTACCGATCACAGCTAGCACTAGTAGTTATTGTTGACTTGACGATTACTTGAAGCTACTGGCGATTAATTGACTGCCACCTGGTGGTTACCTCCCTAGCGGTCTCCAAAATACTATGGCGATTAGGCGTGGTTACTACGCAATTTGAAAGGAAACCGTAGACCTTTAAAGTTCTATAGGCTGCTTCAAAGCTGCAAGGCCGATCCTACAAAACTATGAGAGTAGTGCTATAAGTGCTTTAAAATTTATAAGAATTTTAACTTTTTTGAAAAAAAATTTACAAAAAAATACCACCAGAAAAATATGATGCAAAAAAGATTTTTTTAATTTTGTTTTAAATTTCAAACGTCATACCTACATGACCTGGAGGGTCGTATGACCCTTCAAGTAAATTTTTTTCCCTCAAAATCAACTTTCACCAAATATGGCCAAGTTACATATCAAAATTCTCACAAACAGCCACCCAAACGCAATGGCAGGCTTATTTTTTGTCAAAAATGCTCCTATAAAAAATTGTTCACCAGATCTGACCTCCAAACCCTTATTTGCTAAAAAAGAAAATGGTGACCAAATTGAGTGAAACAAAAGCCAAATCTGACTTTCTTGAGCCTCTTAGATGCAATGGGATAGCCAAAAATACTACCACTATAGCCAAAAGTATTGCATTCACTAGATCTCACCAAAATGCATACATGCAATATAAGATTAAAAAATCTTTGCAAACCCTTTCTGATTCTCAAGATCGTATTGAAACGCAAGAGAAGAGCATATGGGGAATTTGCAAGATCATACAAGAAACTCAAATCACAATATACAAATTGATGGAAACTCTTTAATGAAAAAATGGAAGGGGCTTGCAAGATTAAAAGCTTTGATACCATGTTGAAGTGAGCAACCAAGATCTTCAATCTGCAACACCAAATAAACTCCACAAGAGATAGGGAGAAGCAACAATGGAAGATGTTATTCCACCAAACAAGAATTATAATATGATACAAATGATCAATATGCTATGCAATAGAATATAATACAAAATATGCTTGAGATGCCTTGCTTATAAAGGCAAGGATGAAAGATAGGATAAGATAAGATCATGACAAGTGTCTTAATCCTATCACATGAGACAACTAACTCATAGCTACCTAGGAAAGTGTAAAGTCCAGATAAGACAAATAATACTTATCTAGATAAGACAACTAATATCCTAATTAAACTTAATATTTGAATTATGTCCACTAAGTCCCTAGTAAAGAAATTAACTAGGTACAAGACTTATTCACACCAATACCTCTTATCCTCCTCTCACCAACATCCCCTCCATCACCTTCATCATCTCTACTATCTCCTCTTATTGTTGCCCCTCCATCTAGTATTATCCACCACTGATAATTGATATAAGGAAATGGTTGCATCACTAACCATGATGACCTCGCCCATACTAGATCCATCACTAGACCGCAAGTCTTGATATCTCGGGTCACTCATGTAAAGATCATTACACTATATGTAGATGCCCAAACTATTGTAATACCCCGACTAGTAAAGACTACTCACTAATATGAATCATATGACCAATCAAGAAGCATCTAGTCTATGTATATGGAAGGTTCCCTTAATCATTCTCCCATGCCCCAAATACCCACCATGGCCTCCATATCACCTCATAAATTTCATCCACCACTCACCTCTTGAAAGTCATGTCACCCATCCTAGTATAATGGACAACAACCCCATATAAATACTTTAAAGGTTTCCCTATTACCTATTGCCTAGGAGACATTAGCCTTAACACAACAATATGCTCATGTTCCCATTATGGAGTAGTTTTATACCACACCCTAGATTCCTCCATCCTTTGAACACCACCATATGCATATCTTAGTATAGTTGTGCCAACACACCATAACCCTAACCATACACTACACCATTCACTATCATTCGATATAGTACATGATCCCATCTAATCATAAATCTGTGTGACCTTTGATTCAACATCAATATACCACTAATTAGCCTCACTTCATATAATTCTAGTTTAGGAAGAGTGTATATCCCCCTCGCCAAGTCCATTTCAATACCTTTGATAGGAAAATCATCCATCATGTTGTTGGAATTGAATATTGCTACAAGGTATGGAATTAAGTTGTTAGCAATCTATGGAGACTCTCAGTTGATTGTCTCCTAGGTCAGAGCCAAGTATTCATCAAAGAGTAAATGATTAAAATAATATAGAAATGTTGTTTGGGACACCATTAAACCTTTTGATGCATTCTCAATAGATTGGGTGGAGAGATCAAAAAATATCATGGTAGATTTCTTAACAAATATGGCCCTAAAGAAGGATAATATCACAATGACAAGAATAAAAGAAGTGAAATTCAAAACAAGACCTGCAATCTCAGACAACATCTATAATTGGAAAGTGTTCAACGATTATGAGGACTTGATTAAGTTCCTTCATTGTATAGATCAGTATGAGTCTCAAGAAATAGATTTCAGTGCATTCGTGGAGGAAGTAGATGGTAAAGAAACTATCCTTGGGCAAGAGGTGGTGTAGCTTAAGACAAAAAAAATACCGAAAGGCCTTGTAGCCCTAGAGAGAGTATTTGATGGTCATGACAGACTTAATTTGAAACCTACACTTGTCAAACATGAGGATATTGAAGAAATTAATCTTGGGACATAAAGGACTTCTAAAAAGGTGTACATTGTAAAAAAAGATCAACCCTAAAGTTAGAGAAATGCTTATAGCCTTGCTTGGAAACTATAAACATATGTTCGCTTGGCATATGATGATTTGAAAGCATATAGAGAGGACCTATTCCAACATGAGATACCATTGAATCATGATGCTAAATTTTTTATACTAAAGAAAAGGCCCATAAATCCCACATTAGCACCTAAGATGCAAGAGGAGCTCATGAAACTCGGAGATGGTGGTATTATCAAGCCAATCAAACACTCTTTTTGGGTATCAAATTTGGTACCTATAAGGAAGAAAAATGGAGACATAAGGTTGTGTGTAGATTTCAGAAACTTGAATGTTTCATCACTCAAAGATAATTATCCATTTCCTAACATGGAGACCATGCTACAAAGAGTTATAGGGTGTGAGTTGTTGTCTATGATGAATGGCTTCTCAAGGTATAACCAATTGAAGGTCAAGGAGATAGAATAGTACAAAACTTCTTTCACTTCACCTTGGGGTACATATGTTTATGTGAGAATTCCTTTTGGACTCACTAATGTAGGAGAAAAATTTCATAGGGCTATGGATGTATCCTTTTCCGACTTAATCAATGTTATAATGGTGGTATATCAAGATGACCTGACAACATATTCCAAAAGGGCAGAGGACCATTATGCACACCTGGAAAATATTTTTATCATAGCATTGGAATATGGCATATCTTTGAATCCAAAGAAATGCCATTTTTTAGTCACATAAGGTAAATTGTTAGGAAATATAGTATCAAGGATGGAGTGAGGATTGATATAGAATGGGTGGAAGCTATTGATAAGGTTCTCATTCCAAAGACTATAATTGCTATATAGTCCTTCAGACAAATAAATTTTTTTAGGAGATTCATTTCAAATTTTGCTAGGATTGTTAAACCAATCTCAAAGATGTTGAAGAAAGGTTCAAAGATTGAACGGAATGAAGAGGCCATTGACACATTTGTTTCAATTAAGAGAGAAATTAATGAAGCTTCTATATTGAAGTCCCCAAACTTTGATAAGTTGTTTCAAATCTTCTCCTTTGCATCATTCCATACAATTGTAGCTATAATGTTACAGAAGAATAATGAAGGGTATGAGCAGCTTGTCTCATTTTTTAGTAAATCACTTCAAGGGGAATAATTGAAATATGAAATCATTGAAAAACAAGCCTACACCCTAGTAAAAGAAATCAAGACATTCAGGCCTTACTTGGTGGGGGCAGAAGTAATTGCATATGTACCAAATGCTACAATGAAGGATGTTTTTTCACAAACAGAGGTGACGGGGAGAATATTTCAATGGATAAATAAAATTCAAGAGTTTAATATTGATATATGAATTACCAAACTAGTAAGGGGACAAGGATTAGAAAAATTGATGGTCGAATCCAATTTAGAAGTAGCACAAGTCTGTAATGTGGAGGGAGAAGAAAAATGGGTATCAAGCATTAGCATACACCCTAGTACACTAACATAGAATATTATCTTAAATACATGAAGTGTCTTGAAGGCTTGAATGACAACTAGAGGAGGACCTTAAAACTCCAGGCACTAAAATATGTTTTTGTTAATATAGACTTATATTGGAAAAACAAGGATGGTGTTTTGCTATTTTCTTAGATGAAACACAAGCAGAGTATATCTTAAAAGAAATGCATAAAGGTGTGTGTGGAGGTCACTTCTCAAGAAAAAACTACTATCCATAAGATATTAAGAGCAAGCTACTATTGGTTTAAATTCTTCAATGATGCCCATAGATATTTAAGGAAGTGTGAAGCATGCCAAAGGTTTTATGGCAAACCAAATTATTAGGGAGCCCTACTATTAAGACCTATGCAAATTGAGGCCCCTTTCATCAATGGGGAATCAAATTTATATGAGAGATTACAAATAGGTCTAGTGGAGGACATAGATGGATCCTAGTGGCCACCAATTATTTTACAAAATGGATAGAAGCAATACCAACAAAACAAGCCACTAGCAAGGTTGTAATTAACTTCCTATTAGAGAAAATCATAACTAGATTTGGGGTTCCTGTGAGGCACATCACAAATAATGGAATGTGTTTTAGATTGGATGAATTCAAGACATTTTGTGACTCTTATGGGATTCCAAGTTGAGATTGGCTCCATGGGTAGAAATAATGACTATAAAAAGAGCCACTAGAAAGTCTCCATTTGAGTTTGTATATGGAGCCCAAGCTAGACTCCCAATACATAACCTCTTACCAATTAACAATTTCATTTTATAAGAAGACATAGATATCCCTAAGCCTATGGAAGAGAGGATGGAACAATCAGATGAATTGGATGACATTAGATTGCAAGCACAAAAGCAAAATGAGAAAATACAATTGCAAACAAATTTTCTATTTGACCAAAGGACAAAAGATAGAAAGTTCAAGGTGGATGACATGGTCCTTATGTGGAACGCCAAAAACCAAGACAAGAGGAAACATGGTAAATTTGAAGCATTATGGCTAGGTCTATTTGTCATCACTAGTAAATGTGGGGGAGACTCGTACTACTTGTAGAATATGGCTAGTGAAGGTCAGGAATTGCCAGTGGATGGACAATTCCTAAAAAACTTCTTTTTCTTAAAATCTAATATTATTTTCCATGCATAGTAGTTTAGGGTTTTTTATTTATTTCTTTCCTTTTAGACATCTCCACCCCTTGGTTTGTGTCCCACAGAATAATTTTGGATTCTTGCAATGACCTCACAATCATTCATCCCTAATTGAAGCTGTTGTTAGGACTAGAAAAATCTGCCCTAGTCTTCCACAAAACACCCATTTTTTTACCAAAATACCCCACCACCTAGCCTGCCATTTTTAATTTTATCATTCAAAATATTCCATTTACCTGCCCTACAACCATCATATTAGAAAAAATAACCTTCATCATCCTACCCATGTAAGAGGAAAATCATGTCGGTGAGACTTCACCATATCAATGGAAGTCATTTTAAGGTCCCTTTAAAGGAAAGATGAAGCAAGACAACATGAATATTATCGAAGAAAGAATATCATATCAAGGGAAATTGTCTTAGTATCCCTTCGATAATTTGGTTGAAGTCTTATCAAAGACACCTTGATGTATCAGAGGAGAATGCTTTGGGGTCTCTTTGATAACCCGAGGACTAAGCCACCAAGGGACATAAATATTTTAATTTCCATGGAATGAATTTGAGAGAAAATACATCTCAACATTTAGGAAACATAGAACATTTCCCTCAATAGCAGCCTATCATGGCCTTTTATTGGCTAGAGAAGCACGGGTTTCTAAACAATGGTTAGAAGAGGATTCCCTTAACATCATAAAGTGTCTTCTAAAGAGTAATATGTCATCATGGTCTATAATGCATCTGATTAATGATGTTATTTCTATCATTATTACTTTTGATGAGGTGAGAATTACTCACATTTTTAAGGAGGCTAACTCATTGGCTAATGGGTTGGCTAGTTTAGGAGTGATGGCTCATATTAATTGGACTACTTATGATTCCTTTCCACTTAATCTTCAAAACATATCTAATTATGACTAGTCGTTATGTCAAGGAAGTGGTTAAGAAGGGAGAAAGGTTATTTTATTTCTTTCTTAGTTGGTTTATGCACATCAAGTTCAATGCATGCTCTTATAATTATTTCTTTTTAGATGTTCTTGAGATTATGGGCTGGGAGTTAAGGTATAGCAGTACTTGGTTTGTTAGGCTCACACATTTTGTGGGTATTTTTTTCTTTTCCTTGTGGTTTGTTCACCTAATCTTGCATGTGCAGAAGATCAAAGAGCAATTTTAGTGTAGTTTGTTGTATGTTGCTATGGGTGGTACCCATTGTAGAGTGGAGTCGAGCTCTTGTGAAGAGTTTAGTAGTAATAAACCTATCCAGGAGCATTTGGAAAAGGGTGGAGTTTTCCCCTATTTTTTGAAGCTCCATGGTCCAAACCCTAGGTGGCAAAGGATTTTGTTAGTGGTTGGAACAACAGGGTTTTGTGCCACTAGGGCATGGCATTCAACATCAATGAGGACTTCATCACTGAGATTACTGGTCTTCCTTCCAAGGGTGGGAAATTTGATAAAGACCAAGTTGCGGCCAAAATAGCCTTAGCCAATTTCTTCAAAGGCCCGAAGAAGTGGAAGCTTAGGTTTATTGGAAGTGGAGGGTATGCCTGTAAATCTATTAAACCACTTTGGAGGGACATTTCTCTAGCCATTATGCAATTTTTCACTCTGGAGGGCAAGTATTCTATTATCTATGGCTACCATTTCATGTTATTGAATCACTTCCACCATAACTCTCAGGTTTCATTTCCTTTTTACCTCCTTTTCATGGAAACTAGTATCGAGGATCATAGGAATAACCGTAGGAAGGATATTCTTCATGAAGACCTTATGAATCTCATTTTTTATCACATTAAGATGAAGGTGTTACCGGCTACTCCTAAGACCCTTGATCATAAAAAGGGTGGAAAAAACACTAGGTATGATACTAGTGAGTCAACAGATGAGTGGGAAGGGGATTTTGGGGAAGAAGACTCTAATTATGAGGAACCTTTGGAGGATGAGGGTGAGTCAGTTGATGAATCCAAGGACTCAAAATCTTGGTCTAAGAGTTACGAAACTGATACTGAAATGAGGGAAGTTGTTGTGCCTTTGGTGAAAAAGAATGTGAAGGGGAAGAAAAAATTCCCCAAGAAAGGGAAGCATGTTGTCAAGTAGGTTGAGGATGATTTAAGAGGTGTAGAGAATTCCCCTCTTCCTGATGTTAAAGATGTCCTGGGTGATGGCTTTGAGGGTAACAAGCAACCTATTGGCAACATAAGGGCAAACAACTGAGAGGGGGGGTGGGTGAATCAGTTGTCTCATAAATTCAAACTTATCAAACTCATTAACCTTATTCTTAGATATGATCAATAACCATGAAAGCATAAATCAAAAACACATCAGAAACACACATAACACAGGATTTTTTATGTGGAAACCATGTTAGGAGAAAAACCACAATGGAGGTTAGTCCACAAGATTATACCCTATTAAAAGTATAAAGAAATGTAAATGGGGAATACACATGCATTCAAGCACACTGCCTAGAGCTCGCTGCTCAATTAAAAAAGGAAGAATCACTATCTTACAAAAAGATTTTGATTACATCCACAAGATTTTGAACTGAGAAAATAGCATCTACTAATGTCTGGTTATAGTTCCGGTTAAACACATGAACACTTCTTCACACTCTCCTCACTCTTCTTCACACTCTGCTTTTTCCTTCAAATGATTAGGACATTATTCACACATCTCATGCACAAGCACACCTTCAAATGGAATAAACAATCAATCATAGATATCTGCAACAAGAGATTACATTGCTACATGTCAACTTCAACAAAATAATAAAATGAATACAAACTTTCAGCCCAAAACAATAAATAAATTTCAATGCGAATCGACCAAGGTCAGCCACAACATAGAGAAGACCAAAAAAAAATACTCAAACACAAAAACACTTCAAACCATTTCGGTTCGGGGTTGGGGCCCTAGCTCGGTTGGATAAATCTTTCCTGTTGCAGGAGGTTGGTCATGAGGTCTAGTCTCCCCCACCCCCGTGGTACCAGAGGGCATGTCGTGCCAGTGCCACCGGTCACGTTAAAAATTTTACCAGGCGCACTGCAGTTTATAGGGGGTCGTGCTACCCGATTCCTGCAGTCTAAAAAAAAAAAAACCATTTCGGTTCAAGGATCCACAACATGCTACAACACCTTATCGGCTATGAACATGAAAGACATGAACACACAAGAGAAAATATCTAATCGCAAGCACAATGATCAATGCAAACGTGCAACACAAATAGAGCATGATCTAGAAACATCCAAAAACATCATGAATCACTAGAGAAGCATCCAAAACAATTGAACTTACTAGGATCACATCATCTTCATCAAACAACACCAACTAGAGTGACAGAATGACTGTCAGAACACAACTGCTCATAACTCAATCAAATCTTCATGTGCATCTCTAAAACTTAATGTGGATAAACTAGATATACTTGACAACAAACCCTTTAATCTGCAACCACTGATCATCAACATACTGAGCTAACCAATAGACTAATCTACACTTCACCACTGATAACCTGCAACTTATTTCATTACAATTTTCTCAATATCCTTGATATATACAACTTCTAAGAGATTAATGCCAATAGTGTCAACATCAATGACAACCACATATCAGCAAAAAAACCACAACATTGAACACAACCAATGGTGGATATTGGGTAGGATAATTAGGATATTGTGTGTTCCAAAGTGGTTGGTCCTAGCCAGGTTGAATTTGAATCTCCTGTTGGTGTTGAGTAGGTTAAGTGAAGTGATGTTAAGGCGGAGTGGCTTGAAATTCTGGCTAACTTGGATGACATTCCTGATAAGCATCATGTGAAAGTGGAGGTTATTGAAGTTGAGGATTCCCCTGTTGAGGAGGATTTGGGGGGAAAAGGGGGGTTCAGGAGGAACATGTTGAGAATGTTGTTTCTCCTGATGTGCAACCAGTTAATTGGGAGGAGATTGGTATGGACCTATTCTATAGCATGGTGGAGGATGATACTTGTAATTTTCTCTCTTGTGAAGTGAATTTTCTCATAAGTGAAGGAGATCAATTATAAGGTCAAAAACTGGCAAGATGTTTGTGTGGCATTAGTGAATTGTAGCTAAAAGAAATGGTATGTTAAAGGTCAGGCTAATACTATGAATGTTATTCTTGATATATTAGTTGTTGATGTTGATAGACTTGGTAAAAAACACAAGGAAAGGTTAACCTCCTTGTAAATTCTTGTTTAAAGGATTAATGAGGAGAGGTTTGTGAATATGGAGGAAAGAATTAGTAAGATTAGCAATGATTTGCAGACTGTTGTTCGAGTCAGTAACCAATCTTTGAAGTCTAGTGCTAAGGGTTGTCAGTTTTAAATGATAAAACTATAAAGTGGATTGGAAAGCCTTTGGATTTGGCAGTTCATGAGAAGGCCATTGTTGAAGTTAACCGCATGAGTTTGGAGGAGAAGATTGAGGATAATTGTCTCAATGAGGAGAAGAATTTGGAGGCTGGCCCTTGCCTGAGAAGGAGGAGCAAGACTAAGAAAAGGGTAGCCATTTCATTCAAGGATCTTCAGGATGTGGTCGAGATGCATGAGGGGATCATTGCTGAAAATATGGCCTTGACCAATGTTTTTGAAAAAATGTTGTAGTATTTTGTTGTTGTTTTTGGTTGTTCAGCCTTGTTGCTAATGTTTTGTTGTTGGGTTGTTGATAGGTTCTCTGGAATTATCTTTTGTCAGCATCTTGATTTTTGTGGGTTGCAAGTCTTAAAGTTTGTCTTTTTGGAAGATTTTCTCCATTGTAAAGGGTTTTGAGGCCCCTTCAAAACTTGTTTTTTCTAATAAAAAACATAAAACATTTCCTAGACATGACTCATCAATGTATCAAAGTGACAATAAAAGGTCAAAGGGACAATTCCTAAATTACACACTTAAAGAAGTAGAGAGATCATAGAATATTAGGATGAGTGATTCATGAGTCCCTTTGATATCGTATAAGTAGTAAAGTTCATCAAAGAGAAAGATATGCATCGGTGGGAAGAGGAAATTTGTCTCTTTGATAAGGCGATGGAAATTATCAAAAAAGGCAACAAAGGGACATCAAGATGGTTTAAAAAAGACTCTAGAATATCAAAGTAAGGTAATTCATAGTCCCTAAACATCAATAGAAAGAATGTTAGGGAGAGGGGTCTATCAATAGAAAGAATGCCAAGGAGAGGGGTCTATATCAGAGAGACCTAAACATCGGTCCCCTCAATAGCCTTAAAACAAACAATTGAATGAATAAAGTTGAGAACTCCATCAAAATGAAATATCAATAGAAAGAATGTCAGGGAGAGGGGTCTATATCAGAGAGACCTAAACATTGGTCCCCTCGATAGCCTTAAAAAAACAAGTGAATGAATAAAGTTGAGGACTCCATCAAAGGGAACAATACATATCAGAGGAACAAGAATTCTAGTCCCCTTGATGAAACAATAACACTTATTGCCTCTGTGTGATAAATTTGTCAACACATCGAAGCAATAAGAGTGTATCGAAGAGACTAATTAATAGGAAGGTTTCAAGATGACATTATGATATTGATATGAAGCCATATGAAGTATCTTTGAAATCTTGAAGGAAATAAATAATATATACCAATAAGCAGGATATTAGGGAGAAAGGGAAATATCGATGAGATAAAAAAAAAAATCATCCTGATGAAGCAAAAGTATTGACAAGACAACAACATGACAAAGAGAAAATTTTGTGGAGATGATAAAAAATGAACAACTCATATTCAAAAAAAATATTTTCTCACTAGATGATATGAAATTGCCATTAATGAACCAGAGCCAAAGGCATTGAAAAGAATATTATGAAAATACTTGGAAATCATTAAGGAGACAAGGAGAACAAGAATGGAGTAGCAGTGGACTACAATGCCTAAACCAGGAAGAGTGTTATCCAAGTACCTAGAAGCCTGAGCAAAAATTTTTATCTAAAAACTAGTTTAGTTGTCAAAATGTAGAAGTAGGGTTTTCCTTCTGTAAATTCATATAATGGCATCTACTTCCAAAAACACTAAAAATAAAGACAAAAATTGGAAGAGAGGCATCTAAATCAGGACTTAATTGATCAATGTCCAGGCTCTAGATAAAGGTCTAGGAGGAACACACAATTAAACAATCAGCCTGAGAAATTGGAAGATATAAACAAACAAGTGGGTGACACATGGACCCCGACAAGGGGATACAACTTGTTTATATACCACTACAAAAAAATGCATAGAGACATATTCTATTTTCCAAGTTCTTGGCATGGATGCCCCCATATTTATGGAGATAACACCAATGGTTCAAACAATATTCATTACTCATGCATCTGATTATGTATGAGGGACAAAATGAGGGAATGTGGGATGAGTGTTTAAGGATAACATATTTAGATGAAAATGGAAACATTAAATCTGTGTAGATGTGGATTGCTATTTGGGACAGTCGGTGTGTAAGATCACATTATTTTTTTACTTTGAGGAGTATTTTGTGAAACCTATATATAAGCTACTTAGTCACCCATGTGACTACAATTTTTCACCTAAGATACAAAGGTTCTTAAGACCCAAGGACAAACATGAGAAAGGAAAGATCAATCACAATTGGGGTGATTGGTATGATTACAATGATTGTACAAAGATTAGAGTGTACGATTTTGAAGAAGCACCATTTTTACTACCAAAAACTTGTCCAAACAGGATTGCTTACTTAGAAATTGTGAGGCAATTGGCCTACTTAGACTTCATGCACCTTAAAAGTCATAAAAAGCAATCACTAATTCCTAAGACATTGTGCTTTGAAGATTTTACTATAGTTTTTAAGAAAGGATATGAGTTGATTGATAAAAGGATAGAACATTACAATTTACCTAAAGGAAATGCAGGGAGAATTTCAATCTTGAACATTTTATGAATAATGTCAAAACAAGGAAAAAATTGAAAGGCTACCCTCATGTACTTTTTGAGAATGATGATTTAATTTAAGGAATATTGATGAGCATCATGCTGCCAAGAGAAGAAACCTGTATAATAGAGTGAAGATGGTAGAAGCTTGGAAAATAGGTAATGATCCTTTATATGGAAGTTCCTTTTTGGATATTGAAGATCCTATAAAGAGATTGGATGCCCTAATTTCACATGAAGCAGAGCTGACTAGGGATGTGCCTCCTTGGGTATTCATAAAGAGAAGAAATGAAGACATTGGAGAAATGCAGGCTAAAAGTGAAACTCCACTTTGTCAACTCTCTCCTTAGCCTACACTGAATATTAGTTTCTCTATTGAAACATCTATTGAAGAACAAGAAGAAGTGGGGAATGAAGATGAAGGTGTATAGGTAGTTAAACCTGTGATTGGAGATTATGAAAATCCAATGGAAAGAAACATTGTTGTGATGGAATCTCCAAATGATCTTTCGAACGATGTAAGACATGGTGCCAATAAGAATTTTTTTTCTAATGATGATTTTGTCAAAACCACTGAATTTAAGACATTTATTCATGAATATAAAGGAAAAATAGTTAGGGAAGGAATTGAGGATATTACACTTGAGAAAGAGGGAGAAACCTTAAAAATCCTACAAGAGGAGGTGGATAGAGAAATGGATAAAATTACCCCAAAAAGAGGAAGGGCATTACTAGATGAAGAAGGGGTTATGTTGCTCCCTGGGTGGGATATGAGCTCAACCATTGTATTTGACAACATTCAAAGAAGCCCGAATAAAAAAATTCAATTGAGTATTGTGTGAGAGTGAATTCTAACCTAAAGATGCAAAACAACAAGGGAAATGTAAGCAAGAAAATGCAAAAAAAACACTAAAGATTTTCCTAGTTTAATCGAAACAAAATGAACAAGAAAATACCAATTTTACCTTGCTTGAGTTGTGGTGCAGAAGCACCAAGTCAGTTTTGGGTCAATTGATGTAAATAGGTGACTAAGGTTGAGTTTTGTGTGTTTAATCACTTTTTTGATGTAATAAGGTCTAATTGAGACCATTTTTGGTGTTTTAGGGTCATATAGGGTCAGTTTTGTTAAGTTTGTCAATTTTGGTAAAATGTTGCAAAAGTTGCTTGTGCAACTTTGCAATTTTTGTCTTTTTGAGAAGGTGAATAGTCATTTGTTGGAAAATTAGTTGAAGACCATTTGGTTTTTATTGGTACAAGTTTAAAAGGGCCTCACAAACTTTGAGGTAAACTTCTAAAATGATTTTAGTGGAAAAACTAATAAACAAGCTCTGTTTTATGTGAATTTTCTATGTTTATTGCATTTCCTGTGAATAGTATGACTTTGTATAGTTGATTTATGATCTAAAACACATGTGAGAAGTTGAGTAAATCAATATAATGTGAATTGGTTTTGATTATATTGAATTTCATCAAGAAATAAGGTAGTTTGAAGTAGTTTTTTGAAAACCGCCTATAAACCCTAAGTTTAAGGGTTTGTGAACAAAAATAATGTTTTGTAGCCCATTCCACAGTTGAAATTTGGCCAAAATAAATGGAATGGATGGATTTAGTGTGATTTTATATTTTTTAGGGTTTGTAAGAGTAGGATATGGAGTTTGGGGTAGATTTGAGCAAGCCCTAGCCTAACATCCTTATGTGTTAAGCTTAGGAAAGTTAGGTATGTTACAAATTTTGTGTGACAACAAAATTGTGATGAATTGTGGTGATGGAATCTATATAATTAGACTCTATGTGATGTGTTAGAGCTTCTAGAGTGACTATTTGAAGATCGGCATTTGGATTTCTCATACTTGCTTTGGAAAAGTGGCTTAATTTGGCCTTGGAGCAATGTAGCAAACCTAATTTGAAGAATTTGTTCCAAAACAACCCTATTTTAAAATGGGATATGTTGTAAAGAGGATTAATGGGTATTTGTGATGGTTAATGGTTTGTGGGTTAATGGCCTTCTCTAAAAGATATGCTTGAGAAACCAGGTTTGGAGATCTACAAGGAGAAATAGGAGATTATGTGTGAAGCCACCATAGTTAGGGTTTGAAATATTGAAGAAGTTGTTAAATTGTGTTGTGTGAACATACTCCACCTTGCTCTACATCAAGTTATATTCTTTGATTGGCCCTTTGATTGATGATTTGTATACTCCTTTGAAAAAATGGCTCTAAATGATGTTGAAAATGATGTGGATGTAATGAGGGATGCACTGGTGGTCATGGATAAGTGATTGGATGCAATATGATGGTTTTAAAATGTTGCAAACATGGAGGATGTTTGGTTGTGTGAGTGCATGGAAGTTGGCTTAGTTGAATGCTTGCTTAGTGATTTCTTGTGTGTTGGTCAAATGAGGCTAAATCCACTACTTTTAGGGGAAGTGCCTCTAAACTAATGGATGACTGAGAAGCATCTAAGGTGGAGGAGATCAAGGGCTAGAGTGAGTTAAGAACTCACAAGCCATCTCATGTTGGCATGTGCCAGATGAGGTGGATAAGAGGAGATGAAGTGGATGTGAGGTGGAGGTACTAGGATGTATCTTGTGAATGGACAATATCTAATAAAGGATTTCTTTGTCCACATGCACTTTGAAAGGACATTTGAGGAATTAAAAATTACTCACAAATCCTTGGGAATGGGAGAAGGAATTAAAAATTCCTTAAAATGCATGGGGGGAATAAATGTGAATTTTAAATTCACATGGGGAAGAGGATTCCTTTTCCAAAAGGAGAAAGCATTTAATAAGGTTTGACTAAGGACACATGCCATAAATGGCATGAGGATTAGGTTAGCATAAATCAATGATTAATGTTGTACAAATGTAGGATTAGATGGTCTAATGAAATATTAGGGGAAAGTGGCAAATTATGGAGGATGTGACCGTAATGATGATTGGAGATATGCACACCCTAATCATAGAATTAAATCAATCTAGATTAAAAGGGGATTATGGAGGATGTTGACATGAGGAGAGAGAAGAAGATGAATTGAAAATTGATTTAATTCATTTAGATAAAGTGACTAAATTAAATTAATTAACCCTTTATTTAATTTAAAAAAGACTAAAGCAAGGCATTTGATTAATTAATTAAATACCTTAGGAGGACATTAGGCTGAGATGAGATATTAACCAAATAATAAATTCTTTAATTAATATGGCTTAGGGATGTGAGATAGAGGAATGTGAGGGTGAATTTTACCATATGGGAGTGGTCAAATTCAGGTGTCTACATTTTTCCCCTCTTCAAAATATTGTTAGAATAATAGTGTTTCAAAAAAAATAAAACACATACGACTCGATAGAAGCCAAGAATGTTAGATGATGCCTCAGTATCGTGGGAAAATGGATAGGAAGGAAGAAAGTAGAAATATGGTAGGGTATTCCCCCTTGAGAGGGAAGATGGGGAAGAAAAGGGGCCCCAGACAATTTATCGAGATGGAGAAACATAGGGTACCATGCGATAGAGTACGAAAAACCATGAAGAATGACTTTTTAATGGAGGAAAATGGGCATACGAGGTGCAAATGACAACCCTCAGAAGAAAAGGGGGAAATGAATTAATAAAGGTTAATTAAAGGGTAAAAATTACCCAAAAATTAAAAGGCTACATAGGGTCAAAAATGAAAATTATAAATAGTAAATTTGAAAATTCACTATTCACCTAATTTTCATTTACACACTTGGCATCACACGATTGAAAGAGAGAGAGAGAGAGAGTGATAGCGATGGATGATAACATGAGTGACGTGGAGGGCAATGGCAAGTTGATCCACCGAGGAGAGGAGGTGTGGGCTTACTACTTCAAGCGAGTGGCACCCTGCTAGCTAGGATTCAAATCTGTGCTTTTTTATTTTATTTGAAATTTTTAGCACATGTTTTAATTTTTTGGGTGGGTAGTTAGAGAAGCAGATTCATCATGGAAGGATGGATTCGCCCATCCAACCAAGCACATTCACCCATCCGATGAATTGGCAAGGGAAGGAGTGTGTGCATATCCTACAGGGGTGGATATGTGTAGAGAGGGGCGATTGCAAAATTGCCTCTCTCAGGAAAGGGCGAACCTGCACAATGTAGGGGCAGAGGAAAAGCAGGATAGGAAATTGCATGATCACCAAAAATGGAAAAAGGGAGAATACAAGTATGCCTTTAACGGGAATAGGCAGATGGGAGTCTTCCCAAAAGGTGAATAGGTGGATGTGAATCCACCCCTTGGAAAAAAAGGTGGGTGCAAATTTTCCACTTGGGAAGAAAAAGTATACGGGCCAATGCGTAATCACCTGTGGGGAAGAAGGGGCAAATGCAAGTTCACCTCTGGGGATAAGAAGGGTGAATCTATGCCTAGACAAGAAAGGGCTAGGTGCGCTTGTAGAACAGGTAAACTCGTGAAAGGAAACCATAGGGGTGAATGCACGAGCTGGATAGGTGAACACGCTAGAAAGGGGAATAGGTGAACTTTCCTTACACAAAGGTGAACTCGCCAAGCCAGGGAAAGGATTAAAAAGAAAGACAATAGCAATGAAGTGTTAGAAATCTTGAATAAATGGTTGGTATGGATGCATAGTTTCAAGACTCTGAGGATGCAAGAGAGACACTCAACCATTATATAGGTGACTCTGGTGGCGATAACCCTTGAGGATCACACAACACTGAATCAGGTGGACTACTTCACATGTTGGGATATCCCAACATTAGAGCACAAAAACCTTTACTAATGACATTGATGGAGTGGTGGAGCTTAGAGACATCCACATTCCATCTCTCAACAAGGGAGATGACAGCGACATTGGAGGACGTATGGCGGATTTTGAGACTACCGATTTGAGGCCACCTACTCAGTGTGACACATAGATAGTTAGTGGATAGGATCCTACGAGTTATATTTGGACATGTTGACCTCGTTCAAGGGAAGGAGTTGGAAATTGACGCATGTTTGGGGACAATGAAAACAACTTTACCTCTATACCTCTATGGGCTTATTAGCAGGATCCTCCTTCCTGATAGGAGTGGTCAATTTTTTAGCCTCAAGACAATTGAGGTTGTCAAGAACATTGTTGAGAGGAG
This sequence comes from Sequoia sempervirens, assembly GCA_007258455.2. Classification (NCBI taxonomy): domain Eukaryota; kingdom Viridiplantae; phylum Streptophyta; class Pinopsida; order Cupressales; family Cupressaceae; genus Sequoia; species Sequoia sempervirens. The sequence goes on along the minus strand of VDFB02026320.1, from coordinate 21,889,991 downwards.
AGACAATGTTTTTGTGTGAGGTTCATGTGTATTGGCCCAACTCTATTGCAATGTGCATGTGTTTGCTATAGGTGAGCGCTTACCATCACCCACGTCACACTGCTCTAGGTATGGGCTTGGGAGCATATCAAAGTAGCGTAGCTAGATATTTTGATTGTTGGAGCTAGGGATGAGACACTGTCAATGGCATATTGGTGGGGCTCAAAGTATGGATGGAGATTGTACTACCAAGAGGTAGGGAGCCTGGAGGAGTGGTAGTGGAGGATAGATGGACTAGTTGATGGGGACATCACTTGGAGGTCGTACATGGGGTGGCAATTTCAGGATGGTGGGATGATGACGGCGATGGAGGGGTTATCTATTTTTGAGATTCTATTTGATAGGTCAAGATCCATTTTTCATTGAGTTGCATAGGTCCAATAGGGTCACGTGTCAGTATAGGCTTCAACAGGACATCCCCGCAAGGCCCCAGATGTTTCAGAGGATCAACAAGGAGTCCAGGGCCATATGGGGAGAGACGCTAATAGTAGAGTATGCCTAGTAGATGTGGGAGGCAGTCCCCATTACTATATGGTCATGGAGGGGAGTTGAATGTTATAGGCATAACAATGTGATATGCAACATGGTGGGCCCAACATAGACCTGGGAGGAGTACTACAATTGACTCGTACCAGCTATAGGATTTGGGGAGGTAGATGAGAAGGTGTCGCCAAGGCCACAGAGGAGGAGGAGAGATAGCAGATAGAGGGGAGAGGCAGATATAGAGATGGTGGAGGCAGGGGGAGGAGTAGGTGATGGATATAGACACCCCTATAGTGGACCCATTGGCCATGGTACCCTATGTTCCACCCCACCAGAGGACTCAATAGTTCTACTAATAGCAGCCTTAGCAAGACTGTGGATAGCAGAGCCCAGATTATAGGAGTCAAAGGTCGATAGGGATAAACTATAGACAAAGGTGGGGAGACTACAGGCCGAGGTACAACACTTGTAGGATGTAGCGGAGGCTACACATAAAGATAGAGATAGAGCATTTGGGGGGTTGGAAAATGAGGTAGGTAGGTAGTTATTGGAGATGTAGACTGAGAGAGATGATTTGAGGAGACAACTTGAGGAGGCTCAAGGGGAGAGGGAGGAGGCTTGGGAGAGGGAAGATTGCACAAAGGCTACCATATGATAGGTTGGGGCATTATTAGAGAGAGTAGAGGCAATCAAGGGCCAGGTGTGGAGTCTACAGGGTGAGAGGGATGAGGCCATGAGGTCTAGATGGGGCAGCTAGAGGCACAGGTGGGGTAGATGAGGTTAGCACAGGAGGCCTAGAAGCAGGAGAGGAAGAGGATCACACAACAAAGGGACAGATATTGCCTAGAGAGGGAGATGGCTAGGGCATAGGTAGTAGGAGGGGCTGATGCCAAGACTGAGACAAGATACTGGATGAGTGCATATTTTAGAGAGGTGCTTAGTCCAACATAGAGAGTACCTCCATATGTGAGAGCAGCTATGTAGATTCCAACACCCTCTCATTCGGGTGTCACCCATACTCATGGATATAGCAATTATCACGAGACATCCCCTACGTCCAAGGTTCAGGATCAGACTCCCCATAGAGATCATATGCAAGGAGTTGTGGATAGATAGAGGGGAGATACAAGATTCTAGTTTTTGACAAGTGCAAGGTGGATGATTCGTATAGTAGAGACTAAAGATTCTTATGTACAAATTTTAGAGATTGATTGATTCATTATTTCTTTATTGGTTATTGATTTTGGACACCATTGTGTGTTAGATATAGTCATCTATATTTCATTGGAGCTCTGCACTCATACCTTTATTTGTTGGACTTGTATGGGTGTTTATGGACATGGAATTTTATTATGGGTTATTATTATGGACCTTGGATGAACTCATGATAGACACTATTTTTTTGATATATACATGCTATGCAATGGACATTGATGGCACTATGTGATTATTATGTGATGTTGTGGAAATTTATTATGATCACGTGGATGATTATGATTATGGTGTATGCATTTGATTATGATGGTTTATGCTTATGTCTATGTGAATGATATGGATGAAATGCATTATGTCTAACATCTATTTGATGCAAGATGTGATGTGACATGATTTATGATTTGATGTATGTTATGGACATGATACTAATGGTGTATGATGTAGGTGGCAATGTGATTTTGACTTGTGATGTATGCATATGGAATATGATATGATGATTGAGTATGATATGGATGATTGTATTGTAATGATTAATTATGTATGTATGATATGACATGAAAATATGTAATGGATGAAAATATATGACATATGCACATGTTATCATATTATGGATAAGTGTGATGAATGCAATGCATGTAGCGAAATGAATGAATATATTTAGAATAATAACTCTAAACAACATAAAATGATAATGAAAATGGACTTAAGATGCTTAGAATAACAAATCAATATTAATCTAAACAACCTAAGATGATAATGAAAATGAATATACAATGAAATGATATGGAATGGAATGTACTTAAGATGCTTAGAATAACAAATATATATTAATCTAAATAACTAAATATGGTAATGAAAATGATAATGCAATGACATGAGATGAACTTAAGATGTTTAGAATAACCATTCTATATTAATCTAAATAACTCAAAATGATAATGAAATGATAATGAAACGGAATGAACTTAAAACACTTAGAATAATAGATCTATATTAATCTAAAGAACTCAAGGTGATAATGAAAATGATTATGTAATGAAATGATATGGAATGGAATGAACTCAAGATGCTTAGAATAGCATAACAAATCTATATTAATCTAAAAAATGGAAGATGGTAATGAAAATGATAATACAATGACATGAGATGAACTTAAGATGTTTAGAATAACCAATCTATATTAATCTAAACAACTTAAGATGATAATGAAAATTATAATGCAATGAAATGATAATGAAACGGAATGAACTTAAGCTGCTTAGAATAACAGATCTATATTAATCTAAACAACTCAATATGATAATGAAAATGATTATGTGATGAAATGATATGGAATGGAATCAACTTAAGATCCTTAGAATAACAAATCTATATTAATCGAAATAATTGCATATGGTAATGAAAATGATAATGCAATGACACGAGATGCACTTAAGATGTTTAGAATAACCAATCTATATTAATCTAAACAACTCAAGATGATAATGAAAATGATAATGCAATGAAATGATAATGAAATGGAATGAACTTCAGATGCTTAGAATAATAGATCTATATTAATATAAACAACTTAAGATGATAATGAAAATGATTATGCAATGAAATGATATGGAATGAAATGAACTTAAGATGCTTAGAATAAAAAATCTATATTAATCTAAACAATTGAAGATGGTAATGAAAATGATAATGCAATGACATGAGATGAACTTAAGATATTTAGAATAACCAATCTATAATAATCTAAAAAACTCAAGATGGTAATAAAAATGATAATGAAATGGAATGAACTTAAGATGCTTAGAATAACAAATCTATATTAATCTAAACAACTTAAGATGATAATGAAAATGATTATGCAATGAAATAAGATGAGCTTAGATGATATTGAACATGCATTGTGAGATAAACAATGGTGGGTTGGATAGTGCACCTATTAAAAACCGTAGGAATCTTGATAGGAAGAACATGTGGGGGAAGAACATTTGCACAACCAAAAATCAATAACCATAGGCTAGAGGGAGAATGGATTGGGATAAAGTCAATGCAATGAGATGGTGAATGAAAAGAAAATATAATGCCATTTTTCCATATTGGTAGCACTTATTTTTTCTATAGCATAGGACATGATATGCCAAGGTATGAAGAACCAAGGCCGATTAGTGTAAAATGCATAAGATAGACACAACAAACAAGAAGGATACCCCAACACCCCAAACCCACAATGGATTTAGTTAGGACTGATGTTGGAATAACCACAAGCACAAAGGATGCCCTAGTGTAACACAAGACCATGGAGATCTTGGTGGGCACTATGCGGGACAACCAAGAAGACAAGATCACACCAAAAAACAAGATATGCTCCTATGTTTACCCATCAAAGTGCACCATGATATGATGGATCATGGTGACCTTGACAAAGTATAATAGGAAGCTCAAATGATAAACAAAATGCAAGAGCACCAAAAGATCATGATAAATTTTAAATTTCCTTTGCCATAGGATTAGTAGATGGATAGGATTAATGTGGTCTGATTTAAGGAAGGATACATCCTATTAAGACCAAGGAGGGAGGATAGATTAGGTGATCAACATGGCTCAGGATACTCAAAATCGATTGAACCTCATGATACTAATGGATTTTTTTTTAGGAACCAGCTAGATAGGGACACACTTGACAACATGACACAAAACCAAGACACACCCTAAGGATAGACCTAAGGTCTTGAGGGCTCATCAATTGATGGCCTTGCTTATGTGAAAGCGTAGAGACCTCTTAGTTCAATAAAATACTAACAACTGACCATGGATAAAAGTGGAAAGAGGAAAGTTGTGACCTCGATGGATGAAGACTGACATAAAAGGATGGAAAAATGTCTTGGGGGTTGATCAAATGATTAACCTTGCCTATGTGAAAGCACAGAGGCAATATAGTTCAACAAAATGGATGAAAAATGACACGAGACCTAGTGATGACCGACATGATGAAAGACACTAGATGAGGACACAAGACTGACAGACGACACCAAAAAATAGATGATGAAAAGCTTATATTTAAGATGAAAGCTTAGGATTTAGGATAGCCAATTTGAATAGTCCAATGCTCAATCAGAATATACCAAGCAATGGATAATAGGATGTGGCGATGGGATGTAAGGATAAGATATGTGGATAGGATGGATGGACACATAAAGGAAAATACGACATAAGGTAGATAATGATTAAGCCCTCTACAAATGGCACCTATTGCCAAGTTTTAAAAAAATGTACTTATCCAAGGTGCCACCAAGGGTGATTTTCACCATAGGACAAATTATTTCTCTTTACCATTTTTGAATTTTTTTGACTTTTTTTGGTATTTTTCTAGGTAGGATAACCCAGATGACCTAGGTGTAAAACCGTTTCAAAAGCATGATGTTGATGAGTTCTTCCAAGGGTTCCCCCTCAAGTGTTGCAAGTCAGTATGCCCCAAAACCATATTTTTCGATGACAACATATGGACCCAACCAATTTGTTTCAAACTTTCCCTTCTTTTCCTGATCCTGTTGCGAACACTGATTCTCTTTTAGGACTAGATCACCAACATTGAATTGGCAGGGATGAACCTTATTGTTGTAAATTCTCCTAAGAAAATGTTGATATGCTTGGAGATGATTATAGACCTTAATGAATTTTTCATCTAGGAGTTTCAGTTAACTTAATCGTGCAACTCAAGAATCTTCATCATTGATTAAATTCTTCAGAGAGATACGAAGTGATGGGATCTCAACTTCAATCAACAATATGGCATTGGTGTCATAAACAAGGGAGTATGGGGTAGTTCCAGTGGGGGTGTGGATGGATGTGCGATATGCCCAAAGGGTGGGATTAAGATGGAGGTGCCAATCTTGACCAATGTTATTAACAACCTTTTTGAGGATTTTAATTTAAGCATCTTGTTAGTTGCTTCAGCTTGTCCATTACCTTAAGGGTAATAGGGGTTGACCAATGATGATGGATGTGATAGGTTTCACAAAGATGTTTCATTTACTAGTTTTTGAAAGGCTTATCATTATTAGTGATGATGGTGGAGGGGATACCATATCTATAGAGAATATGGTAGAGGATGAATTTGGAAATCTAAATACCAGTGATTTGGGAGAGTGGAATTGCTTCCGCCCACTTAGTGAGGTATTCAATGGTGGTGATGATGAAGGTGTGACAATTGGATGAGGGAGGGTAAATCTTGTTCATTAAGTTGAAACCCCATTGTGAAAAGGGCCACGATGCAATGATAGGCTGCAAATCTTATGTAGGAGCATGAATTAAATTTGGGTGCTCTTAAAATCATACACATTTCTTCACAAACTCACAAGCATCATGTTCCATAGTGGACAGATAATACCTTTCTATGAGAATTTTCTTTGCTAAGGCCATCCCATTAGAATGAGACCCACAAACACCACTATGCACTTCGTTTAATGCAACATGAGATTCCAATTTGTTTAGACACCGAAGGAAAGTGTCATCATACCCTCTATGATAAACTATATCTCCCATGATTGTGTATCATGAAGTGCATTGGATGAATGATTTGCATTATTGCGGGTGAGGTCAAGTGATAAGATATTGTCATGTAAATAGGCATAAATATCATGATACCAAGGTGATTCAGGACCCACGATATCACACACCATTTTGTTGTCAAGAATATTGTACGCTTGGATTAATAATTGTTCAACGAGGAACTCACAATCTGTACAGTCTTTAGGAATGTTAATAAGAGAGCCAATTGTAGCCATAGCATCAACTGCCTTGTTCTGCACTCTAGGAATATGCTCAAACTAGATATCTAGGTGAAGTATTTCTTGAAGTCATCCACCATGCGTTTGTAAGGTAGAAGATTATCATCCTTGGTTTGAAACTCATCATTGGCCTATTTAATTATGAGTTGAGAATCACAAAAGACATGTAGAAGATTGATATTCAATTGGACTACGATTCTTAGACTAGTTATTAGAGCTTCATATTTAGCAATGTTGTTTGTGCATACAAATGCTAGCATAAATGACTTTGGAATGTAGTCACCTTGAGGAGTGATAAAAAGAATGTCTGCACCAGCCCCATCATGAGTATATGACCCATCAAAATATAGTGTCCATGTATCCAATTCTAAAACTATAAGGACCCCTTCATTTGGAAACTCAACTACTAATGGATATGCATCTACCAAAGGAGCATTGACCAATTGATCTGTTATCACTTTCCCTTTGGTTGTTTTATGGTCAACATATTCTATGTCAAACTCTCTAAGTAGCATAACCAACTTGGTCATGCGGCCAGTTAATCACATTCTTGATAACAGATATTTGAGTGGGCCAACTTTTGATGAGCTTGATAAGATGACTAAGCATATAGTGACACAACTTATGTGAACTGAAAATAACTACTAAGCAAGATTTTTCCATGGGGGAATAATTAAGCTCATAGCCCACAAGCGTTAGACTGATATAGTAGATGGCACGTTCCTTAGAAAACTCATCATGTTGTGCTAGCAATGCCCCCAGTGCAACTGATGTGGCTGAGATATATAGCAAGAGTGGCTTACCCAAAATGAGCGGATTGGCTAGGTACTCCTTGATCTTTTTGAAGCCTTACTGACACTCTAGATCCCATTTGAAGGTTGTTTCTTTACAAAAAAATGTGTGTAAATGATTGGCATTTATTAGCAAGTTAGGCTATGAAATACCTGATAGACTATAATTTTCCTTGCAAACTTCTTAATTGTTTTAGAATGTGTGGCAGGGGCATTTCCATTATTTCCTTAACTTTCATCGGATCCACTTCGATGCCCCTTCTAGATACTATGAAGCCTAAATTTTTTCCATATGTGACACCAAACACACACTTTTTTGGATTCAAGTGCAATTTGTATTGTTCTAACTGCTCAAAGATTTACCTCGAGATCTTGGGATGATCTTCTCTTGTCTTTGATTTCCCTAGAAGATTGTCAATATAATCTTCCATTATAATAGGGATGAGGTCATGGAAGATGATTTTCATTGCATGTTGGTAAGTTTCTCCCATGTTCTTGAGGCCAAAGGGCATGACATTATAATAGAAAGTGCTCTAGGGGGTGGTGAAAGTAGTCTTGTGTTGATCTTCAGGTGCAATTCTAATCTAATTATAACTAGAAAAGCCATCCTTGATGGATAGCATGGCATGTCCTATTGTGAGATCTACTAGCATTTCAATGTTAGGAAGCGGGAAATAATCTCTTGAGAAATATTTATTAAGATCTTGGAAATTTGTACAAATTCTAATGTTCCCATTGGGTTTAGCCATAGGTACTATGTTGGATATCCAATTGAAGTAATAAATTGGTCTAATGAATCCATCCTCTAACAATTTTTCTAGTTCTTTCTTGATAAGTAAAGCCACTTGGGGATGCATTTTCCTGAGCTTATGTTTAACTAGTTTTGCATCCAAATGAACATTAAGATGATGTACAATCGACATGGGATCTAATCCTGGAATATTTGAATAGGACCATGCAAAGTTAATGATCCCTTCCTTTAGCAGATTGACAATGATGGGATACTCTTCCTCTAAGAAAGACTTGGCCACATAGGTGATCTTAAGCTCCTCATCAATTCCTAGATTAACTTCTTGCGTCTCCTTGATCAGAATTGAAGACCGTTTAGATAAATGAGCTCGGACAAAGGGAAGATGAACATCCTCATCCTCTAGTGCCTCATCAAGGTTTTCACTATTAGTACACCCTTTATTTTTACTTTTGACAAGTCAAGAAGTGACTCGGGGAGGTTTTCACTAGATGACTCTTTTTTGTTTTGTTTCTTTTTGCTTTTGTGGTTAGGGTGTTCATCTTCCCCCAATCCCATGAGATGTACATAAGCATCCTTTGAAGGAAAAAATTCTATAGGTGCACTACCTTGTAGGTCCCAATAAATAAGGTCGAGGTGACAGAGGGAAAGGATAATGGAAAATATTGATGTGGAATAAAAAAGGGAGGGAAGATCTATGTCATTGTATGAGTGTATGATGGCTTCTTCTTCCAGTGTGTCTTCAAGGAAATTGTTATCCGAGTTGACATTATTTGAGGTCCTAGTGGATGGTGCATGACCTTCTTTCTTTTTTTCATAGCCTAAGCCTAAATGTTTAGGTCACACAAGCATCTGAATGGGTTACAATCTTCCATGTTCCTCTATACCAAGTCCTCTCCCTTGATAGTTATATTTTTCTGGTAGCTTTGATGCATGGGGATAAATCTCTTGGAAATATTCAATGAGGGGAGGTGATGGCTCAAATTCTTCCCTGTAGACCCACTAACTAATGTCTTCATCTGCCTGATTTTGTAGTGTTCCTAGGGACTGGAAAGTGGTAGAACCCATGTTCATAGAGCTGATAGTTTTGGTCTTCATTTCTTCCTTTGGTGCTAACTGAGAAGGTTGGATGTAGTTGTGAGGAGATTGAGGCATAGTTGTCACATTAAGAGTTGTACGCATCTCATATTCTCCACAACCTTTATTAATGATCTATACCTAAGTAATGGTGGATTCTGATGCAGTGGATGGAGTGGATGGAGTGGATGACATGTTGGACGATGAATTGCAGGATGGGTTGGATAGTGATTCCTAAGGTGCCCCAACTTCTACTCTTGGACAATATCGAGAGTGGGGGAAAGAAGCTTCTAGAGCAAAACAGTACTCAAAAGGCTATGTATCGAAATGGATGGTTACTTCAACCCCATTGTATGCCAAATTTAGGAATTGGTGATAGGTGGATGGAATGGCCTACATGGTGTGGATCCATGGTTAGCCAAGGAGAAGGTTGTATGGAAAATTCAGATCAAGGATGTGGCAAGTAGTGTATTGCACAACAAGGCCAACCTGAATAGGAAGACAAATAATACCTTTTGAGTCCCTTTCTGCATTGTCACAAGCCTTAATTGTAATGGTGTAGTTGTCCAGGTCAGCATGAGTATACCCTATCCATTTTATGAACTTTAATGCACATAAATTGAGGGAAGATCCATTATCTATGAAGACCCATTTTATCTTTATGGCAGGTGATCAGGACCTCAATGTGTAAAGCATGGTTATGGGATGGATCGATCGATGGCATATCATTCTAGCTGAATCCCAACTGATAGGTAGCTAAAAAATGTCCTACTAAAGCTTGGAACTTGGTAGGATCAATGTCATTGTGAACATGCATATCCTAAAGAGATTTCATAAGAATTTATTGGTGGATTAGGGAAGACCTAAGCAAATCTAGAACGAATATTTGGGCTAGGGTCTTACCAAGATGGTCAAGGATATTGTACCGTGAGCTCACAAGAGCTAGATGAGATGAAGTGGAAGGCCCAAGAACTAATATGCAGGTATGATGTGTTGTAACAACACATTGAGGGTCTTTTCCTTTGACACGAATCATAGATACATGTGGCTCCTCTTGATTGATGCACATAATAATGGTCTCATAATTATAGGGCACATTTTTATAGCTAATATTATTAGTGTTGTTATTCTAGCTATTATTATTGGACTCAAGGTTTGCATTTGAGGTACTGGGACCCTGATTGTGTTTAAGGAAGGCATTATGTTATATCTTTAATTGAGCATTGGATGATGTAGCATGACTTGCATCCACTACGATATCACCTTGATCTATGAGATCTTGGATATAACCTTTAAGTCCTTGAAATTTATTAGTGGAATGACCTTTAATCTTGTGATAATCACAATACTCATTCTCTCTATACCAAGTGAGTTTAGGCTTTGAATCATCAAAAGTATTTGTCACAGGATAAGTGACTGCATAATTCACTTGAAGCGGCCTCTTGAAAATGTCTAAAGGTTCTCCCAAAGGAGTCAATGAGTGCTTATTATTGGTTCAGGGGCACCCAAGCTCCTTCAGGGTCAGTTGAAGAGTCAAAAGAGTGAAGGGGACATGAAGGCCTATCCAGCACCTCAGAGCATCAACTATAACATCTTGAAGCCTATAATGGCTTTTGGAATGGATAAACACATTAGAGAAATCAAAAGTCATAAGGGTCTTGATAAGGACCCTAGGACCAAATTGACTTGTAAATGGAACAACAATGTTCTAGGAGTTTAAATAGGTATGTAATGTTTTAATTAGGTTAAATGAGGTTGAATAATGAAATGAAATAAGTTTTAGAAGGCTTTAGTTCATAGGAGTTAATAAAATTCAAGTTGGAAAATTCAAATTTTAAACTTCCAACTTTGGGCGAGAAAGTGACTTTTAGGAGTTTTAGCAACTTTAATGTAATCAAACCAATTCAAAATGGTTTGAGTAGTTGTGGGATGAGTCTATAAGCTTGGATAAAGCATTTGTATAGGGGGTTTGCTGATATTGCAAGTACTGTATGGACTGCTACAGAAAATCAATAAAAACTTCAATTTTTTTTTCATTTTCTTGAGTTTTCTGATGAATACTTGATTGTTATTGAGGATATGTTCCATTGAATGATTTAGAGACTTCTATATATATTATTTTAAACCATTTTATGCCCTGAAAGGCAATAGCAATCAGTTTCTTGTATTATATTGTTGACTGTTCTCAAGAAAGTGCATATTTTCACCTTTTTTTTGGTGGTTTTTATCGATGTTTGATCCATCTCATTGAGGAATATTGTTGTAACCTATGAGATTGATCCCTTATAACATTTATAATACAAAAATTACAAGTTAATGTGTAGGTATGGAAGAATATTAAGGTGTACACCGAGTTTTCACAATGCAAAGTGCATGAAAATGGAGGCTAAGGTATAGCAGTAGGAGATCTGCCTTAATAAGGGGTATTTTTTTGAGTTAGGATTGATTAAAAATGTCTATCTAATGGTGAAAATCTAAAGAACAGGATCTGGAAGTGATTGGAAGGCTGGTAACCAAAAAGCCCTAGTTTTAAGGGATTTAAGTGAGGGTCTTGTGAATAGGGGTCTTAAAAGTGTCAAAGAAGTCTAAGACTTTGAAAATAATTGGTTTGGAAACATTTTAGGACATTGTTGAAATTTTTAGAGTCAGGGGATAAGTTTAGAGAGGGGTTGCTTTGAAAAGGAGGACTAATTAGGCCTTAAAATTGAGGAAACAACATATTTTGGTAGGTGTGATCCAAAAAAAGTGTCATCAAGAATCTAGTATGTTGTGTAGCATCATAAACCACATATGATTCAATCATTATATTGGAGGTTCCTTTAGGGAAGTTGAGTGAAAGTTCAAGAATCCATCGCTAGAGGCCTAGTTGGGCTAGAAGCCTAGTCAAGGTGCAAAAAGTGAGTTTGTGTTTAAGACAGAGGTTGGGGCTTTGAAACCATTCAAGACAAGTTTGGTTTGGTTCCTTGAGGTCACTCCAAGGTTTTGGGTCCATAAGGAAATCATATAATTTATAAGTACACTATTGAATCCTTTTCTCCATCTGGGTACCTAGAACAGGGTTTAAGAGTGCACCTTTGAAATTCTTGAGAATCATTGTGTTTTCTTCAAAGTCCCATCCCCTCTACATCAATTATTCCCTTGAATGCATTGATTAGACTGTGGGGGAGGACAGGGTGCACCATGTGGTATAGATATGACATTAGAAATAGATTTTAGATTGGGGACATATCGCGATCTTTGTGAAGTGTTAGCTACTTGGATGTCTTTAGTGTTAGTGACACCATCATTGATTGCATTTTTTTTCTTGTTCCAGTAGCAAGATTTGTTTCCAAATGATTTGTCTCTATCTTCCTTGAAGATTTTGATTTGACCTTTAGTGTTGAGGGATTTTTTGATGGTATTTCCCTTCTCAATGACTTTCGTGAAGGTGGTAATGCAATGGAGATGGAGATTATAGGCTAGCTCAGGGTGAGAGTTTACAACAAAGATAGTTACTAACTCTTTCTTAGGAAGACTAGACTTGAGGTGACTGGCTAAGGCTCACCACCTTTTCATGTAGCTTGAAAATGTCTCCCCTTAACATTGTTTATCTTTTAAGAGGTCCAATGTGTCTGTGTCCTTCTCCAGGTTAAAAGAGAAGTGTGCAACAATTTTTTTTGACAAATATACAAAGGAAAAAATTGACCCCTTCAGGAGACCCATGAACCAATCCAGAGCTTGTCCCATTAAGCTCCTAGGTAACAATAATAGAAGGTAGTTACCATTATGCATGACCTCCTAACAATGTGTGTAAAATTCTTACAAATGGTTTCTAGGATCTCCCATTCCCCTATATTTATTGAATTTCGGAATTTCAAAATGTTTAGGAAAGGGGATGAGTGAAATGGAGTGATCAAATGGATAAGGAAAAATATCCTCAAATTTGAAGGATTTCTTGGAAGTACTTGCTTGCAAATCTTTGAGGGAAACCTTCATATCTTCCCATTCCTTATTGACTGGTGTTGGTGGGGGAAGATTAGTTGGATTGGACTGATCATAAGGAGCATATTGCTATGGTGGTGGTGGTAGAGGCGGGATATTTTAATCATATGATGGCAAAGGTGGGTATGGAGGGATCTGTTGGTATTGCTCTACATATGTGGATTGAGGATTGGCATAGATTTGTTGGTGTGATGGAGGGGCTTGTTAATATGAAAAAGAGGCACCCTATTTTTGAGATGACAACTATTGATTGTAATTTGAATAATTGGGATTGGAGTGATGATTGTAAGTGGGTTGTTGTTGAGGTATATATGGAGGCTCTTGTGGATTGAATTGTTGATAGTATATCTTTTGTTGTGATTGTTGCTAAAGTGGAGGATGTTGACTATAATATGAGTAGTTAGGATTAGCGTTGGAAGTGATATGTTGTGGTCTAGGTGTGCTTGGTTGAGGAGGAAACTGATAATATGCATTTTTCAGAGGCAATTGGTGTGGTGGGGGTTGTGAATAATATTGGTATTGAGCACCAAGGTTTCCTTGGACTTGTGTGGGTATTTTTTGTGATTGTGAATTGACCTAGGACTGATGTGGAGGTTGAGATGGATTTCCTTGAGGTTGGTGTGGGGGTCATTGATGTTGTGAAAAAACCTGAGATTGATGAGGTGGCTATTGATATGGTGGTTGTTGTGAGATGGAGGTGCCATGATTAGGTAAAATTTGTGTTGTGGTAATGGTTGAGTGTGGATAAGGGGAATATGAGGAGGCACGAAAGAAAAAGGATTATATGTATTGCCTCCAATATTTCCTAATGATTGGCTTGATTGATTGGGTGGAGGTGGCAGTGCAGTTGGTATGGAGGATGTAAGGATAAAACCTTGATGTTTACTACCATGTAGATTAATCAAGGAAGGACCTTGAGGATTATTTTGTCCTTGCAGATTGGTTTGCACTTGCAAATTGGTCTGACCTTGAGGATTAGTGACACCTTGAAGATTATTAGGATTAGGACCTTGAGGATTTTTGGGATCAAGTGTCACACCCATGAAAAAAATTCAAATGAGTGAGGGTGGAATTTGATAACAGACATCATTACCAAACCTAGGTTGGTATTGTGTATCCTGTGGAGTAACTTGGGGCACTTGAGGGATTGAGGATCCTGGATTGACCTGAGAACTTTTGAGATATTGTGTTAGAGGTGTGTGTGTGATATTGATGTATTGTGACATATCAAAACCAGGATGTGGCTTGGTACCCCTCATGAGCAATTGAGCTAGAATCTTATCCCCACGCTTAGCAAGAAGGCGGTTAGTCATTTGCACATTAATAGGATCACTAAGATATTCATCAATAGTTAACTCAGACTGATTGACCATGTCTTCCTTGGTGGAAGGACAAGGGTGAAAATTAGTGTTGGATTGTGATGATCCACCATTAGGGGGTGGATTCAGAGTGTTTTGAGGTTGCGCACCTTGGAATTGTTGTAACTCCATGAATTTTCTTGCCTATGATCGAGCAATGAGTATGAAAATGCAAAAGGACCAAAAGAATAAGATGACACTAAGTTCTAAGATGCACTTAAGTGGTTTCCTAGATGATGACTTAAAGGATTGCTAGGATAATGATGGTTTGATGATTGGATTTGATTCAATTGGATTGATTGATTGAATAAGATTCATTAGGATTAACTCTGAACTAATTTCAAGAGTGTGACTAGGTGGTGTTGGATGATAACGACTGGCTCAAAAGATGAGGATGATGATTATGATGCATAATCTACCTCAAAATGGAATTAGATTGATTAGGTCATAAAGGATTACTGACTTAGGATGGATGACAATCCTAAGTAAGTGCAGATGATGAGGATGAGAGTCAGTTATCTAACCCAATTGGATACAAATCACCTAAAACAATATCTAAGAGACTTAGATTGAAAAATTGATAATGGATATGCAACATAGGGATGTCCTAAGATGCACCTATGTGATTTGATTGTAGATTTGATAATGTTTGAAAAATGTAGACAGACTAAAATAACAATTATAGGAAAATGGATGGTGATAAAAAATATTTTATCACATGAATGGACTCAGGAAACAACAGGCTTTTAGTGGTCTAAAGGATTAAATCTCAATTTTTTTGTATGGGACATGGATATTCCTATGTGTTTAATGGACTCCCCTTTCTAGGTAATAGGACCACCTATCTAAGGGATAACAAGATTGCCTATGTGTCACAAGATTGCCTCTCTTATTCAGAGTTTCGCCTCTAACTTGGACTGTACAAATATAATTTATAGGATTTCCTATCTAGGTTGCAAGATTGCCCATTTCTTCAAATGTATGGATAGGGAATGGAAATTCCTATTAGGATAACAAATTTTCCTATTTCCTGAGATGTACGAACATGATGTGGTATGTACTAGATGTGGGATCACCTATCGAGTTAATAGGACTGCCTATGTCTTTGGGTGTATAGAAAAAGATAGTACAAACTAGACACGAGATTACCCTTGTGGACAACAGGTTTTCCTATCCTAAAGGATGTATAGATTGACGACTAGGAGACTTGGATATAGAATCACCTATGAGGATAATAGGATTGCCTCTTCGAAGAGCAGGTGGACACAGGGTCGCTTATTTAAGAGACCCACAAGAATTTTTTCCCTTGACAAGAGCAACTTCACCTAAAGGATGACTAGACTAGACCAAGACACGAAATTGCCCCTTCCAAGGAAGGATTTCCTATCCACAATGCAAGTTTTCCCTTATGTGAAGAAAACTTGCCACTGCAGGTAGGGACAGACTATGGCAAAGGATTGAAAACACAAAAAATAAGAAGCACTAGGCTGGACTGACTCAAACTAACAACAAGCACTAGTATATCATGAGAAAACACTCCAGGAAACACAAGCTTAAAATTAGTAGTATAGGTTTTCTAACTTGATGTAGGCCCACCAGCTTGAGGGGACACCCCAAGGTTAATACTTTGTGATACCGAGGTGGTTCTCTGGATCATCCTTTCTTGCGAAGAGGTTGTCAACGGATGCCATGGGCTCACCTTCTCTCTCTTAGGAACTATCGTAGTTGACCACAAGGATTTCTATCTCAACTTGAGGGAGTATGTGGTGAGTAACTTTGAGGTACTGTCTGCAATCCCTACACTACACCAAGCTATGGCTAAAACATGAGTCTCTATCTAGGCTGATACAAACTCTCTTGTGAGTCTTCAAAACACCAAGAGGGTGTATGAGGCACAACCATGAACACCATCCCATCACAAGCATGGATCGGGAGCCCCAACGAGGTACTGGAAACTCAGACCAACCTTGCACATCTTATCTAGGTATCACCCTAGCTTCAATGCTTTGCTAGACATGACGTAATTGGATTGGGATACAACTTTGGCTCTCCCCCCTTTATATACCCCACTGGTAACACGTGGTTGAGATCATCCCCTAGGTGATGAAATCCTAGGTAGGTATCCTATGGGGAAGGAAATAATAGATGTTTTTATTGGTCCCTAGGCTTGCATGTAACACAAGGGGAGAGTGTACATGCACTAGTACTCCCTAGGTGGACTCAACTAGATTGGAACGAGTTATGATTTTCGGTCACCTAGGATCACCATATGGTGCAAGGGGAGTGCATACGTGAACAACACACTCCTAAACATAGTAAAAAAATTAATTAACCCTTTAATTAAGTCTACATGTGCCTAAATTAGTATGAAAAAGACACACAATATCTAATCTAGGGTGGTTCAATCGATCGTCCTGCAACAAACATGTTAGTAGTTTCACCTCTAATCTTTGTCAAATGCGGGACAAGCTACACAAATCGTTAGTGAAATCCCACAATCATAGAAAAATGAGCGAGTGGATTAGTATCCAAAACTGAAATCAAACAAAAGCAAAAATAAAAAAATTTAGTGTTCTGGATCACCTCAAATTCACCTTTGCATGAAGCGAATTTTCCCTTCTATATGCAAGATCACCCTTTCAGGAAATAGGCTATATCATGTTTTCCTATTGAGTGGAGGGGTGGGAACATATTTTCCTTTACGGTCAAAGTGGAATCACCCTTCTCTTTATCACATTCGCCCCTTGCAGTCTCCCTGAGCATATTCACCTCTGAAAATACTAGTTTGAATTAGTAGTTGCAAATTTTCCTTTTTGAGGGAAAGGTGTGTATGCGTTCACCTGTCTTGAATGCAAGTCCATCGCTATGTCAGGCAAACTCGCCCATCGATATCCCCTGTGTCTAAGATCGAAACCCATAAATCCCACCGAGTGTGCTAGAAATGTGTGCAAGTGAATTCTAGCCTAAAGATGCAAAACAACAAGGGAAATGCAAGAAAGAAGACAAAAAAAACACTCAAGATTGGCCTAGTTTAACCCAAACAAAATGAACAAGAAAATACCAATTTTACCTTGCTTGAGTTGTCTCCTCTGGTTGGCCCTTTGATTGGTGATTTGTATGCTCCTTCTTTGAAAAAATGGTTCTAAATGATGCTCAAAATGATATGGATGCAATGAGGGATTCATTGGTGGTCATGGATAAATGATTGGATGCAATATTATGGTTCTAAAATGTTTCAACAATGGAGGATGCTTGGTTGTGTGAGTGCATGAAAGTTGGCTTAGTTGAATGCTTGCTTAGTGATTGCTTGTGTGTTGTTCAAATGAGGGAAAATCCACTACTTTTAGGGAAAGTGCCTCTAAAATAATGGATGGTTGAGATGCATCCAAGGTGGAGGAGATCAAGAGCTAGGGTGAGTTAAGAACTCACAAGCCATCTCATGTTGACATGTGTTAGATGAGGTGGACAAGAGGAGATGAAGTGGAGGTGAGGTGGAGGTACTAGGTTGTATCTTGGGAATAGACAAGATCTCCTCATAAAGGAGGTATTTTTCCACATGTACTTTGAGAGGACATGTGAGGAATTAAAAATTCCTCACAAATCCTCATGGGAATGGGAGAAGGAATTAAAAATTCCTTAAAATGCATGGGGGGAATAAATGTGAATTTTAAATTCACATGGGGAAGAGGATACCTTCTCAAAAAGGAGAAAGCATTTAATAAGGGTTGACTAAGGACACATGCCATAAATGGCATGAGGATTAGGTTAGCCTAAACTAGTGATTAAGGTTGTAAAAATGTTGAATTAGATGGGATAATGAAAGATTAGGGGCAAATGGAAAATTATGGAGGATGTGACCCTAATGATGATTAGGGATGTGCACACCCTAATCACAGATTAATTAAATTAATATAGATTAAAAGGAGATTATGAAGGATGTTGACATGAAGAGAGAGAAGAAGATGAATTAAAAATTGATTTAATTCATGTAGATAAAGTGACTAAATTAAATAAATTAACCCTTTATTTAATTAAGAGAAGACTAAGGCAAGCTATTTGATTAATTAATTAAATACCTTAGGATGACATTAGGCTAAGATGAAATATTAACCAAATAATAAATTATTTAATTAATATGGCTTAGGGATACACGATAGAGGAATGCGAGGGTGAATTTGACCATATGGGAGTGGTCAAATTCAGTTGTCTACAAGTATAGAAGCAATGGATAGAATGTATACTGGATCAAAGTTCAACCTAGATAATGCAACTTTATTGATGTGGGCCTTATACATGCCAAATAAGAAACCTATAATCATTGATGACCCTGATAAAGCATTCAACGACCTCCTTGTGCAATGAGATGAAGATACTAATCCTTTGGAGACTGCAGACTTAAACATCAACATTGCTCAGCTCACTAAAGCCCAATTTGAGAAACTGGTGAAAGAAAATAAGATGTATATAATTGAAAATGAGAACCCAAGGCAAGAGATTTCCAATTATAAAGACAAGCTTCCCTCTTCTTCAAGTACCTATTCCCCACGGTTAAACATTAATAACAGGGTGATAAAAGCCATGGCTGAGACTACCTATTGGAAGCACAGAGCTAAAAGATTCTAAAAAAGGAGTGATAAATTAGAAGAGGAAATATAGCCCCTCAAGTTTAAAATGGTCTCAAAACTGATAAAGAAAAGATCTGAGCAGATGCTTAGGAATATTGATCAAGTATGGGCAATCCACAACAAAACACATGCTACTTACCAAGAGCACAAAAGGCTACACCTTAAGATGATGGAGACAAAAGAAGAATTAGCAGCTAAAGAAAATATTGGTGACCAAGTGTTCAAAGTTTATGATGAATTAATTGATATGCATGAGAAATTTTGTACTATGTTGACAAAAGAACTTGGTGATTTTGACTAGTCCTTGGATATGGCATTGCCTAATTTCTTTGATGATGAAGGAGAGCTAAAGGAATATAACGTTTGGGAGAATGAACTAGCTCAGCTATTACCGATAGATCTTGACAAAGTGAATGACGAGGCAATGGTAATGGAAAATACACATGTACATTTGGAACAAATCTTTACCTTACAATTTGTTATGAAAGACATAATAACCAACATAGATACTTATGCCAACCAATATTACATGGATAATCTTTCCAAAATCATGATGTTCATTTCTCGAGCAGCATAGGGATCAAAAGTATTATCAAAGTCACTCAACATCAGATACATTATCATTGAGAGAGGGCCTTGAACAAATCTTAAATGGCCATGGGTGCCTCAGGGAGAATAACGGACTGTGGTGTGCTACAATTGTTGTGGACTTCATCATTATCTTTGTTAATTTCCTATGTTTAGAATTTTAGTTTATGTTTAACAATTTTTAAATGAAGAGACACCACTCTATGTGTAATAGCTTGAAGCTTTTTGCTTCTCGTACATAAGGGAAACCAAGGTCGAGTTTTAGGGGTGATCATTGCCAATATTACATCATCATCATAGATACTTTTACATGACAACATACAAAAGATTTTTTATATGAACTGTATTATCTTTCGAAGTAATATAATGGAGAAGAAAGTTTAATTTGGTGGAAAAATTATTGGTGTTCAGTTGTTTTGTTGATTTAAGTTCATATACGTTATCTTGTCTCTAGAGTAGTTTTTTCTTGTTATTCAAATTAATATATCAAGGATATACTTAATTTTTCAAGAAACACTTGCTACCTCTATGTGATCCTTTGATTGGCTTTTGTAAGAAGAGATCCTTTTAAGAGATTCTTTTAATTGGTTTCTGCCCAAAATTAAAATCCTTTTTAATTAATCATCTTGACTGGTTTCCTTTAAAAAGAATTAAAATCATTTTAGAACATCATAGTAAATTGTAAAGATATCATTAGGATTCATAAGAAGAGCTTGGTAATTGACGAACTTACACATTTGTACAAAGTATAAACTCCTAAATGTGTCAAAAAAAATAGAGTGAAGCCAAGAAGGAGGATTCACATATCATTCATATCTTGACTCCATCTAACCAATAGGAATAGGCACTGATCACATTCATCTTAAAACAATACTTCACATCAAATTTATTCACATATTTAAATTTCAACATTAGGAGTAGGAGTAGCTGTTAAGTTTGCATCTATTTCACATTTACACACCAATGTGGATAGATCCCTAAAGTTAAAGAAGTCACACAACCTTTAAATCTACTTTAATTATTAAGGTACACCAACCTAGGTCTAGTAGAGCCTAAAGTGCAGGGAGTTCTCAACCATATAGGTTAACTTTGTTCGTTAGCCTAAAACATTATAAGCCTAACCATAGAGCTCGACATCCTCTTAGGGTTTGCAACCTAGAATTTTGGGAACTAACACCATATTTCCATTAGTGATATCATATCCCTAGCACCTTTTCGCTATGTACTTCTTGCAAATAAATGCATCGTGAGGAAGTAAAGCACTATAATTAGGTACAAGCATGTGTCCCCCTTTGGTTAACTACCGCTCAGTGTAGTTTGATTTTGTGTTGAGAGCACCATAATTAGAGGGTGACACCTGTCTCTATCTCATTTACTTCCTTCTGATGCCCTTTAATTGTGCATTTATTTTACAAAATTATGCTTTGAAGAGCCAAAGTGCTAAAATCATTTAGTGATAAGTGTTGAAATTTTATAGGTTCCATCTTAGCATAGTTTCCTTTAGTGTCGAGGAACCAAAATTGTGATGCAAAGAAAGTGCATGCTGTAACAATATAGTGACACTTGTCTTCATCATGGTAGAGAAAACCTACCACATTTTCAATATGCATTCTATGAACAAGAATGTTTTCTGAAGAGGGAAAGCATTGCAATTAGATCATGCAACATGTTATAATATTATGAGCCCCACCTAGTAGAGTTTTACAATGTGTTCATCTTGTGAGAATGCACTCTTAAGGAACTTAATGATGCAACCATGGCTTGCCACTTTCCTTTATGTCATTCACCCCAATTTGACACATTTTTATTATGCACTCACTACATGAAAATACACTCCAAAGAGGGAGCATGTTGTAATATGATGATGCCATGTGTCCCTAATGTATAAACACTTCCCAATGCATTCTTGCTATGTGCTAGAGGTAGAGAAATATGTTGAGAAGAGGGTATATGTTGCAGTAAGGGTTAGAAATGTGTCCCAAGCGGGGCTAGGATCTTAGTGCTTAATTGATATACTTAAGAATATGCAATAAATTTTTTTTAAAGATGTTCTTAGGGAAAAAAGGGGGCTAGGGGTCACATACAAGGATTTAGATATAGGATTTTAATAAATTTTGAACAAATTATAAATAAGTCATGGGTCTGACTGGTAGGTTAAGAAAAAGGGACAGTTAAGACATGGAATACAAACCTATAAGTTGTTACTTAAACAATGGGTAATTGAAGCAGATAGTCATCACAAGTTTATAAAAAAAGCATTAAGGAATCACTTAGACCTAGGAATTTTAGGGTTTTAAACCTAAAAAAAACCTCATGAAAATATTTATAACAAACCCTAGCAAGAATGTACTCATTCTAAAACTCAAGACAAGGGAAAAACTAGAAGCTAAGAAGTTTTACAGAAAGTGCTACCATATCCCTAGCATAAGTATGGCATATATAGGAGGTAGAGGTTAGTTATTATCGAGTAGTATGTTCTTGTTGAAGAATATTGCAGGTATCCCCCTCAAAATGCATTAGGAGGTTTCCCCCTTGAAGTATCATATTATTATTAAGTATTTGTAGCATATTTCATATTATCTTCTTCTCTTGTGAAATTTATTTCATAACAAATTGGATACTTCACTTTTGAAAGGGGAATTTCAGCTAGAAGTCAAGTTCCCACAAGCTTTAGACTTCCACAAATTTTTAAATTTGGATTTATAAGATACTGAGTGTGGGGAAAGCTTAGTGAACAATTTTTTAAACTTACCATAAGTGTAGTTTGGATAGGCACAAATTTTTCATGGACAAGGACCTTTGAAAGAAAAATAAAGTGAACCAAAACTCACAAGGAAAATTAAAGTGATATGAAATTTTAGATTTCAAAAGGTGTAGTTCATATGGAATCCAATCTTCCACAAATAATAGATTTTGTGGGATTGTGAGATTGAACTAGATGTGTGGAAAGGACTATGGGAACTATCCTTTGAACTGATTGGAAGGGTAAAACCCACAAGTGATTATCTCCTTTGCCTTAAATTTTTTGGGGAAACTTTCAAAAGGACCAAAGCTTAATTTTGGTCACTCTATCAAACTATGATGTAATTTTAGCATAGGGCCACATGAATTTAAAACCTTCTAAAAATACATGATTATTTCAGTCTTGAACTTAAATAAGTGAACAATTTCATAATTGAAGCTTTTGGAAAATTAAATGATACATGGGGTGAACATGGTATATTACCTAACTAGTTTCAATTTAGGACCTATTCACATTAGTTACATAAGATTACTTGGGTCATTTACTTTTTTTCCCATATCATAGGATTAAGGCACTTGTATTTTCCTAGGGTTTTATTCTTTTCTATTTAGCAAGGTCATATTATTATTTTATGATAATTTTTTATTCATATTTTCTAAAAATATAACAATTATTTCTATTACATTTCTCTTTTGGAAGGCATTCTATTTTTCTAGTTAGATTTATTCTCGTATGAGTTATTTTATTTTTCCAACAATATAGATTGGATCTTATGATCTCATGTATTTACTTCTTATTCATTTTCTCTATTAGCTTATCTTGTGCAAATCTATCTTATTCCTCTAATCTTCTATAATATTTCCTCTTTCTCTAATTCTACTTTCCTTATTTTCTTATTTTTTCTATCCTTAAATCATATTAGACTTCTTTATATATAGCATGTGTAGTAATAAAATATAGTAGATGGTAACACATTAAACACCTATATTTTAATATGATAAGGATCCACATACCCAAAATTAAATATTTTTTGATTGGCCAATCTTGGGATTTAACACATCATTTAGGTGTAGTATGTAAGTTCACTGATAATGTGCAACTCTCTCATCTCTAATACACATCAACCTAGGAGTTTCAAATTTTAATTTGGTTCCATATATGATCCGTACCATGACCTCTAATGAAGTAGGCAATGTTGAAAATTGGAACAATTTTTAAATACTTGTTGGATCATTCAAACAATTTACTATTATATAGTAAATAACCTATTTTTAGTCCTAATCAACTCCTTAAATATAAAACATACACATGAAATTCTCAAGAATACTTAAAATTGAAATATAGAATTATGAATACATAATAAAGTCTATGATCCCAACTACGTCTAATGATAATCAACTATGATCCTTGTAATTAAATTGATAGATTGATGGTGCTCACAATTGTAGATATGAAGCTCTAAAATTTATAAAACATAAGTGTGGTGACATATGGTGTGGAAAAAATGACACACTATTACAACAAATTTGGAAAAATAGTAAAATACCTACAAAATAAATATGTTAAATAAAATATGTTTGGTTGATGCAATATTTCTCTTACATCCTAGATGGTCCTACATTAAAAGGAAATATATAACTAAGTTTTGAGCTCCCTAATCATAGCCTCATTATTTATAATGAAAAACATGTCATTATCATGTAGAAAATGATTAGTAATCAATCATCAATAAATTTGAGATATGTAAAATGATTACATCCACTCCATACAAACCCAAGTTCTAATATAAAGTCATCAAACTTCTAATACCACACTAAGGTGATATATTTAAACCCCTAAAATATTAATTTAACCTAAAAATCATGTTTTCCTTCCTATTCACCATAAAATTGTTAGGTCATTTCCTAGAAATTTATTTTCTAAGATCATTATGTAGGAATGCAGTTATAATATGCATTTCATCTATTATTAAATCATAAGAAATAATAATACATAGTATGAATCTAATCAAGGTTATTTTTTCAATAGGAGAAAAAAATTATCAAAATCAACCTCCGTAATATGATTAACAAATTTGTTTAAATACCCATTTGTAACCAATGTACTTTCCCTTGGGAAAATCCACTAGATCCCATTTCTCACACATATCTAAGGCCATCATCTCCTATTGTGTGGCCTCTGTCTAAGAATTATTATTCTTAAAATAAAGAGATTCCTTCGTAGATCTATGATCATCATCAATACAATATAAAGCAAATACACAAAGAAAATCTAGTGGGATATGCCTATTAACTAGTTTTTATTTCCTTATGGACCTTCTAAAGGGTGTAGTATGAGACTCCTATTATTCTTATTTTGAACTCTTTGAATTTGAACCTTATTATTCCTCTACATTATCCTATCTAATATTTTGTGCTTCCACTTATGCATCTTCCAACTACTCCATTTTAGTTTGAAAGTGCACAATATTATTTCCCTTTGCTTTTGGTTATACCTAGTCATAATTTAAGTTCCTTGAAAATAAATTATCTAGAATATACCATTTTCAAGACTAGAATATTCTAAATCTTGTAAACCTTATCACTATAACCAATTATTATTTTAATCCTTGAAATCCAACTTATACCTTTTTTAGGAATATGAAAAAAAAGTTTGAACAACCAAAAACTCTAATGTGTGAAATAGAGGATTTCTTAGTTGTCCACACTTCATATAGTGCCTTATCAATCATAGCAAAAAAAATAGTTCTATTAATTAAATAACAAGTAGTACTTGCAACTTAAACCCAAAAATGCCAATCTATCTAATCATTATTCAATATACTTTGGCTATATCCATTGATGCATCCTCTCTAAAGAGGCATTTTATGGTGGCATATATGAAGTTATTTTTTATCTAAAAATAC
Organism: Sequoia sempervirens; assembly: GCA_007258455.2. Classification (NCBI taxonomy): domain Eukaryota; kingdom Viridiplantae; phylum Streptophyta; class Pinopsida; order Cupressales; family Cupressaceae; genus Sequoia; species Sequoia sempervirens. Next base: position 21,864,654 of record VDFB02026320.1, on the reverse strand, counting down.
TTGCACCTGTATGAAAATAATTAATTATTGAGAAAATTATTTCCCTCCATTATATAGAATTAGTAATTTTATTTTACAATAATTAGATTTTCAAAAAACTTTAAAACCATTAAACATGTTGAAAATTTTAGAATTATGCCCTAAAAATAATTCCAAGCATAATGTTTGTAGTCATAAATAAAAGAAACATACTAATGAGGTTTAGCGATTGCAGTAACATCCATAGGACCAAAAAAATCACTATGAATAACCAACAATAATATCTTTTCTCTAGTATAATACTGTAATGTCGCATAATTGTACTTAAGGGAAATTCCACATTCTATCACTTTGCCTAGCATTTATGACACCTAAACGCATTAATGAAAAAAATCCCATGAGTTAGAATTTCACAATTCTAAATCCATGTGGACCAATAGTGAAGCAACAATAGCCTAATGACACATTTCCCAAAAATTAATGTTTTGGATGTTTGCGCAACATGTGGACATCTGCACAGTGCGTTAGTGTCCTGTCCGATTTTCGAGTTTGAAATGGAGAATCTTGAATCTTGACTCTTGAAGCATGTCCTAGCAGTTAGGTTTTGGGAATAACAACTCATTGTCACCCTTGCATGCAACAAAACCCTCATTTCCTCTCATTTTGGGGGTTCATTCATTTGATCAAGCTCTCTCTTCAACTTCACTCTTGAATCTCTTTCATTCTTGACAAGCAATACTTCTACAAGAAAAGCTTTGCCAGATTGAGGTCCCTCCTATTGGCAAGAGACACTGCACATGTTTTTTGGTGTTGTCATTGATGGCAACCCTTGTCAACTAGTCGATCTGTGCATTGCAATTTTCTCATATCGGCAGACAGATTGAAGATCAATAGTTATCTATTTAGTTAGAACAGAGCGTCTGTTAACTTTGTGTTCTTCGATTCATATGCAATTTTTTTGTTATTATTTTATGTTAGGGATCTCAAGGAATATTGGTCGATGGATAATATGTGTTATCTATATATCTTGGTTCCTCGTATCAATTTGGGTGGAAGTTAGAAGGTCTGATGAGCTAATTTTATATTCATCAGTATTTGGAGGCCGACTTGGTGAATATGGTGTGTCACAGATATTTGAGGAGTTATTGTTTAAGTATTTTTGTGTTTGAACATTTTGGTTTGGGTCCTCACTATGTTGTGGTCGACTCTTGTGGATACACATTGAATATTATGGATGATTTGAGCTGACTGTTTGTGAATATTTTCTTATTTTATTGAAGTTGACATGTAGCGATTGAATTCTTGGTGGTGGATATATATAAGTGATCGATTATATCATTTTGGTGTGTGTTTGATGTGAGTTGATGTATGTTGTGAATGTCAGAAAGTTAGTAGAGTGATTATGCACAATTTCACTTGTGCATTAAGGATTTTTGGTGCCAATTGAAGCATAATAGAGTAGAAGAGCATAATCAGTCAGAAGGTTCTAAATTTGATTGTTGAGCCTAACCAGAACTATAATTAGGAATTAGTAGATGCTACTTTATTAGTTCAAACTCTTTGGAAGTATTCCAAAATTTTGTAAGGAAGTAAGCCTTTCAATTTTTTAGCAGTGAGCTCTAGCAAGTGTGCTTGAAAGCAAGTGGATTCTCATCTTGGTGGTTTTTCCCCTAACAGGGTTTCCACGTAAAAAAATCCATGTGTTATGGTGTTATGGTTATGTGTCTTATGTGCATGAATTTTTATTTTGGTTGAATGTTATCAACACTTTAATGATCAGATTAATAATGTTAAAAATTGCACAACACTGATTCACCCCCCTCTTAGTGTTGCTTGATTCCAAAAATTGGTATCAAAGCTCAATTCATTGGAAGAAGCTTAAAAGCTTGGGGAAGATCTTGGAAAGTGTTTCAATGGATTCAAGCAATCTTCAACAACTTATGGTGGCCCTAGATGATCTTGATTAGGAAAAATATGAAGTCTAGGAATTACAAGAAAATCTCATGAATGTTGAGAGATTCATTGAGTCATTGAAAGAAAAAATCAATAAGTACAAAGAGAAGAGAAGGGAATTCTATGATCAAATCAAGCAGGAAGATAGTAAATGCATTGTAGATGAACAACTAAGTCAAACCCTAAAGGAAAAGATAAAAGAATGTGAAAAGCTTGCCAAGGATAATGTAGTTCAAAAGCTTGAGATGGAATCTATTATGATAAGGATGACTAAGGAAATTGAAGATAGGAAGAAAAATGAAGAAAATATTGCCCAATCCCTAAAAGAGAAATTGGAAGAATGTAGTCGAATTACTAATGGATTCATGCAATTGGAACTTGAGTTAGAACAATCCAAAAATAATGAGGAAGAGCTTGAAAAGCACATTGTTGATCTCAAAGATGAACTTGCTACAACAAATGAATTCAAGGAGAAGTTCAATATTAGCTCATCCAAGCTTGATGAGCTAATTAAAAGTTAGAGGACTGATGGTGACAAGCGAGGGCTTGGATATGAAGAAGAAGAAAGTTTCAGATCTGGACAAGGACAAAGGAAATCTAGACAAAGGAGGTTTAGACAAAGAAATCAGATGAACAACACTGGAAGGTATCTAGTAAGACAACCTAATGCTCAAAGGTTTAATGTTATATGTTATGTTTGCAATAAATTTGGTCATATGGTAGCTCAATGCAGAAGTAGAATGAATTCAAATGGTCCATCATTCTCCAGTCAATGCTTTAATTGTAACAAGTATCGTCATAAGTCAAATGAATGTAGAAATGTGATGAACAACTTTTATAGGAATGTTAGATGTTATACATGTAATAGATTTGTCCATATTGCTAACTAGTGCAAATCAAGAGAAAGATAGTGGAACAATTGGTCTGGACAAAGAAATATGGTGTGCTACAATTGCAACAAAACTAGTCATATTTCTAGATTTTGTTGAAGAGGTCCGGTAAATCAAAGAAGAAACATGAAAAGGATGACAAAGGAAAGGGGAAAGTCACTACAGATTAGATCAAGAAGCAGATGAAAAAGACATGGGTAAAGAAGAGTCCCTTTGTTGCAAGAAATGAGCCAACACCAAAATCAGCTTTTGGTAATTCCTCCAAGAATTAGGTTAAGACCATTGGCCTAGGGGGAACTATCAAGAAAATATTTCAAACCCCCTATAGGAAATCAACATCAAGATGTGGATGAGTTCAGCGATTGTATTGATGATCTACAAATGCTATTGAAAAAAATTATGCAAAGTTGAGGGTTTGCATAAGAGTTATCTTTTACAATATATGGAAATAGGGTATCTAGATGTGTTAGGGAAAAGGGAAAAACCATTTATTGCGTCAAAAAGGTTAAGTGTGTGAATGATAAAAGGTTATTTCTATCCTTCATTTGTCACTTTGCATTTTGAGAAGAAGAAGTTTGAAGAGTTCTAAAGCAAACTTTGGCTAGAATTCAAGTGTGAAGGTGATCTGAAGTTTAAACCCTAATCCGGCTAAAAGGCATTTTTCAGGAAAACTTGAAAAACTGTGAATTTGTGAAAATGGCTACTCCATTAGTAGTTGAAGTCAAGGATAGACCCCGTCTAAAGTTTAAATGGCATCCTTTCAAGTATATTGAGACTGACCCCTTAGGTTCATTTTTCATCTTTTCCATATGGTGTTTTGCACATTGAAGATATTAGGGCATACATTCATGAAAATATTGAGGAGTTAGGAAGCTTGCAGTTGCTAAATCTGTATTCCAAACACATTGTTGGAGAGGATTTCTATGTTAAGCTTGAATTCAAAACCCTAGAGGAAAATAAATTCACATAGATTGTGAAATTTCTCATGTTTGATGAAAATTAATGGGTCTGGTACATCTTAAGTCAAGTTCATGTTGAATTCATGTGGTTGAATCAACCTTTCAAGATTACAAAAGAGGCTATAAGTGTTGTTAAAGTTTAAATTTCTCTAGTGAATTGCCGATTTTGAAGTCTGTGAAAAATCAAATAGTCACTGATACAACTGGTTCTATATTTGATAGAAGAGTGATGACAATTGATAACATCATTGATGTGGGTGTGAAATTTTCCTCGATGGTCATTAGTTATAAGATATATCACTCCAGCTAAGAAAATTTTGTATTTGGTACAACCATATATGCATCCTATCAAATGGTAAAGGAGAATGCAAAGTATGATTTGTGTGAATTTCTTTGAAGTTAGCTTATGGAAAATCTTGGTTAGATTAAGAAAGACAAGAAGAATTCCTTTAAATACGGTAATATGTTGCTATGTTCTTTTATTTCATGGGTGAAGTTCCAGGAGTAAGGAAGGTGCATTGGCAAAGTGATAAGCTTGTTGTTTTTCAGATTAGACACATGTTATTCGACCTTGGTGATTTGCAAGCCAGGAAAATTTCAATCTAGGGATATCTCAAAAAATTTCAAAAAGAAATGCAAGCAAGGGAAATAATTCCCACTTCTATTGTGGAGAAGTGTAAGGATACAATTTATTTCATGGTGGATATTGATTAGTGCTTGATAGAAGTGGCAAAACCTAGAACCGTCTGGATTATGCCTATGGGTTATGAAGTTGAAGAGAGAATCTTGGAGCTATACACACAACATCTATTGAGTAAGCCTGGGGATTCATCTGAAGAAAGGTTTGGAACATATGCAGAGAAAAAAATGCAAGTCCATGAGCAATTGAAGAAAACAATGATAGTCTGGAGAGAGGAAATAAGTGGAAGTCTTCGCAGAGACCATGGGCATACCAACAAAAGCTATAAGAGAAGCAAGTAGGAAAAGAGAAAAAGTTGAAAGTGAAAAAGGAAAAGGAAAAGAGCCTACTAAAACTAAATATGCTAGTCTGGCAACATCCTCTACTCGAACTAGATCAACAAGGAGCTCAACACCCCTATCCGATCATGCAAATAAGTCAACCCTTGCAAAAGCTCAGGTTAAGGTATCGATAAAAGGAAGAAGGATAAGAGAACAAGAGTGTATAAAGTTGTTTCAGATGATGAAGAGACAAAATTTGATGAATAAGTTAAAGAAATAAAGCATATGATCACCCCTACAACAACAACAGTCAATCTCTCTAGTGAAGAGGAGAAAGCAAAGAAGAAGTTGAAGCTTAACAAACTAGGTATGTCAGTAGAGGAAGTTGAAAGAGGTATAGTTAAGGATGGAAATCTTAACCCCTTGTGTGAAGTGTATGGTACCTTTGATACTATTGGTCAAAGAGTCCTTGAGGAGGCTATAATAAAATATTTGAACAATTTAAATATGACTCTTGTTGAGATAATGGCATAGTTTCCTAAGGAGAGTTAATGCTAGAATTGAAGAAGAGAAACTAAGAGAATGGGTTCTTAAAAATTTAAGTTCGGTAATGCCTATTGAAGAAATGAAAGAAATTCTAAAGGAAGCAAAAAGAGAGTTCAAAATCAAAACAAGAATAAACAAGCTTATGTTGGGTAAAACTGAAGAAGTAGAAAAATAAATAGAAAGTATTTTGAAGAAAATTCTATTAAAGAATAGAATTGATGTTTTTTTCAAAGAAGAGCATGTGGAAGATATCTCATCTAGTCTGGTAAATAAAGAGGTTACAATTGAGGACACTCAGATTCCTCCTGATGTACATACTACAAAAGAACCTATGGAGATTGAAGCTCCCAAAATTGTATTAGTTGAAGAAATTAAAGCTCCAAATGACAAGCAAAAATATGTGGCTATGGAAACAGTAGTTGAGAAAAAGAAGGTTGAAGTCAAGGGAGTTTTGGTGGAATCAAGACACATTGCAAAGGTATTGAAGAAGTTTCTAGAAGAGCAAAAGGAATAATTTTATCTTGAGTTGGGAGATTCTCCTATTCATTTGTTTACCTTGTCCCCAATTCAAAAAATGAAAGTCACAACATTTGCACAAGCTAAGGCTAGGGAAGAAATTTTGAAATCTCACATTGAGGACAGTGAGTTATTGAATCTAACATCTGGCATTTTGGAAAGGATTGTGCCTACTTATGTTAAGGATCCATCTGGTTCTTCCTCCAGTGAGCTAAAGAAACTTATAAATTCAGTAAGTACTCATTTTGAGTCACTTGAGAAGTCAGCTTTGGTCAAAGTTCAAGAGTTTGATGCTAGGAAGATCAGTAGGTTGAAAGGATTGATAGTAAATGACAAATATATGTTAGTTACTTATGTGAAAAATGTTCAAAGTGCATTTTTAGAAGGTGGAAGGATTTATAAGTCGTGTTTGTCTTTGTCAAAACTTATTGAGGAAAATGAAAAGGTTAAGGATCACGAGAAAGAGTTTGCTGCTATTTCGATGCTTTTGATCCTTTAACTATTTCTGTTGGAGAACAAGAAGGTCAAGTTATATACTTGACAAAATAAATATTTTGAAGCATGATAATGACAAAGTTGTGGAAAGATCTGGTGAACTTAGAGGGCCAATTGGTCCAAAGATGGAAACCATGTTGAATTCTTTGAAAGAAGCACAAGATGCTATGGCGGTTAGTGATCCAGTGAGCCTTAAAGTTGCAAAAGTGAAATCTTACTTACTCTGTGGTCACATAACTATTCTAGAAACTCTCAAGAAGTGTTGGGACACAAGCTTGAACTTGTTAATGACAATTTTTGCAGATATCTTCAAGTTTGTGTAAGTTGTTTGAAACAAAGTTTGTACACATGAAGTTTGAAGTTTCTATTTGTTTATAGGATTTTTGTATGCAAATTCCCCATCTTTTCCATTGATGTCAAAGGGGGAGAATAGAATAGTGAAAAATGTATATTCATCTAAGGGGGAGTTGTAGTTTTGAGCTGTGGATGAAGATCTTTTTGAAGTTTTGGGTGGTAGTGTATTTTTTGGTACTGATCCGACACTTAGTCATTTTTCACTAAGTGTTGCCATCAATGTCAAAGGGGGAGATTGTTGGAAAGAGACACTACACATGTTTTATGGTGTTTTCATTGATGGAAACCCTTGTTAGCTAGTTGATCCGCACATTGCAATTTGCTCATACCAGCAGACAGATTGAAGATTAGTAGTTATTTGTTTAGTTAGAATAGAGCATCCAATAACTTCATGTTCTTCGATTCATATGCAGATTTTTTGTTATTATTTTATGTTCTGGATCTCAGGGAGTATTGTTCAATGGATAATATGTGTTATATATAAATCTTGGTGACTCATATCAATTTGGGTGGAAGTTAGAAAGTCTAGTGAACTAATTTTCTATTCATCGGTATTTAGAGGCCAACTAGGTGAATATGGTGTGTTACGGATATTTGAGGAGTTATTGTTTAAGTATTTTTGTGTTTGAACATTTTGGTTTGGGTCCTCACTATGTTGTGGTCGACTCTTGTGGATACACATTGAATATTATGGATGATTTGAGCTGACTGTTTGTGAATATTTTCTTATTTTATTGAAGTCAACATGTAGCGATTGAATTCTTAGTGGTGGATATATATAAGTGATCGATTATATCATTTTGGTGTGTGTTTGATGTGAGTTGATGTATATTGTGAATGTCAGAAGATCAATAGAGCGATTATGCATAGTTTCACTTGTGCATTAAGGATTTTTGGTGTGAATTGATGTAAAACAGAGCAAAAGAGCAGAATCAGTCATAAGGTCCTAAATTCAATTGTTGAGCCTAACCAGAACTATAATCAGGCATTGGTAGATGCTACTTTATTAGATCAAAATCTTTGGAATTATTTCAAACTTTTGTAAGGAAGTAAGCCTTTCAATTTTTGAGCAGTGACCTCTAGGCAATGTGCCTGAATGCAAGTGCTTTCTCATCTTGTAATCTTTTCTTTTGAGTATACTCAAAACAATATTGTGGATTAACCTCCACTGTGGTTTTTCCCCTAACAGGGTTTCCACATAAAAAATCCTTGTGTTATGGTTATTTGTCTTATGTGCATGCATTTTTATTTTGGTTGAATGTTATCAACATTTTAATGATCAAATTAATGAAGTTAAAAATTGCACAACACTGATTCACCCCACCTCTCAGTGTTGCTTGATTCCAACACCTCCAATAGCCAAAGATCTCTAGCAAGCATTCAATGGTGTGTTCATATGTTATAGAGTTGGTTAAGGCATGTGGGTAACACTCTCTCTCACTCTTTCCTATTTGCATCTCTTGTTCATTTATTATGTGGTGGTGTGGGTTCTACTCCTAAAATGGGTTTTTCTTTCACCACTCTCTTTGTCCATTTCAATTACACTCTTTCTATCTGGTATCCATGGAGGTGGGAACACCAAAGTGAGGGTCTGACTATGACAGGACCATATAGAGCCCCAACATTTTCCCCTTATTCGTTTGTGTGTAGGTTACATTGCAAAGCTTGGAGTGAAGACTCGAACATCTGGTTGAGGGTGAGTTTTCTCCAAGTTCTCCTTGTGATTTTCTCATAATTTTATTTTATTTTATTTTATTTTATTTTATTTTATTTTATTTTATTTTATTTTATTTTTATTTTTATTTTTTCTGTTTAGAAGATCTTAGATATGAGTTAGGAAGTGAAACTCTATTCCACTCACCTGAGTTATTGAGCTCTCTATTGCTTGGGACACTAGTGTGCCACATGGACAATAGTGTGTTGCATTGGAATCCTGAATCCACACTGCCATCCTTTGGCTGAGAGCTCCTTTGTCGAAGGCAGAAATCTGGAAGTTTCACTCTCCTAGGATCTGAAGTAGTCTTCTTTGATAATCAACCTACATATATTTTCTCTGCAATTTCTTCATTCATCTTATGCTGAGGTGGATAAGGGCAGTTCGTTCCTTGGAATCTCTTGAGAATGAAGAGACTCATGTGTAGTGAATTCGATGTGAACATGTCGGAATTTTTTTTACAATGTTTCAATGTTTATGATAATTATTTTCCAAGGAATATTTTAACATGTTGGATGATGCTCTAGATGATTTCTTAGAAGTGGCTTCCCCTATTCGTAAATCTTCTGAGAAAACTTCTTCTTTGCAAGTTAGCGAGTCGGTAAACATTGTGGTGGTCTTTGTGGCTCCTCCAAGCCCTCATAAACCTATCATTTACTTGACTCCAACTAGACCTCGTTCAAGGAAGGATCATTATGTCTATGGGATTTCATATCATGATGATTCATCAAACTTGTATTCAAGGTTTTTAAAAGCTATGGACTTTGCTTCTTACAATGTTGTTGCACACACATATAAATAACAAGAAACAAACAAAATTTGGATCAACAACCTTTTGTTTCTACATATCAACCTACTCAAGTTCCTCCTTCTTTACCACCTTCTCAACCAAGTCTTCCTTCAACACCTAAACCTGCGACTAAAGCACTAGGTGATTATGATCTTGTCTAGCAACTTCGTGTTACTGCAACTAAGATCTCACTTTGGGATTTGCTTTAGACTACTCCAATTTATTAGGAAATGCTTTAGGAAGCCTTACAATAGATTCTCTTGCCTACCCCCGCTAGGCCTACTAATTTTAATGCATTTTTGGCTCATATTCATGTAATTCATCGAATATTATGTTCCATCTGCAAGAACTTCCACCGCTGGATGTGTAGAAGCAAGCAGACCCTTTAATGATTATAATTAATGTTAATATCATTGGTATTAGGAATACCCTCATTGACACCAATTCGTCTCTCAACATTTGTGGTATCGATCTACTACCTAAGATTAAATTTGATTCATCTTCTCTAGCTGCTTCTTCTTTGTATATTCATGGTTTCGATAATGTCGGTCACCAAGCTCTAGGCACAATAATACTGCCTTTGCATCCGAGCCCCGTTACCTTACCTACTTTGGTTTATGTGATGCCTATCCATTTACCTTACAATCTTCTTTTGGATAGACCCTGGATTCATGCTATGGGTGCCATAACTTCTACATTACATCATTCTTTAAAGTTTGTTTCAAATAATTGAGTGGTCATAGTTAAAGCTAACCCAGAAGTTATTCACCTTTGTGAGTTAGTAGCTGTTGGCTAGGCTTCGGTTGTCTCCACTCTTAAGAATTGTATTCCATGTTTAATTGTTGATTCTATGACATGTTTCTTGGTGATACCCTTTGTGGAGGTTTTCCTTGAAGTGAATGTCATTAAAGACAAGTTACCTAAAGCAGAAGGTCCTAAGTCTTCCTTGTCCACTTCCTCTTTTGAATTGAATGCTTTCTTTGGTGATGACTAGGGATCCTTGGAGCTCTCTAAATTCTTTATTTGAAAATACAAAGTGAATCCCACTCATCTGATGCTTCCAATAACCTTAAATGCCTCTAACGAAAAAGAATATGATACTCCCACCAAGGGAGAAAACTATAATCTTGTTCAGGGGACTAGTCCTTCCCCTATTGAGGAAGATAATTCTACTCATATAAAGGAGGTTAATGTTTGTGAATCAAGTAAAGGATATTATTGTGCTCTCATAGATGTGTTTGATGTTCATTTGTGGAGCAAATCTCTCTACGTGGAACCATCGCCTTTCAAAGTTTTACAAACCCGTTATGGTTTTGGATACAAACTCGCTTCTCAGTATGGCTATGGGTGAAAGGGCCTTGGGTGTATTGAGCAAGGAATCCAAGTCCCTAGTTCAAGCATCGTAAGCATTATTTGGGTTTGGGATGCTCTACAGAACAATCTAAGCAAAATCCTTGGTGGAGTGTTAACATGATTTTGGTTGAACCACTTAGTGTGGTCCATTCTAAACTAATAGAGGAAGGGGTGCAGGACGAGAAAGTTCCTATAGATGTCTTCTCCTTGGATGAAGCACTTGAGGAAATTTTAGGTGCCTACTCCTCTTTTCCTCCTTTCCACCATAAAAGATGATTCCCATATTGCCTAAATGAATAGGCATATTTTAGAGAATCTATTTTGAATGTTGACTAGGAGGACCCTCTAGCTAATATTTAGGATGATGTCCCAATAATGCATCCTAGAGATTGTAGTTCCCTCCTCAAGGGGGACACTACTAAAATCTCCATGGATCCTAAGTATTCTGAAAAGGTGATTAAGATTGGGAAGTTCCTTTCTTTGGAAGAAGCAAAGGAACATTCCAATCTCCTACATTCCCATCCTAATATATTTGCTTGGACATATGAGGACATGCCCAATATAGATGAGTCCATATTGGTTCACAATATCATCTTATGTCCCAATGTCGAGCCATTTAAGCATAAAATTTGAAAAATAAATCCCAAGGTCACATTGTTAGTTAAGATCGAGATAGAGAAGCTACTAAAAGGAGGCTTTATCCGTCTGATTGACTACACCCATTAGATCTTGAATATCATCACTATTAGTAAACCTGACAGCCATATTCATATATGTATTGAATTTCACAATCTCAATAAGGCTTCTCTTAAGGATGATTTTTCATTACCTAATATAAAAATTATTGTGGATTTAATTGTTGGTCAGGCCTTGTTATCTTTTATAGATGGTTTTTGGGTTAATATTAGATCTGTATTAATTTAGAGGATTAGTACAAGAAATCCTTCACTACCTCTTGAGGTACTTTCTATTATGTGGTCATGCCCTTTGGATTAAAGAATGTGGGAGCTACTTACCAATAGGCGACAACCCTAATATTTTATGATTTCATTCATAAGATTTTAGAATATTATGTTGATGATATCTTGGCGAAGTCTATAACTTGTCAGGATCATGTAAAGAACCTTTATCTTATTTTTAAGAGGATTCAACTCTACAAGATGAGACTTAATCCACTTAAGAGTGTCTTCGGTGTAGATTTGAGAAAACATCTAGCATTTATAGTCTCTCATCATGGAATCAAAGTCGACACAAATAAAATCGATGCTATTGTTCATATGCTTCCTCCCAGGAATATCATTGAGTTGCAAAGTTTACGAGGGAATATTTAGGCAATTCAAAGATTTATACCTCAATTGGTCAATCATACACTTCCTTTCACTTTTTTGTTAAAGAAATATGTTCGATTCATATGGGACAAAGAGTCTCAAAAAGATTTTGAGTCAATCAAAGCCTATTTGGCCAATCCTCCTGTACTGATACCGACTGTGTAGGATAGACCCTTTTTGCTTCACCTCACTACATCACCATACGCTTTGGTAGCTTTACTTTCTCAGTATGATGATGTCAGGAAAGAGAGAGTGGTTTACTACATCAGTCATGTACTAGTTGATTATGAAACTCATTATTTCTCCATGGAGAAGCAATTTTCACTCTTGTCTTTGCTACACAAAAGCAAAGACACTATCTTCTTCATGTTGAAACACATGTCATTGTAAAAATCAACCTTTTAAAGCATTTTTTCTCCTATACCAACCTTCTTGGGAGGTTAGTGAAATGGGTAATGTTACTCTCCAAGTTTGACATAAATTTTATCACTCAAAATTTGATGAAGGGTCAAGCAATTGCTGATCAATTGGAAGATGATCCCTCATCTCGCTCCTTCTCAACTTTGGATTTGTTTCCTAATGAGAATATTCTTGCAATCAATTATGATCTTGAATGGAAAATTTACTTCGATGGGTCGAGATGTCAGATTGGCTCCAGAGCAGGTGTGGTTTAGATATCACCACCCAAAGGTAAGCTATTCCCTCTCTCCTTTTGGTTGGACTTTCCTTGCACTAATAACATCGCTGAGTATGAAGCCCTCATTGCTAGCTTGCATGCCATGATTGCACTAAAAATAAGACATCTCTGTCTACAGGGTGATTCTAAGCTTATTGTGAATTAGATTACGGGAACCTATTAAGCTAAGCAAAGTAAGATGTCTTTGTATCAAGACCTCGGTTTGTCCTTGCTTAAATGGTTCTCTTTCACGATAGACAATTTCCCTAGGAGGGAGAATAGACATGTGGATGCTATTGAAAGTGTTGCTTCCCCGATACCTTCAAATGAGAATACAAAAGAATACCACTTTATGGTTCAGGTTCTTTGGTCCCTGGCTGAATCTGATGCTTTTGTGTATTCTCATGTAGACTCAGGAGAATGGTTTTCTAATATTTACAACTACCTTAAGACTAGAAATTTTCTTGATAATATGACAAAAAATGATCACACTCATATAAGAAATATTTCAATTCATTATGTTATCTTGTCTGATGTTCTCTATCAAAAATATTATAGCAACTTACTTCTTCAATGTCTCACTAAAGTGGAAATACCCCTTGCCCTTAAAGAATCCCATTCAAGCTCTAGGGGTGGACACTTTGGTGGTAAATCCCTAGTGAGGAAATTGATACACATGGGGTACTTTTGGAAAACAATGGAACAAGATTCCTTTGATTTTGCTAAACAATTCCCGCAGTGTTAGCAATATAGTCATCTTATTCATGCACCTACACAAGAGTTACAAAACCAGACCTCTCCTTGGCCATTTGTAAAATGGGGGTTGGATATTATTAAGAATTTCTCGTAGTGTTAACAACATAGTCATCTTATTCAACACCTACATAAGAGTTACAAAACCAGACCTCTCCTTGGCCATTTGCAAAATGGGGGTTGGATATTATAGGGAAAATATCACCTCCTTCTTCTAAATGACACACTTCTATTATCACTGCTACACATTATTTCATGAAGTAGGTCGAAGCTATCCCCCTTTGGTCCATGAACATTGAGGCTATTTGTATTTTTCTCTTAAACATTATTTCTCATTTTGGATTTCTTGCTACACTTGTTTCTAATAATGGTACATCGTTCAAGAACAAAGAAGTAAAGAAATTCCTAGAGAAGTTTCACATTCAACACAAATTTTCTACACCATACTATCCTCAATCTAGTGGCCAAGTAGAAGCATCTAATAAGACTCTTGAGCTCATTCTTTGCAAAACAATTAACAAACATAGTAAGGATTGGTATATTCAACTAACTTACGTTTTGTGGGCCTATCGCATGAGTATTCGTACAATAATGGGAACAATGCCTTACAACCTTGTGTATGTTTTTCAAGCTATTATGCCTTTAGAGTTGGAAATTGTGTCTTTATAGGTTTCCCCTAAAGGGTTAATTGATGAAAAAACTTATCAAGCTAATAGTTTGCATCAGTTGGAGATGCTCAATGAGCATTGATTATAGGCCCTCGATCATCTTAAACCTTATCAATGATCATTATCTAGACAATATAATCAAAATGTACTTCCTAGGACTTTCAAGATAGGTGACCTAGTTCTCTACGAGAATCAAAGGAATGTAAATGCGTCGCCTAACCAGAGAGGGAAATTCAATCCTAACTAGTTAGGCACTTACATTATCATCTTTGTGTATGGTTCAGGTGCTTATGGATTATCATCTAAGGATGGAACACCTCTAAAAGATCTTGTTAATGTGATGCATCTTTATCAATACTATGCGTAGTGTCTAATGTGTCATATGTGTGGTGTTCACTCTTTAAGGGTTGTAACATTGCATATGTCAAGACATTATTCATTAACAAATTATGATTTTTTTTTTTGTTATGATGTTATCATGTGTGTTGTGTCATACATACATGTATCCTACTATGTTGTGTATCCATGCATTACATTATATCTTTTAAGGCAGTTAGATCACTATTGTATTTAATTAACATACATCCATATGTGTTCATTAAATCATGATAGCATCTAATATAAACATACATTCATAACATCCATAGCATCAACATACATGAAAATAAAGGAACATACACATCAAAGTACACAATGCCATAATGTTGAAACCAATGTCTGATATATATATAATCAAATGTCATGTACATGTATCAAGCCACTTTTATAAAAAATGAGTGGCTACTAAATATGTGTATCAATGTTTGTTCAAAAAAAATCTACGAAAATATATATAGTAGCTACAAAAATGATGTACAAAATGGAGCTCTCAAAGGCTGTGACATGTGGCTACCGAAATACTTTGGCTCTAGCTCTTTTTGTGGCTTGGGAAGGGGTTGCATGGTGGAGATGGATTGGGAGCAAAGTGAACATGATCTGAAAGGGGTTGTGGGCATCCCCCTAATCTCTCCCTGAAGGGAGCATATTTGCATCTGTACCTGCATTAGCTCCTGCTGCAACTAATGATCACCTCTTAGGATCATGGCTGTCGACTGACTCATGAAGTCATCAAGATGGCTCTAAAAGGAATCACATGCCTACTCGGCAACCTCTGCCCTTGTTACAACCATGTCTCACTCTATGAGTGTCATATGTAGCTCCCTTGATAGGTGGTCACACTACCCTTGCACTGTGGTGACATCGACTACCTCCTACACCACCTCTTCTCATACCTCCTTGTATGCGGTCCTTAGATGTGCAACTGGCTCAAAGAGGCAGACATGTTTTCCCACTAAAGCTAGTAGGTAGGCATCTAGAATTGTCCCTTGGATAGGCACAACAAGGGCCACCTCTGATATACACTAAGCAAAGAACCAAGTCCATCCTGGAGTATCCACTGCAACCATAGAAGCAAAAAGTATATAAGTATCACAAATTGTATAAAATAAAAACATCATATGTATATACATGAGATAAAAACTCCAAAGGATATAATGAAACAACACAAATAACCATCATGCTTGGGTCCCCTGGCTACCAGAATGGGTCAGGGGGAGGAGGTCCACTCCATCTTGCACTGTCGGTGTCAAGAGCTGCTCTAGATGCGGCAAGAGCTAGTGGGGGTAATGAAACATGTATAGTTGGTGGAGGAGATGACATCCTCCATTGCCTCCTGTATCTCGACGACATCGCCCTAGCCTCCTACTCCTACTCTTCCTACTCCTCACCATCCCTTCCTCTGTGCCTTCACCTCAGCCTAGCTAGCCATGGAAACACATCCCCCTGCAAGCCCGAATCCCCTTTGGGGGCATCCACTGGAAAAATTGGAGTCACACGGTGTGCTTCCCACCACATTGAGAAGGATTGATCCACGGGGACGTTGTCTAATGTGCCCATAGGTGAGAGGTTAGTGTCGTCGACATCATTGTCTAAGAGATCCACATCCACCATAGTAGGGCACAGATGGTCCTCTGGCCTCATCGTGCTCCACACAACTTGGGTGTATGTCAGCACAAGAGGGGGAATAATTTGAACCCTTTTGTGTTGTCACATAACCCAAATCCAATAGTATGACATAATCACAAAATTAGTGTGACCAAGGACGAATCAGTCGCAATATAGGTTCCAGAGGAACTTGTGGTCATCCACCCACTCAAAGGCTTGGTAGGGTCTCCATCTGTTATGGTCTAGCATCAGTGTGTCAAATTGTAGCCTCTATAACTATAAGTCATCGTGCCTCCACTGTTGCATCAACTCATACGAGTGGGCCATTGGGACAACATAGTTCCACACCTGCAGATATTCCTCTAGCCTTGTGCATGTGATGTGGGTGAATTCCCACACCTGAAATAGTGTACACACTGTGAGGTTGTGGTACTCATAATGAATGTACCATCCAAGCTCCTGATAGAGGTGAGCCAACATGTTGTACCCCCAAAAGAAGACAGTATGTCACTCCACCATTACTGGAATAGTATTAATGAGGCCCCCATGCAGGTGAGAGCCTCATGCATCAATGGTCACCCTCATAACCACTAGAATGCAAAAAATTAGAGGGGAAGTGGTCAGAGAAAGGTCAAACCATCAGGTGTAAATGTGGTTCATCCCATCCCCATCATCTATCTATTCAGAGCAATATAAGACCCCATCTGATCACTCCTTTGTCGAGTGTGTATCATTAATTGCCACTTGTCGACTATGGATCAAGAGCCCAAGGATGTAGTACACATCCTCTAGTGTAATGGTCATCTCCCCAGTATGGAACTGGAAGCTGGAGGTCGTAGCATCCCATCACTCCATCAATGCCATCAACATGTGATCGTGATAAAGCATCTTTGGCATGGTGTATACATGCTAGAGTCTGACCTGTTGTAGAAGGAAGACCTCATTATCAATCAATCAGTTTCTTTGGTCTCATAGTAGGTGAAGCACCCACCCTCGAGGGTGCTCCCCAAGATCTTTGGATAGTATTGAAAAGAAAAAACTAAATATATATCTATACACAACAAGTTAAAAAAAATTAAGTAAAAAAAAATTGAGGATGCATGCGCTCCATGCAAACATCTATTCACCACACAAACATCCTAATCACCATTAATGGCGTAAGGACAATAGTGTGTCCCTTGGATGTCAATGCGTCCTTAGGACGCTAGTGCACATCGAAGACACGTGCACACCCAGGACACCTATACACCTTGAAATCTAAAAACTTTCCAAAAATTACTTAAAAATCACTAACATAGGGGTTTTGGGGCCTACTTGGTCAACCTCGATTCCCTCGACAATATTAGCATGTAAGGAGTCCAGCCTCGAATCCTTGTAGCCTCGTTTTCTCAACATTTTGATGAATTTTCTCTCAAAAAAGTCAACAAAATCCTTGTGATGAATAGTACAAATGACCCTTCTCAGAGCCCACCTAGGTATATATAGCCCCCCGGTTTCTCCTGATTTTAGCCCACCTAGCTAGGGAAAAACTCAGGAGGGGGCATATAATTACCTCTTTACCATATTTTTCTGTCGAATCACTAAATTTTTCTTGACCATTCTTCTCGCCATTGTAGCTTCTTCTGATTTTTGAAACTAACTTAAAATTTAAGTTTTGTAAAGTATAATTTCATTGATTTTTCACAACCAGTCTTGCACTAATTTTTGAGCTCAATTGCTTAGGGGCACCTTCAGTACCTAATGGCTCGACCTCGTTGACCTTTGAGGCACTTTTTCTTGGCACGTAAATCCATAAAATTTCAAATTTTGCGTAAAATTTTCTTTCTCTACTTTAGTGTGGCTAATTTTTCCCAAAATTGAGGCCACTAAAGTGCGGGAAAAATGTAGTGTCGCATAATTGTACCTAGGGGAAATTCCACGTTCTAGCACTTTGCCTAGTATTTATGACACCTAAATGTATTAATGGAAAAAATCCCATGAGTCATAATTTTGCAATTGTAACTCTATGTGGACCAATGGCAAAGCAACAACAAC
This sequence comes from Sequoia sempervirens, assembly GCA_007258455.2. Taxonomy (NCBI): domain Eukaryota; kingdom Viridiplantae; phylum Streptophyta; class Pinopsida; order Cupressales; family Cupressaceae; genus Sequoia; species Sequoia sempervirens. The sequence continues at coordinate 21,846,703 of VDFB02026320.1, read as the reverse complement.
CTAATGACACGTTTCCTAAAAAATGATGTAATGGATTTCTGCACGACGTGTGAATGTATATGTGGGGCGTTAGCATCCTGTCATTTTTTTGAGTTTGAAATGGAGAATCTCAAATGTCTATTCTGACATGTGTCCTAATAGTCAGGTTTTCAGGTGTAACAACTCTGTTCCACCCTTGCATGCAACAAAACCCCTCATTTTCTCTCATTTTGGGGGTTCATTCATTCGATCAAGCTCTCTCTTCAACTTCACTCTTGAATCTCTTTCATTCTTGACATGCAATACTTCTACAAGCGAAGCTCTACTAGATTGAGGTCCCTCCAACATCCAAAGCTCTCTAGCAAGCATTCAATGATGTGTTTGTGTGTTCCAAAGGGGGCTAAGGCATGTGGGTAATGCTCTCTCTCACTCTTTCCTATTTGCATCTCTTATTCATTTACTACTTGGTGGTGTGGGTTCTACTCCTAAAGTGGGTTTTTCTTTCACTACTCTCTTTTTCCATTTCGGTTACACTCTTTTCTATTTGGTTGTCTATGGAGGTGGGAACACCAAAGTGGGGGTCTAACTATGGCAGGTCCCTATATAGCCCCAACATTTTCCCCTCGTTAGTTTGTGTGTAGGTTGCAAAGCGGAGCTTGGAGTGAATGCTCAAATGTCCGATCGAGGGTAATTTTTCTCCAAGTTCTTTTTGTGCTTTTCTCATAATTTATGTTCTCTATTTTATTGTTTGTTTAGTAGATCTCAAATTTGAGTTAGTAAGTGAAACTATATTCCACCCGCTTGAGTTCTTGAGCTCTCTATTGCTTAGGACACTAGTGCGCCACTTGGACGATAGCGCATCGTGTTGGCGTCTTGAATCTGTGCTGCCATCCTTTGGTCGAGAGCTCCTTTGTTGAAGGAAGAAATCTAGAAGTTTCACTCTCTCGAGATCTAAAGTAGTCTTCTCTAATAATCGAATTGCATATATTTTCTCTGCAATTTCTTCATTCAGCTTATGTTGAGGTGGATAAGGGTAGTTCGTTCCTTGGGAATCTCTTGAGAATGAAGAGACTTGTGTGTAGTTAATCCCTCTTATCTCACAACTCTAATTAAACTTTATTTTTTGAACAGATATTGCTTAAAAAATTCAAAACCATAGAATAACTAGATAAATCATCCATCATATTTTATTCAACTAGGGCCTTAATCCCCTTTTCACCAATATTAGCCAACTTATGTTGCCACAATATACTTGCATTATAATTTTGATTACATAGGAAGATTTATAATATATAGATCCTTCATAATTAAATAGAGTACTACATTAGGGCATAGCTAGCACTAGATTCATTTTATCCAATGTGCAACCATTCCTATAAAATATGAAATATAATACAAAATAATTCATGTTAGAAATTAAAATTATTTTTTTGTGGTAATCTTAGAATGTACAACACACCCATGAGATATTATAACCTCCCATTAGTGAACACAAGTTTGGCCCTTATTTTAGCAATAATTTGATGATAATTCTTTTATTAAGGAAAACCTCACTACCATCATACTCTTTGTAAGAAGAGTACCATTCTTGTGAGGAGTCATGCGATATCCTATCAATATTGATCAAGATCTTATCTACCATATTGACCACTTCCTCTACCCTAAGGACATTGACACAACATTTTTTAATGGTCAATGACAAGATCTTGAGCCTTAGTTAGCTCATGGATAGGTTCTTTATTACACAATGTTGCCTCATGTTTGAAATAATTTCTACATGTACATGGAAGATATTCATAATGTTTCTCTTAAATCTTGGAATAACACGGGAATTACTAAACAAATCCTTAAAATTTGGAATATGGATATTATAGTTATTTAGCACCCTATCAAACTTCTCAACACTTCCTACATGATCATAGCTAGAGTTATTTCACTCTATGTTATCCTATTCATAATCCATTTTTAGACTTAAACATATTAGTTTTATAAGTGGAAAATTTACCATTAGCAATATAACCATTGCTTCGGTAACTATTGAATGGGAAATAATTTGATCTAGATAGTCTCCTTGTTAAGATTGAATTTTAAAAATCCTATGAAATTATGAATATTTCTCAGGTTTATCCTTAAAATACTCCAATTTTTTGGTTTTGGACTTGGGTTGATTTAACACATTTGGATGTTCCTTCTATGTGTTGATTCTTATCTTATTTTCAATGGATTTTTTTCTACTTCCCCCACTCTCCAATGCTCCATACGCAATGTTTCCCTCATGATTCATTCCTTTATGTCCTCATTGGGTATGCTCTTGGCTATCTCCTACTTTGTGCTATCAACTAAAATTTATTTCTTGCATCTTCCTACCTCAAAATTCTTGTGTTTAGCTCACTTTGTTGATGAAAAAATATTTTTCCATTTAATGATAATAGAAAAGTGTCCAATGTAAAATAGGTGATGGTATTTTATTAGGTTGTCTTTAGATCTAATATTTTTATAAAAAAATTACACTTTGTTTAGGACTAGCGCTTCTCCTCCTCCTTAGATTCCTCAAGATATACAATAATGTTAAAACATGGTATGATAACCAAATATATTAGCTTATTTTTTATATTGGGTGTCTCTATTTTAGATATATCAAAATGGTTTGTGAAAAAAATTAAACTTCTAAAAATTAACATGGTAGAAATGTGTTTTTTTTTTTCTAGAAAAGTGTTAGGAAAGGTGTCTCAACCTTGCCCCTAATGTTAAGTACATAAAAAAACCATTTTATAGGATATAAAATAGAAAAATCAATTTTTGGGCTATAGAGTTTATTTTTGGCATCACTTCTAAGGATGCTCTATGAGTATATTTATTTGAGATCTATAATTTAAAAATAAGGGGTGCTTAATTGGCTCCCAAATACAAATTCATGGCCTATAGAAGTTGGGATTCCTATATTTGAAATGCTAAGAATGTCTAGGACACATTAAAGAGTTGTAAGAGGGAATTAAACTTGTTGAAAACTTATGATACATGTTATAATGCATCATAAGGTATATTTAAAGGAGTATAATAGATCCAAAATGAAACACCCAAGTTAGTGAGTTTATTATGCTAATCTTACATGGAAAGTGGAAGGAATATGCTATTTCCTAGCATATGGGTTCATATTGTGATTTACATGTTGGTTTTCTAACTATGGATTTGGGTGCCATATTTTAGGGAAATTCTAACACATGGATTTGTAATTACCATTTGATGGCTTCATGTATTGCATATATTATTTATTGGGTGCTTGAGATGGAAATTTTGATAGTGATTTTCATTGGTATTGTTATGTTGCCATAATTACTCTAGATCTCTAGTTGGTGATACTTCTATAAAATCTTAGATTTTTTAATTGTATTGTAACCTTTGATTATTGAATAACATATTGAGTTTCCTTTGAGGATGTGATTTTTCTTCTAAAAGGGTTTTCTCACTTAAGTCATTGTATTATGGTATATTTTTGTCGTGTTTGTTTCCTTGTAACTAGGTGATTAGTTTAATTTTAAGGCATATCTTCTCTCATGTATTTGTGTAATAGTTATATTTTTCACCTCTACTTCATTTCAAAAAAATAGATGACCAATAATTTCTTTTGGGAAATTCATGTTTATTTACATTCCTAGTGGATGCCTTCCAACAATTATTATGGAGACCCATCCAAGTTGGTATGCCAACTTTATGCTCCAAATGGGGTTTTTATTTAGGATTCATAGCTACACCTTGGTTACATTACAATCAAATCAATAGAATAAAAGGTTAATCTCAATTTTTTTCTCATTTCTTCAAGATTCAAGCTTCTCTACCTCTTACTTTGTATGAAAGAATTAAAAATATTTTACCCAATTCTTAAAATGGTGGAATGAATATACAATATATGGTCTCACCTTAATCTAAGTGGAATGGGGTGATTAAAAATGAGATAAACATATAAATCTCTCCCTCAATCCACAATCTCAAGGTTTCTTCTATAAAGGCATGTGCATAAGTTTAGTGATATTTGGGACTTCTCCACTCATAATTGAAACTCATGAGATAAAACTTAAACATTATTTGAAAAGAGTGTGATTGACCTTATTATTTTCTTATCACCCATTGATATTTTATTCAATATTTTTACACCATATGCTAGTGGATTTAAAATAGGATATGCTTACACTTTTCCCTTGTGACTTCCTCAAAGATTGGCATTGGCTCACTATGCACCAGTTCTCTTTATTTATTCTTAAATATATTAACCTTCAAATCCTACCCAAACTCCTTATTCCTTGCCCCAACTTCAAATGAAACTATTATTTTATTAATGATTCATGGTCTTGACTTAATGTCTAGTGATAATCTAAACTTGGTATCAATTTTCAAAACCTTGCTAAAAAAATTTTACACTTCAAATTGTTTGTTGATGAAAAAGTATGAATTTTTTATTCTAGTCCATCTCTTTCCCATTTGATCCTAATGTGAACATGTCAAACATATATTTTGGGAATATTATATTGATCAATGCATGTGGAAGTTGATTAATAGATCTATCTCCTAGCCATCTTTAAGTAGCCAAATCTCATGGAAGAATTATGTAATGGGAATCAACATCAATGACAAGTTGTTTATTATTATATCAGACAAGTATAAATTCCATATTTAGGTGAATTCTTATTCTCACTTATAAATTTCAATTTAAAAGTTTTATTCTAACATTATTTTTTCAAATGGCTAAATTATCCAATTTTTTAAGGATAATCTTTAAGGTATTCAATAGCTAATAAACCAAATGTATCGAATCTAATAATAGACTTCTAAATTAGAATCCACATATAGAAAAATCTTGCTAAGCATATTGATGAGATCATCTCAAGAACTCCCTCTTTGATTGTAATAGGAACCTCTCTTTGCAATCAAGGTGAAATCAACAAGAACACCTTATATAAAATCTAAAATGTCTATTAAAATTTTAAGAATATGGATTTTAAACTAGAAAAATAAATTTATACAACTGTTATTAAAGAATAACTATTTTACTTTATAATATTCTCTATATAAATACATATAATTAGTAAAATAAAAACCTTTCACTAGATTAATAACCTAGAATTATTGTAACTAAAATATCAGATAACATCTTAGATCATTCTCTAATTCTCTAATAATAAATAAAGAATCCATTAATATTGTGATAAAGATATGTTGACTACATACAACAAGTGACATCAACGAACACTTTCACCTCATGGTAGATCTATTGCAAGAATTTGAAGTTGGAAAGGAAGACACTTTGAAAACATAAATAAAAAAGAGAGGAATAATTGATGGTACACATGAATTTTTATGAAGAAATAAATAAAATTGAGAGAAATATAGTTATAGGTAAAATATGGAATGGTTATGAGAAACTAGATGAAAATATTTAGGTGAATTAAATATCATGTAATGGAATTGAGTTGAATCAAATGATTTGTGGTAAAGTTGAGATAGTGTATAGTGAATATAGAGAAAGTGAAGCATGTTGTAAAATTATTGTAGATGGTTGTGGATTGTTCGTAAAGCCAAATGGATGGTTGGAGGGTGAACAAGAAGTTGAAATAACAAAGTCATAAATAATGAGAGAGCTTGAATGAGTTTAAACATTTGGAAAGACAAATATTTGAGATTCTACTAGAAAGGTGAGATATTTTAGTTTTAGTTGAGAAAAAATTATCATATAAAATAAATAAATGAATAATTAGAAAATATTTTGTACCACAAATAAAAAATGACTATATAGAGGTAGAATAGAGTTGAATTTAGGTATATAGTTGATACACTTAATATAGGAACTTGTGGTAGTAGATATGGATATAAGATACAATAAGAGAGAAGAAGGTATGCATTAAAGCAAGAAGGATTGGAGACGTGATTATTTGGCTAGAGGAAAAGGTGAATATTTATTTTATAGTGACACAAGTTAGAATTATGGAATTAATAATATTAACCTAGAGTTGATGGTAGACAAAGAGATGGTGTGGTTGATATAGTTTGTTAAAATAAATGAGGAACATAATTGGGTAGGTGAGGAAGTGAAGAGATAGGTGTTTGAAAGGATAATTTATAGTGGGAAATGATGGATAAAATAACATAAGAAACAATGTAAAACAAGCTATAGTAATACACAAAGTAAATAAGAGATGTTACTAATAAAAGAAGGGTTACTAAAGGTGATTTATCAAACATGGTAATGAGAAGTGTGTCAAAGGTAATTAGAGGAAATAAATAGGTATTGGATTGTACCACAATAGCAAAGAAGATGGATATGAAAGGAAATATGATATAAGGTTTTATATAGTAAGAAATATGGAGATTGTGATATTTCAAGGGGATGATACTAGATAGATAAAAATAACTACATTGGAAATAACATTAGATAATGCATGTTTAGAAATAAACAAAAGTTATAAATATGTGACATGATATTTGTGTATATGAGTGTTAATAATTACTACAAGTGGATCATGGAATCACTTCACTTTTTTATAATCGAATCTCAAGATTTGGGAATAGTCACAAGATTTGAAGATTTAATGTTGATTTGTGAAATCATAACACTTTGCTAGTGGACCGAACTTAGAAAGAAAATGAAATTCATTTCCTATTTGGAGGTGGTGACTGTATTGTTGAAGAATCATATATTTAATGCTATAATGCACATGAATATTTTTTTTCCCATTTATTTTTCCATTACAAGCTATGGATACTTGAGATAGAGATATAGACAAAGAGATAGCTGAAATATAATCAATGATTAAGGAGCTTGAAGATGTCAACAATCAAGCTCAATTTACCATTCCTTATAATAAGCTATATAAAAATTGAAAATCTCTTAGTAAAATCATAGAAGAAGGAAAATACCACAAAAATTATGGTCAAGTGCCATTGTTTGATAGATGTAATATTTTAACAAATTATGATAATGTTTAGGAATTTTTAGATTTTATGGAATAGTATGAATTTATGGTTGAGGTCATATTAATGATATATTTCACCATATCTCTATGTGGTAATGGTAGGAAATGGTTTCTTAGTTTTCTTGATCACTATTTCTCTACTTGGGAGGACCTTGTTCATTCCTTTGATCAAAATTATGCATATATGATATGTTTGATCATGATGATTTAATTTCAAAATATTTCATATATTGAAGATAAAGGATCACATTGTAATTAATTCAACAAGGAAGAGGTAAGTGAATGTGCTATTTTTTGAAAAATATTAAATCTAATTTAATGGATAAAAAAGATGACATGGATGGTATGCATGAATACATTAAGCTTGATGTTCCATTTCAAAGGAAAATAAAATGGAATTTTTGTTGACCTAAAATAACAAAGACAATATCAATATATTATAAAATGATACACCTCAAGTGTCTCTTTCTTTTGCCAATATATCCAATATATGGTTAGATCAAAGTATTGATCCAAATGTGCCTACATATAGTAGCATTCATGAGGCTGTTATTTGTAGAGCTTATTCATCTTTCAAATTGAATATGGATGCATATCATGATTTTTTGGACAAATAAGATGATTTTAATCCTAGCTCAATTAGCGAGCATGTTACAATTGAAAGATATTATCTTGAATGAGATTGGAATGCTAAGTTGCAAGAGAAGCACGAAGATGAAACTTTCCTTAACTATGATCTTAATAGTTTTAATGCAACAAATTATTTTAGAGAACATGAGACAAAGAAAAATGGTGTAGAATTTGAATCATCTTTTAGAACACCAAAAGAAAATTCATATGATGAGCTTCTTGACCTTTTTTGTGTTGATTTAGAAGAGGAAAAATAAATGAATGACCATAAGTTGAGTATTGATATGATTGAGACAATACAAGATATAGGCTAGATAAGGATCTATGGGACCTTTGAATATGAAAAAAAAAAAAAGTTTAATACACATGTTCAAGAGGTTTACCAAAATATTTCATATGACATGGAGTATCAATGTTTTTAGTTTTCAACCCACATCAATAAATTTGTTGAGCTTTATGATAGGGATATATGTTTTGAAATAGCATATGACATGGATAAATCTTGTTAGCTGATTTTTTTAGTTCATGTACATTAGCAAAGGACTATGGGGTTAAATTTAATGGTCCTAGTAAAGGTCTACATGTACTCCACAACTTATTCACATAATCAGTTGAAAGGTATGTTGTAGGCACAAATTCAAATCATATTTTGTGGGATCTTTAGAGAATGAGGTGCACGATAGAGGAAAGTTGTTACATTCATTTTTCTTAGTGGCATTTCACTGCTAAGATGAGGTAGAAGGGAAAATGAATTAAGTCATTTTTTTTTTGTGGTCTTTTGTCCTTGTGTTTTTATCTTGTCCAACCATGGTTGTTCATTATCCATAGTGAAGTGTTATTATATATTTCCCTTTGTGTGTGTGGTTTGCTAGTGGAGATCTAAATTCTCACTGTTCTTGTGAGACACACATCCCCAACTAGAGTCACTGTTTGGACTCAAATATATAATATAATTTTTCTTGAGTCCCTTCCATTTTATGTGTCTCAATCATATTTGACCCATTGTTTATAACTAATTCAAGAGACTTTAAATGGGCCCCTATTTTCAAAAGATGGCACTTTTTGTTGTGTTTTTTTCTCCTTTATACTTTAGTCAATCATTTAAGTTGTCAAAATCCAAAGTTAGCTAAGTGTTTACCTTTTTTCTTTTATTGTAAAAGTTGGAAAACTCGTGAGTTTGTGAACTTCATGAAGCCTTGACAAAGGAATGAGTGAAGGTCACCAAGTTACTAGTTTACTAACTTGCTGAAAATACAAGGGGAAGTGTTAGAGTTGGTATAGAATACTCTACGCCATGCAAGATTTGGCTGAAGATTATAGCCACCCAAGATATAGGACCTTCATGAAAGCACAAGAGAGATCAACTATGAGAGAATAATGCTATTCTATCAAAGGATGCAAATGATAGATTACGATATGATTCATCAATGGATTGCTATGATTTATACATGAGACCCCTGGTTATATAGCCAAGGTGAGACATATGATTAAATAGGATTGTGATAAGTGTCTTAATCCTATGTCATGAGACAACTAACTCAACTTTATTAAATGACCTAGGACACAAGCATTAAATAAAAGCCATAAGATATGATAATATCTTCTAGACAACTAGATAAATGCCTAGGACCTAAGTAAACTTAACATGTAAATATGACCCACTAATGACCAAATAGATAAAACACTTATTTACACCAACATGAAGGAATGAATTCAAGTCAAAATAAATTTGTAAGTTCATGAACTTATCAAAAGGCCAATGTGATTCACACTCGGTAATCAGAATGAGAACAAAACTAAAGGAGAAATATAATTTACCCTCTTTTATTATATTCTCTTTTATATTTGAAACCTCAAACATCTCAAATAACAAACAAATTATTTTAGTAAATTGAATCTAGGCCTAGAAGTCCTTCTCACATGTCTAATAAGCTCCCTAATTAACGGTGCTCAAGTCCGAATAAAACGCCACTGTCCGTCCACGTGGACGGAGGAGATGGCGTTGAAAGAAAGAACTTTGTTTCTTTGTGTGAATATTAAACATTTTGTTTGAATTTTGTGCAGCACTTTTGTCTGTTTGCGTGTTTTTTCAAACAGATATTCCGTACTTTTGTTTGTTCCCGTTCACCCACAATTCTATGGGCTGTTTCCAAGCATTTCTTCAAATATATGTAATATTATTTTTTCCTTTTCAAAGTTACAAACTTGGAATGTCTTTGACTAACCCTCCAGACTTTACTGCCTCTGCGTATTTTTGGGATATTCTCCCCTGTCCAAATTTGCATACCTACCCGTTTGGTTTTGGGCCCATTTTGATGTAACAGTTTTATATAATTAGGTTCAGTTTGTTATTTATCATTTTTTTTTTCCATTTATGATTAGTATTGTACTTTTAATTACATTTATTAGTAAATAATGTATTTATGTGTAAAATTAATTTAATTTTTGATCTGTCATCTTTCTATATTTTTAATTATATCTCAGGTGTCTTTATATATATTCTCATATATTATACTTTCCATATTCATATATTCATTCCCTATATTGATATTAACATCATATTGTTAGTTTGTTTTTTTGCAATTTTTTGTTTATCATGAACTATTGATCTTTCGTCCTTGTGGCATTTTGTGTTAAGTGTACAATATCTTTGTAAACGTTGCTTATTTCATCAAAAACATTTCATTGTCTCATGTGAATCCTACTTCATGTGTGGAATTGATCATACATCATGTACAATTGACTCTTGAAATTTTAAGAGAATAAATTCAAAATTATTAACTCTTGGTCATTCTATCATTCCATAAATTAACTTGGTGCATGTTTTGTGTGACTTATTGTTATGTATGAGTATTTAAAGGCCTTTGATGTGCATTAATTTACCATATGATCACATCCACATCAATTCCAAAAGCCTATGAATTAAGGACAATCATTTTAAGAATCTTTGAATTTGGAGCACTAAATGGAACCTAATTTTGCACCACCATTATAGGACATTTGCATGACTAAATAATAATATTTTCAATCATTTATATAACAACAAAATTATTCTAATCAATGGGTTGACCTCAAAGAACATGACCCTTGTGATCTGACAATCTTCCTAAGGTATTTTAGAATATTGTTAGTCCTTGAGAGTTAGTGTGGATAAAATTTCTAGCCATCATATGTCACAAAAGTTCACAATGTGCAAGATCACTTTGAAGGTTATTATATGCATTGATTGTATGATATAAAATTTACTTACATGACTGCTCTAATTGTACATATGAGGCGGCAACTTAGTGATGTGGATGTGGTAAGACTTGGATAAGTGATAAAGAATGAGGTGGATCACTTTCTTTGCATAGAAGAAGAGCATGTATGATGGTGTGTGCAAGTGTGAATTCCTACTCTAAGATACAAAACTAAATTAATGCAACAAAGGAAAACACAAAAATAAACACTCAGATTAGGCCTACTTGAATCTAAATAAAACATAAGAAATTGAAACTTTTTACCTTGTTTAGATTGATGGTCTTGGTTGGCCCTTTTGATTGCTTGAAATGTGTGCTCCTTGGTGGAAAAATAGCTCAAAATGGTACTCTAAATGATCATGGAGAGATGAGGATTCTAATTATGCAAATGGGTATTGCGATGGATGCAATATGGAAACTCCAAAGGATGCAACAATGGTGGATGCAAGTGGTGGCTTGAGAATTGCTAAGTGCTTGATGGATTGATTGCTTGGTTGTTGATTGAGTGATGCCAAAAATGGAGACATTTTCACCATTTTTAGGGGAGATACCTCTAAAGCAATGAAGGGTTAGGATTAAGCCAAGGTGGATGAGATCAAGGGCTAGGGTGAGTTGAGAACACACAAGTTGATGCAATATAGGGGGTGTTAATACTTATTACAACACAAAATGATTATTCTCCAACAAAGAACCCTACTTTTGTTCACAATAACACTCAACTTTCCCAACACACCCAACAAAAAGGCTTCTAACCCTCAAAAGAATCAACAAATGGAGATATCCTTTGGAAAAGGCCATACAAAGGCCTAACAAACATCAATTTAGTCTCCCCACATAACCTAAACAATAATCCCACAAGGTTTGAATTGACTTCTTTGCAACAACATAGCAAACCAATAGACTGCCTTGTTTTAAGGCTACTAAATTAGCCCAAATTAACAAAGGACATCCCTCCCAAACACTTTTTCTACACACAAACTCATCAAAAAGTCATTAGTTATGTTCCAAAACATCAAATTTCATAATTTATTTGTAATTCCAAGGCTCCCTCAACATTGATCTAACAAACCCTCAATCTCCATGCAAATACCTAGGGTTATATCGAAAGTCATATCTCCAGGGCTTGCTCAATCAAACTAATGCTTCAAACATCCCACATATAGCCTGCACACACTCAACAATCCCTTACAAAGACCATACTCTTAGCATTTATTCAAATCCTTCATCTTACAACTTAGTTTCACATAAAAATGGCTCTGCCCAACTCTAGGGCATCACTCCAAAGCCACCAAAACATTTATTTTATTCTCCTAGCACCTATGAACATCTAAACTAACATATTACATGCCATTCCTTTGAGCAACATATTACCACAGTAGGAGGAATGGCTATTTCATTGCTTAAAACCTCAAAACTGACCCTTACTGGTTTTGCATTGGCAATATCAAGAAGCTAAGGAGATCTTCCTCTAAAATTATTAAAGGACTCTCAAAATTGAAGGAAATGAAAGTTATGACATGTCACTACAAATTACCACAAGTTTCAGATCATAAAGTGCATGTATGGGTTTGTACACAATAAGGAAAGAGCAAAAACATATAAAATTTGTTAAAGCCGTTTGAATTTTTATTGGAATTCACTTCAAAAGAGATCAACCACCTTCATTCGAGCCTCTTGAGGCCTTTAAATACATTTCCAATCCAAAACCAACCTCCTCAACGTACCTAACCATCTTTTAAACTTCTTTGTCTCTTCATATCCCCATAATGTTGCAATTTTGACAATTTTGCATTGACAACTTTACATCTTTTTGCAATTTTTTTGACATATGAACTCCAATAACTCCTAGACACCTAAATACATAGAAAATGGTGTTTTAGACCTTATTAAACATACACAAAAATTTATCACCCCCTATACTAACCCAAACTCACTCTTGAATTCACCTAGTTACATTTCACCACATCAAATTTTGCATTATGGTTGTAGGTGCTTCTCCTCCACAAGCCCTCACAAAGTGACATGTGGTGGGCGATGTGGAAAAGAGGGTGATGTCTATACAGCCCACAAAACGGGTGTGATTTTACTATTTAATAGCATTAATTAATTAATTAAAAATAAAGAATATATTGTATTCTTTATTTTTAATTAATTAATTAATGTTATTAATTAGTCAAATCAAACCCATTTTGTAGGTTGCATAGCCAATTTTGGAAAAGAGAGGTTGATGTGGAGGTGACATGAAGGTACTAGGTTGTACCTTGGGAAGGGACAAGATTTCCTCATAAAGGAGGTCCTTATCCACATGTGCTTGAGAGGACATGTGAGGAATTAAAAATTTGTCACAAATCCTCATGGGGATGAGAGGAGTTTTAGATTCCTTAAAATGCATTGAATGAATAAATGTGAATTTTAAATTCACATGGGGAAGAGGTTTCCTTCTCCAAATAGAGTAAGCATTTAATGTAGGTTGACTAAGGACACGTGTCATAAATGGCATGGGGATTAGGTTAGCTTAATGAGGTAATTAAGGTTGTGCAAATGCCTGATTAGATGAATTAATGATAGATTAGAGGTAAGTGGGAGATTATGGAGGATGTGACCCTAATGATGATTAGGGGTGTGCACATCATATTCATAGGATAATCAAATTAATCTGGATTAAACAAGATTATGGAGGATGTGACATGAGGAGAGAGAAAATGATGAATTAATAATTGATTTAATTCATTTGGGCTAAAGTTGCCAAAATAAATAAATTGGGATATTTATTTAATTTGGAGATGAAAGGGATAAGGTATTTAATTGATTTATTAAATACCTTAGGGGACATTAGGATAAGACAAAATATTAATCAAATCATAATTATTTAATTAACATGGATTAGGGATGTGAAATAGAGGAATGTGAAGGGTGAATTTGACCATATGGAAGTGGTCAAATTCAAGTGTTTACAGATGGAATAAATGTTTTTTTGGTGTAGATATACTTTAAGGATGATGCCATTTTTTCTTTGGTTCGCAAATGTTTGTAAATGCATAGTTGCATAATTTAATATCTTAACAAGGTTTGTTGGCTAGATATGCTCAAGGATGGTCATTTATTCTTAAACAATAACAACTAGAGAAAGTAAGATTTACCTCAAATATCCTAAGATTTATTTTACCAAATTTGACCTCTACCCAAGACAAATAAATATAAAAAGCTAAATGTGACCTTCTAGGTTGAAGTGAAAATTTCAAGGTCCTTTTTGTTTGTTTATATTTAATGTTTTGATTTTATTAGTTATTCAAATGGGAAGTAAAGCATTGATCACTTGATTTACCTGATCTCAATTAAATGATTTAAGTTTGATGTTTAATTATATTGGGTGCAAAGTATTGCTTACTTGCGAGTATTTGAAGGGTTCTTGATGTAAATTTATTGTGCATTTTTGTATGCTTTTGGTAGTTTTTGAGGTTTTCAAGTATTTTTCTGATTATTGTTGAATCCAATGATAAATTTTTCAAGTATTTTTCTGATTATTGATTATTTTTCTAGTGATAAGAAAGCCCCCTGAAAAAAGAGATAAAATCCTACAATATTTTTTATTTTTTGGAAAAAAAATATTATTTTTCCATAGGCGAATATTTCTTTTTTTTGAAAAAAATATTGATTTTATTGGTGGGTTTTTTAATTGCTAGAAATTTACAGACAATGTTGGTGAATCTTGATGAAAGAAAAGGAAAAGGCATCAATAGTCTAGGTACAAACATCATGGTGTAGATTCCTTATCATATAGATCGTGCAAAGTGGGTTTGACAATACCAATGGCTAAAGGATGTAGGCATTTTGATATGCACCACTAACTAGGTATTCAAGAGTAGTTTAAGGTGCAATAAATGCTAGGGAAAAGGGGATATAATGAAGGTGCTACTCCATAGAGTAGTTCTTATGCCTCAAGAATAGTGTTATTATGTTTGGTTTAGTGCTTTTGCAAGAGGTTAAACACTTGCATTCATTATAGTGCTTACATATGAAACAACCCTGGTGTTCTACTCAGTAAAATTTCTAATGTTTCACCTCAAGTGAATAACCATGATGCTAAAACATAGCAATAATTTTTTTTGTTCCATGTAATGTAAATTGCATGCACATTTGAAATAACATTATTACCAAACTTCCATTGCTTTCCATTGTAATTTCATAAATCTTTCCATAACATTGATTTCATATTGAATAGACTCAAGTTTGTCATTCAAGACTACATACTTCCATATAAATGGGTTTATGATACATACATAGTTCTTCTTAGCTTCATCTAGTAATAGATATTCAAACTGGTCCTGTTACATCACTACAATGGTGCATACCTTCTAGAAGTCCTCGCTCTTTGGTGCACACACTCCAGCTATCCCCAATGCTAGCGCAAACACCCACAAACCTTGTCCACCATCTGATGAGAAGAAGCATCACTCAAGTGCTTTTATGCCAACCACAGACTCAAATGTGGTCCCCCACACATCTATCACATATGACAAGATGGCCCTACCCTTCAACGAAGAGATTGGTTGGTAAACCCCATAACAATAGCCTATCTAAGCTTAATGTTGTGTCCTACAAGCCAGAACCTAATCATACGGTCATTTCCCCTACAAGTATGAAAATTCTAAACTAGAATGCATAAAAGGAACAAAGTGAACTAACAGTGTAATCAGTGGCTACTTACACTACTTTGGCCAAATTATTCTCACCCAGTACTTCGAGTGACAGTCTTCCTATTCACATACACTTCTATAGATTAGTTTGGCTTATGGTCATTCATATATTATACTTAGTTAATTTCCTTCCATAGTTAATCCCTAACCTCATAAATAACCTATACCCCTTTTCCCAAAACACTATGGTATCTCTACCACTAGCCTAAGGACCAGTTACCCCTTCAATGGATATTCCCATCCTAGGTATAACATATGAACTTATATAGTTTACAAATTAACTTTGCATAAGAAATTTGTTCTCTTCAAAAGACAATCTAGGCCCAATTATAACTTTACAATCTAAAGTTTGGCTTCATAAACTTTATCCAATCATAGATTAAATACTTATAAATAACTGACTTCATTCAAAAATACTTCATGTTATTACATGACTCTCACCAAGAGAGTAGTGTCTTCCATGAATGACCTCAATCGAAGAATATTCATATCAATAGATGATTCCATTCAAGAGTGTAACCTTCTCAGTAAAAAGGATTATTCAAAAGAGTAGAATCTTGTCAAAAAATGTGACTTCATCTCAAGAGTGTAAAGCAACTACTCAAGTAGCAACTCTAACTCAATAGGTAATCCCACCTATGTCTCCATACATATAGTATCTCTTAAACTTAAGTGATTTACTTATTCACATTGGTGAGTCTCAACCTTAATATGTCCTACTCTTGGATATAATCAATAATCAACAATCAATGTAATCAAGTAGGTTAACCTAAACCTATGTGTTCCCACAAGAACAAAATACAACCCATCCAAGAAAGTTATTCTTACCTATTGGTTTCAAAGGGTAATCAAGTAAATATTCCAAACGAATAGGTTAATCTTAACCTAGGTTTCAATATACTTCTCAACCCTAAATAGGTTACTCACAACCTAGGGTTTAATCCAGTAGTTAAGCAATGATCAAGTGATCATACTAGTACAGATTAGCAATGACTCATCCTATCATTTCTTCCAAACTATTGATGTATAGCTAAATCTTATCCTTCCTAAGGTTTCCTAACATCATAAGTCAATAGTGTCAAGTCACTTCATGACATTGAAATGTTTCACATCATGAATATCCCTTCAGCTATTCTTGTTTAATCATATCTAGTATATGTATACTTATGAAAAAAAATCTCTCTTATTATGGAGTAATTAAAAGCACTTTCATTGAAAACCATGAAACAACTTCATTTTCCTTTCCAAATCAAATGCTATGAATCCCTAATGCAAGTAATCGAGCAAGCAGTACCAAAAAAAAGTATATAAATATCATTCTTTCACAAATAAATACAATTGAGAGAAGATTATATCCTCATCCCTGTAATATGCTTAACCAATTGACGGACTTGACACACAACCTTCCAACAATAGCTTCCTAGCTTCACTTAGCTCTCTCAAAGAAATAATTCACTATAGCCTCTTACTCAAGATAGTACTATACTCTCACAAAGTAATTCACAACTCACACTCAATAACTCATAGCCCTTAGAAATTACAGCTCTCAGAATAATTGCAGTAGAATAAGTTTGCATAAAAGTGCATCTTAAATGGCATAACTTACCTCTATTTATATAGCAAAATGAGACATTGCAGCCTACAGAAAAGGAATGCAAAATGACAACAATCTCCATGCCAGTCAACTCACTTCTCTTGGAAAAAAGGTGGTAGAAAACCAACCATAGACTCAACATAAAAAGCTATAGATTGACCCATCTATTTGACAACAACAAATGACTTATTCAATTGTGCTCATGTTAAAATGATGACAGCCAAATTGCATCCCAAAATGGACTTCTACAATAATTAGAACTTCATATTTTGGTGCCAAATATGCATCCATCCTCCTATTTTTTGTGCACAACTTTACTCTTTGAAATAATCTTCATTCTAAGCAACACTCGTAAGCTACAAACATATAAACATCATCCAAGAATGTACTCAAAATTAATCAAGTCCCTTACTAATGCAAACACATCGTACCGAGGATGACTTACCCATTGCCAATACTATGACTTGACTCAACCATTTTATAGCGAGTGTGTGTGAGAGCTCATATAGGTTTCGTTTAGGGTCATCCAACCAATCATGTCTCTTGAGTGATACTTCCCCTCCACTTGGAGGATTGAAAAAACCCGTCCTTACAACCAACTCAGTACATTTGCAATGGTAGTTAGGTGTTCATAATAAATACTTATGTTGGAACATGATGCTATTGATTGTTGTCATTGATGTCAACATATCTTGGTTGATTAATTATAATGCTTTTGTGATCCAGATTGAAGAGCTCCAGATGTTTTTTTGTGATGATCTATCTTTGGTCATGCTTTCCCTAATCCCATTCATCTTGCAACATAATCAGACACATTCTTTTGGGTCCAGACTGATCTGGAAATTGGTTCATGTACCCTAGAACATTATTTGCATTGTAAAAAATTTATTCTATTTTTGGATTTCATTGTAATGTGTTGACTTGAGCGAGGAGGTTCTATGTGGTCCACATTTCATTCCTCTTCACTGTGGGAATGGTTTTGTGGCTATCTAATTCAAATTGTATTTGGCCAACTTGGAAGATTATGAAGGCATTATGTTTGGCCGGCCTAGGAGATTGTGAAAACATGGAATGGTATAAGTAAGAGTTGATTTTGTTATATGAAATAAAGTGTGATGAATGTGAATTTGTAAATCCATACATTGTGTAGTGTGTGAGAGTATATGACAGGAGGCAACAAATGGATAAACTCTATCAAGTGTTAATTTTTGTGATAGTCATTTCATCGGTGGATTTCATTTCATCATTCTTTTGGAAATGAGTCATTTTATGTTGGAATTGAGCCTATTTTTGTTGGTAGTGATCCTATTTCTATTAGCAGTAAGCCTATTTTTGTTGGAAATGAGACTTTCTCTTTTGGCTGTGAGCCTTTATATCTTTGGCTATAATAGTTGGGCAATGAGCCCAACCAGTAGTGAACCTTACTTGTAGTGAGCAATTTGGCAGTGAGCCTTTGTAAAAATCACCTTAATTGGTGCTTTATAATTGAGAATTATTATTCTCTATGGTTTTTCCATTCTTGGGTTTCCACAGAAATTTTGGTGTTCATTATGCTTGGTGTTGTTTTGTGCTTTCATGTTCATTCATATCTAATTGATTTAAGTTTTCTCTGAATTAATTAAAGTCAAGAAAATTGTTTTATAATAACTGATTCACCCCCCTCTTAGTTATTTGAACTGTTCAAAAATTGGTATTAGAGATTTGGTTCCTTGAAGAAGAGCTTAATTGCTTGGGGTAGATCTGATGGTACCCAATCTCTCTAGGCTACAAGACTTGGAAAGTTGTCGAGACAAAATATGTTGAACCATCAAAAGGTGTTTCTACTACATATGAGATTTCAGCCTATGAAGAGAATGAAAAAGGAAGGTATGCAATATTTAGTGGTTTTTCTAAGATTGAGTTAACAAAAGTTATTTCATTTGGAATTGCTTATGAAGTTTGGGAAAAGTTGAAAGAAATATATGAAGGAAATGATAGAGTCAAATTACCAAAGAAGTTGACAACTAAGCACAAATATGAAAAATTGAGAATGGAAGAAGGTGAGGATATAGCAAGCTACTTTCAAAGAGTTGGCATTTTAGTAAATGAAGTCAAAAATCAAGGAGGAACTCTGATAGATGATGTAATGGAGAAGATTTTGGTGACCTTATCGGAGAGTTATAGTGACACTATCTCAAGTATCGAGGAATTTTATGATCCAAATAAATTCACTAAAGAGAAACTATTTGGCACCTTGACCATATTGGAGATGAGGAAATTTGGAAAAGAAAAGGAGAAATATGAAACAACCTTCAAAGCCACAAAGATAAAAGAAGATTTGGATGATGAATGTTTAGAAAAGTTGGAAGCAAACTTCACAAGGAAGTTGAAGAAAGGTACCTGCAAGTACAAAGGTATGTTACGTCTTAAATGTTTTAGATGTGGAAAGATTGGTCATTTAGCAACTAAGTATCTGAAAAGGGGAACAAGGAATATTTTTAAAAAGATCAATAAGAAGGCCTATTATGTTAATGAGAATGCCAACATTTTAGATGATGAATCAAATCATGAGGATTATTTTTTTTGGTGGAAAAGGATGAACCTAGATTTGATATCTCTAATATTTTTCTAAAATCCAACGATAGCATTGAAGTTAAATTATTTGTTAAAAGAAACAGAGATGAATGGTTGATTGATAGTGGATGTTTGAATCATATGACCAACGATAAAAGTAAGTTTTTAAAGCTTGAGAAATATGATGGAGGTTCTGTTAGATTTGGAGATGATAAAACAACATAGATTTTTGGAATTGGTTCTATTACATTTGATGGAAAGCATAAAACTAACAATGTTTAAAATGTGAAGGGTTTATATCATAATATTTTGAGTGTTGGATGGATGTGTGAAAATGGCTATAATATGGTGTTTCGGGATGATGGTTGTGAGATCCGGAAGAGATCCATAACTATTATTGCAGCTAGAAAAAGAACAAGTGGGAATATGTACCAACTAGAGGGAGCTACAAAGAGATGCTTATTCTCCCAATCCAATGATAGTTGGCTTTGGAACCGGTAGATGTGTCACATCAACTTCAAAATTTTGGTAAGGATAAGTTCAACAAGAGCAGTAAGAGATTCTCTAAGACTGACCAAACCAGAAAACACTATCTGCAAAGGATGTCAAGAAGGAAAGTAGACTAGAGAAATGTTATGAAGAAAAGAAGAATAATCTACCAGTTTTTTGGACCTTGTACACATTGACCTATGTGGTCTGAATAAAACAATAAGCTTACAAGGTGAGAGATATTTCATGCTCTTAATAGATGATTTTTCCATACTAACTTGGGTTGCATTTTTAAGAGAAAAATCAGAGGCTTTAGAGAAATTCAAGATCTTCAAGGGAAGAGTTGAGAATGAAGTTGATAGGAGAATCAAGTTTTTAAGGTCTAATAGAGGAGAAGAGTTTACTTTTGATGAATTCAATAAATTTTGTAAAAAAAATGGCATTAAAAGACAACTATCTACCCCTAGAACACCTCAGCAGAATGACATTGTAAAAAAAATGAATTAGAAAGTTCAAGAAGCAGCTAGAATAATGATCATGGAAGCAAGTTTACCACAAATCTACTGGAGAGAAGAAATACACACAATAGTATACACTCTTAACAAAGTATTGTTCCAGGCAAAATATGGACATACATCATATGAGCTATGCCATGGAAGAGCTCCCATGGTAAAGTACTTCAAAAAATTTGGAAGAAAATGCTACATCCAGAGAGATGAGGACAATCTTAGAAAGTTCGATAACAAAGCTGATGAAGGAATATTTTTGGGTTACTCTACAAGGAGCAAAGTATACCGGCATTACAAAAAGAGACTGAACAAGATTGTTGAAAGTGCAAATGTGAAAGTAGATGAAGATGTTCAAAGAAATATTGAAAGACATATTGAATATGAATCAGATGGCTTAGATGACAAAGGAAAAGAGGATAAGAAAGAAGAAGAAGAGACAAAGGAGGATCCAACAACTACAACTAAAACTCCAAGGTATGTGCAAAAAAACCACTCAAATAATCAAATCATTGGAGATAAGAATAAGGGAATCACCACAAGAAGTAAAGCAGCTCAAGAGCAAGTATTATGGTGTCTACTCTCATAAACTGTACCAAAGATTGTAGAAGAAGCATACAATGATCAGAATTGGGCGAAGGAGATGAAGGAAGAGCTTGATCAAATAGAGAAAAATTAGACTTGGGAACTTGTGCCCAGACTAGAAAACAAAAATGTAATTGGAACAAAGTAGGTATTCTGAAACAAGCTAGACGAAAACATAAAGGTAATAAGAAACAAGTCAAGATTGGTTTGCAAAGGTTACACTCATATCAAAGGTATTGATTTTGAAGAAACATATGCACCTGTTGCCCGAATGGAAGTTATCTAGATATTCTTGGCCTTTGCAACTTTTAAGGATTTCACAGCCTTTCAAATGGATGTAAAATTTGCATTCCTAAATGGAGAACTGAAGGAAGAAGTTTACATTGAGCAACTGGAAGGATTCAAGTCTAGAAGCAACCTGGATGTTATTTGTAGGTTGAAGAAAGCTCTATATAGATTGAAGCAAGCATCCAGAGCTTGGTATGGAAAACTAGAAAAGTAATTTGATTGGACAAGGATTTCAAAAGGGATTTGTTGATAGTAATTTTTACTACAGAACTCACTTAGAGAAAATGTTGATTCTTGTGATTTATATTGATGATATAATTCTTGGAGGAAATGATGATATGTGTAGAAAATTGGCAGATGAAATGCAGAAGGAATTCAAAATGTTTATGAATGGTGAGTTAAATTTCTTCCTTGGACTACAAGTAAATCAAAACAACAAAGGAATCTTCATTTCTCAATCCAAGTATACCAAAGAATTATTGAAGAAGTTTGGATTGGATAATTCTAAACTGGTTTCTACACATATTATTACCAAATGCAAGTTGGAAAAAGAAGATGATTCACCTAAAGTTGATGCAAGTATGTACAGGTCAACGATTGGAGGATTGTTATATTTGACTGCAACTAGACCAGAATTTATCTATATTGTTTGTTTAGCAACCAGATTTTAGCAAGAACCAAAGGAATTGCATGTTGTTGCAATAAAAGAGATCTTTAGATATTTGAAGGGTACATAAGACATGGGGTTATGGTATCCAAAGGACTCAAATTTCACTTTGATAGCCTACAGTAATGTTCATTAGGCCAGATGTGTTGATAATAGGTGGAGTACAAGTGGTGGAGCTTATTTCCTTGGCTCCCAGTTAGTTGCTTGGTCAAGTAAGAAACAATATTTTGCATCTTTATCTACTGTTGAAGCTAAATACATTGCAACATCCTCTTGTTGCACTCAGATATTGTGGATGAAACAAATGTTGAAGAAAATTGGCATATCATCTGATGAACCAATCTCAATTATTTGTGATAATACCAGTGCAATAAACATTTCCAAGAATCTGGTACAACACTCTAGAATGAAACATATATCCATTAGATATCATTTCTTAAGGCAGAAGGTATTGGAAAATGAGGTTAGACTTGAATATGTATCTACAAAAGAGAAAATTGCAGATATTTTTACAAAACTATTGAGCAAAGATACCTTTGATTATCTCTGACAGAAGTTAGGGGTTCTACCCCCTCCTAATCTACAATAATGTGCACCAAGGTGTGCATTGGTCAAAATTTTGCATGTTCACTCTTATTTGGATCAATGCTAGGAGGTTTCCTCATAGGGGGATCTGAGTAATTTTTTGAAGGGGAATTTTTTCCTTTGTCCTTCATGTCAAAGGGGGAGAAGAAAAGAAGACAAGAAGTGTTGATATTTGAGTTGTTTGGTTTGTTGTTGATGGATGTTACCATCAATGAAAAAGGGGAAGATTGTTGGAATGTGATGTTGTTGATTATTTTCATTAATGGTTGTCATTGATGTCAACATATCTTGGTTGATTAATTTTGATACTTTGGTGATCCAAATTGACAAGCTTCAAATGTTGTGTTGTGATGATCTATCTTTGGTTGTCATTGTCCTAATCCCATTCATCTTGCAACATAATGAGACACATTCTTTTGGGTCTGAACCGATCTGGAAATTGGTTAGTGTACCCTAAAACATTATTTGCATTATAACATGTTTAATCAATTTTTGGATATCATTGTAATATGTTGACTTGAGTGAGGAGGTTTTGTGTGGTCCACATTTCGTTCCTCTTCACCGTAGGAATGATTTTGTGGCTATATAATTTAAATTGTATTTGGTTGACTTGGAAGACTATGAAGACATTATGTTTGGCCGACCTAGGAGATTGTGACGACATGGAATGGTATAAGTAAGAGTTGATTTTTTTTTATGAAAGCAAGTGTGATGAATGAAAATTTGTAAATCCAAACATTGTGAAGTGTGCAAGAGTATATGACTAGATGTAGCAAATAGAGAAATTCTATCGAGTGTCATTATTTGTGACAGTCATTTCAATAGTGGATTTCCTTTCATCATTCTTCTAGCAATGAGCCATTTTCTATTGGCAGTGAGCCTATTTCTATTGGAAATGAGCCTATTTTTGTTGGTAGGGAGCCTATATCTATTGGCAGTGAGCCCTTCTCTTTTGGTAGTGGGCCTTTATATCTTTGGCTATAATAGTCGAGCAGTGAGCCTTACCTGTAGTGAGAAATTTGGTAGTGAGCCTTTGTAAAAATCACCTTAACCAGTGCTTTATAATTGAGAATTATTATTCTTTGTGGTTTTTCCCTTCTTGGGTTTCCATGTAAATTCTAGTGTTCATTGTGCTTGGTTTTGTTTTGTGCTTTCATGTTCATTAATATCTGATTGATTTAAGTTTGCTCTGGATTAATTAAAGTCAAGAAAATTATTTTATAATAACTGATTCACCCCCCTCTCAATTATCTAGACTATTCAACAAATTATGTACCTTAAAATTTTAGCATATTCATATAGCAATACATGTTCATCATCAATGTAAACATAATTACTCTTTCAAAACATATATCAACACTTTCACATAATACATATTTCAGTGTTCCATTCACTTTAGCAAACATATCAAAATCATGATTGCATTTACCATCCTATTTACCCGCGAAGGTAAAAGTAAATCAATAACAACAAGATGGGGTGTGACAACATAGCGCTGGGGTTTTCTTGCACATACATAGTTATTCTTGCACTAGTGTAGCACTTTAGCAAATAGGATGGTGCTTTCAATAAATATAATTAGTGTGATGGGGAATAATTTTTTCATTGCATAACACTTGCATTATGGGAGGATTAGTGTTTTCAGTGAATTGTGCTTGTGTGGGGAAAGAAATACTTACATGGATTGAGATGGGTAGACACTAGAAGATTCATGATTAGTGCTAATGTATTTTTCATGGATTGAGGGAGTGATTTTTGCTTTTATAGTTATGGGAGAGGTGGCAATATACTATGAGATTGCAACCACTATTGAATGATATGGACTAGGAGTTCTTAGTAGTAGTGGGATTGTATGAGGTTGGGTACTAGTTGAATATTCACACTCACCAGGCTATGATGATGACACTGGTGGAGTGGTTCAAGACTGAGATTATAAATTTTTACTTACCAATAAATGAGTTGAATATTACACTAGAGGATGGGTGGAGGATCCTATGCATCCCTATTTAGGGTGTACTAGTGGAGTATTTCATAGGGACAAGGGATGTGTACCTAGAGAGGACATTTATTATGGATGATTTTCCTATCAAAGGTAATGAAATGGACTTAGTGAGGGGGATATACACTGTTCCTAAACTAGAATTATATGAAGTGAGGCTAATTAGTGGTATATTGATGTTGAATCAAAGGTCACATAGATTTATGAATAGATGGGCTCATGTACTATATCAAATGATAGTGAATGGTGTAGTGTATGCTTAGGGTTACTGTGTGTTGGAACAACTATACCAAGATATGCATATGGTGTTGTTCAAAGGATGGAGGAATCTAGGTTGTGGTATAAAAATACTCTATAATGAGAATGGGAGCACATTGTTGTGTTGATGCTAATGTCTCCTAGGCAATAGGTAATAGGGAAGCCTTTAAAGTATTTATATGGGGGTGTTGTCCATTATACTAGGATGGGTGACATGACTTACTAGAGGTAAGTGGTGGATGAAATTGATGAGGTGATATGGAGGCCATGGTGGGTATGTGGGGCATGGGAGAATGATGAAGGGAACCTTCCATATACATAAACTATATGTTTCTTGATTGGTCATATGATTCATATTAGTGATTAGTCTTTGTCAGTCAGGGTATTACAATAGTTTTAGAATCTACATATAGTGTAATGATCTTTGCATGAGTGACCCAAGATATCAAGACTTGCGGTCTAGTGATGGATCTAGTATGGGTAGGTCATCATGGTTAGTGATGCAACCACTTACTTATATCAATTATCAGTGGTTGATAATGTAGGGATCACACTAGAGTATGTGACATGGTGGGTTGACCATAGGCTAGTAAGGTTGAATATACTAGATGGACGGGCAACAATAAGAGGAGATAGTAGATATGATGGAGGTGATGGAGGGGATGTGGGTGAGAGGAGGATGAGAGGTGTTGGTGTGAATATGTCTTGTACCTTATAGTTAATTCCTTTACTAGAGACTTAATGGACATAATTCACATGTTAAGTTTACTTAGGATATTAGTTGTCTTATCTAGATAAGTATTAGTTGTCTTATTCAAACTTTACAATTTCCTAGGTAGTTATGAGTTAGTTGTCTCATGTGATAGGATTAAGACACTTGTCATGATCTTGCCTTATCCTATCTCTGATCCTTGCCTTTATAAGCAAGGCATCTCTAGCATATTTTGCATTGTATTCTATTACATAGCATATTGATCATTTGCATTATATTGTAATTCTTGTTTGGTGGAATAGCATCTTCCATTTTTGCTTCTTTCTATCTCTTGTGGAGGTTATTTGGTGTTGCAGATTGAATATCTTGGTCGCTCACTTCAACATGGTATCAGAGCTTTGAATCTTGCAAGCCCCTTCCATTTTTCATTAGAGAGTTTCCATCAAGTTTTCTATTTTGATTTCATTTTCTTGTATGATCTTGTGAATTCCCCATATGCTCTTCTCTTGCATTTGAATACAATCTTGAGAATCATAAAGGGTTTGCAAATATTTTTTAATCCTATATTACATGTATGCATTTTGGTGAGATCTAGTGAATGCAACACTTTTGGCTATAATGACAGTATTTTGGCTACCCCATTGCATCCAAGAGGCTTGAGAAAGTTAGATTTAGATTTTTTTTCACTCAATTTGGTCACCATTTTCTTTTTTGGAAAATAAGGGTTTGGAGCTCAGATTTGGTGAACAACTTTTTATAGCAGCATTTTTGGCAAAAAATAAGCCTGCCATTGTGTCTAAGTGGCCATTTGCGAGAATTTTGATATGTAACTTGGCCATATTTGGTGAAAGTTGATTTTGGGGCAATATTTTTTTACCCATAGGGTCGTATGGCACTCCAAGTCATGCAAGTATGACGTCATAAATTAAAAAAATAAAAAAAATTATTTTAAGCTTTTTTTGTGTCATATTTTTCTTTGGGCAGTATTTTTTTGTAAAAAAAAATCAAAAAAATTAAAATTCTTATAAAGTTTAAAGTGCTTATTGCACTACTCTCATGGTTATGCGAGGCCCACAGCTTTGGAGCCACTCGCAAAACTTTAAAAGTTAGTGGTTTCCTTTCAAACCATGCGGTAACCACACCTAGTCATTGTAGTATTTTGGAGATTGCCATGGAGGTAACCACCAGGTGGCGATCAATTAACCACCAATAGCTTCAAGTAATTGTCGAGTTAATAATAATCACTAGTGCTAGCTAGGATTGGTAATAGCCAGCTCCACTAATCGCCGAAGGTATTCTACCACATGTGCCTATTCGCCTCCTACAATGATCTAACAACTGAGCCCTTACAGTTGTGATTAAGAGATTGGACATCTAATCTAAATAGCTATCTCAATCATCATGAAGGTGCATTTAACTTGTCAACCTAGGGACATAGACTTGAAATGAGTCAGCATAGTATGTGCACTAGGAATCCAAAGTAGCCATATTCATCCTACAACTAAGAAAAAAATAATGTTGAAAGTAAATTGCTTGGAAAGAAATGACATGAGTGTTGAGCATCAACCAATAACTATACTAAGTTGAAATGCATGACAGAAATAAATCTGAGCAACCAAATAGGAAACTAATTTGTTTGCTTTGGCTGTAGGAACAGTCACATAATGGAATTCTAGTGGCTGTAGGAACAAACCATGCTAGATTCTTAACTAATTACTGAACAAAAAGTAATAACTAAGCTAAATGATGGAATGCTCACCAAGTGGGCCCCCTTGGATGAGTATCCCTTAAGACAGATGTAAACTCAAATCCACAAACTTATAACTTCATTTTATTCATTGGAAAACACAAGTACAATAGAGCAGCATAACTATATTACTTGAAAAACTAAGAATGCGAGTACATCATTAGATTAATCAACCTTTTGAGAAGGAGCATTTGAGTCTTATTTATAGGAAGTAAACTACTAACTAACTACTTAGCAAGGCAGTCAACTCCAACAAATTATGAGGATGCCACTTTAGGGAAAGCATGATAAGTGGAGAGGAGGTTATGCATGCATGAAATATGGTCAAGCATGTTTTCCTTAACTCAAATCCAACACAACAATAACTCCTATATTCGCTCAACAAACAATTAAGACCAGTTACAAGGCTGTTATAAATCTTTGATTTAAACTAGGAATACCCCTCCATTGAGTCTTCCCTCCATTGACCTTTGAATGATCACATTGTTGACTTTGATGGCGAGTGATCAGCTAGTAGAATTTTCCTCAATTTTGCAGGCTATTGATTATATCTGCATAAAAATATTAGTATGCACAAAAATTGCATGTATGTAACTATCTTAAAGTAACATTCTTTAATCCACATATAAAATCAATATAGATAGTTCATATAGAATGTCAATGTCATTTAAAGGTTACAAAAATAGCTTATGCCCAGTGTCTATGGTTTTGAGGAAATATCATAAAAAGGTCAATATCCAAGTATCAAAGTCTATGACAACTACAACAAATAGATAATAAACTCTATCAAAATTGAGTCATAAACTAGACTCATCAGTGACCACATGAAGACAAACCTCTAGCGGTTTCAAAACCACTTGAGTTTTTTCCGCACAGTGAGATGCGGTCATATGACAAATTGATGGCCAGCGAAAGGGGCTTATATTTTGCGCCTATTTAGTGTTCATTTTTTGCCTATTTAGTGTTCATTTTTCCCCTATTTAGCATTAGAAGTGCTTTAAACAGGCCTTTTTTCAATTTTGCATAGCTTTTTGCCACGACATCAAATTTTCAAAAATAAGATATCGTCGAAAAGCTAGTTCAACAAACTTCGTAGTGGTGTAGGTGATTTTTCTAGATTTTGACATTTTTTGCTACTTTTTAGCTTGAAGGTACAGGTGCATTTATTGCTTGTAATTGGCATAACTTTTGCATATGAAGTCAAAATTTGGATTTTTTTTAAATTGCTCACAAAATTGTAAAAATCATCGTGTGTTATAAACCGTTGATTTGAGCTTGTCACTTGTACAAATTGTAAAATTTCTTCATTGTAATTTGCTTGGGGGGTTACAAAATCAATTTCAATACATTCTCAGGGGGTGAAAGGCACAATTTAAGTGTCACATTATCTTCTTTATTTTGGTGTTCATGGCGGATCTAAGGAAAATTAAACCACTCACTCCACAAAATTATCATACATGGAAGCTGAAAATGACTCAATTGTTACAATCTAAAGTTCTATGGCCAATGTTAGATGCCAAACAACTTGATTTCACAAGGCATTATGAAAAAAAATTCCATAGATGTAAAATGGATGAAGCAAAAGGGCTCATTGGCTTACATGTATCTAATAACTTGTTTCATATTTTAGAGTGTAAAAAACCTAAGAATGTTTGGGATAAACTTGATGAATTGTATGGTAAAACAAATTAGTTCAGAGTCTTACAACTTCAAGTAGATCTACAATCACTCTCTCCAAAGGCATTTCCTTCAATTCAGGATTTCCTTGCACAATTCAAGTTGATTTTTCCACAATTTAAAGAATGTCGGCATGATATATCTAGTGATGAATGTATCTTCTTGATTTTCTCTAAGTTGAAAGGCCCTAATCAAGTGTTCTCTTCTACTTTCTACTACACTATGGATTCCATGGGGAAAGATTACAAAATGCCTTCATTTGATTTTTTTTGTGAGCATCTTACTAGGGAGGAGGCTAAGTTAATTCAGTTGGACGCACTACCTAGTTCTAAGAATCATGCTCTAATGGCTCAATCATCCAAGGGTAAAGGAAAGAATAAGAATCCCAAGACAAAATCATCTTCATGTAGTGAGACTCCCTCCAAACCAAAGGTAAAGAACAATTAGAAGCCCACTCCATCTTCTTCTTCTTCTACCTTTGGAGATTCTTCTTCCAAGTCCAAGAAAAATAAAGGAAATCCTTGTTCATTTTGTGGAAAAACTAGGCATGATGCGGCTCATTGTTTCAAGAGATTGGAAGCCTTGGAGGAATCTATGAAGAAGCACAACATTTTTGTGCTAATCCTTCTTCCATGGGCAAAGGGAAAGCTCTTTCACCATGATCCATTCATTTATCTTTAGATAGTTGGATTCTTGGT
This sequence comes from Sequoia sempervirens, assembly GCA_007258455.2. Lineage (NCBI taxonomy): Eukaryota > Viridiplantae > Streptophyta > Pinopsida > Cupressales > Cupressaceae > Sequoia > Sequoia sempervirens. The sequence continues at coordinate 21,816,835 of VDFB02026320.1, read as the reverse complement.
TCAGGTGCATCAAATAACATGACCAATTCATGTGATCTTCTTGATTCCATTATTCATACTTCTACTTAGATTGCAATTGGTAACTCTTCATAGATTCTAGTTTTGGGGATAGGCTCCGTTCAAATTCTAGATGGGTGCATTGAGGATGTTCTTCTTGTTCCTGATATTTCAACGAATCTACTTTCCATATATCATATTTTTCATTCTAGAGATGGGAAGTTAGTTGAGTTTACTCCACAAAATGTGACTATTAGATAGTTGCAGGATCTTGAGAAGGTTGTTGCTATAGGGATAGTTGATCATGAGAAACATTTGTATTGATTTGATGGCTTTGAATCTTCATTGGGTTCATGTTTTGTTGATCATGTTGATTCAATGAGCAAGCTTTGGCATGAAATATTTCAGCACTTGAACTATAGGTATCTTCACCAGATGCAAGCATATAACTTAGTGGTTGGTCTTCCAAAGATCTCTTGCATGGATGGTGCTTGTCAAGGTTGTATTCTTGGAAAGCAACATCAAGATATTTTTTCCTAAGGGTCAAGCTACACATGCAACCACACCCCTTGATTTGGTCCATAGTAATCTCATGTCATTCCCAACTCCTCCTTTTTTAGGGGCTAGGTATGTGCTCACATTCATTGATGATTTTTCCCAATAGACATGGGTCTACTTTCTGAAGCTCAAGAGTGAAGTTCTCGCCAACTTCAAGACCTTCAAAATTTTTGTGGAGAAGAGTCAAATTTTCTCTTCGAAAGATACAAACAGATAATGGGGGGGAGTATGTCAATCAGGAATTTTAGAAGTTTTGCAGTGAGCATGGCATTCTTCATTAGCACATAGTTCCTTATACTCCTCAACAAGATGGTGTGGTGGAGAGAAATAATAGGAATCTTAGGGAGATGGCTAATTGTATGATTTAGTCTAGGTCCATGGCTCCAAAATTTTGGGCCAAAGCTGTCAAGTGTGCCAACTATATTCAGAACCGTATTCCCCACAAGGTAGTGTAGAATATGACCCCTAAGGAGGCTTGGTCTCATCACAATCCTATTGTATCCTTCTTCAGAGTATTCAGTAGTGAGGCTTGGGCATTCATTCTAGATGGTTTACATAAATCAATGGAGAAGAAGAATCATCGATACATTTTTGTTGGCTATTGTGAGGATGTGAAGGAATATATATTGTTTGATCCTGACACACGAGAGGTTCATTTTCAATGTGATGTTTAGTTTGTTGAGTCCTTCACATAGAAACATCCTCATTTGACTTCTTCTTCATCACAACCTATTCAATCTTCTTCAGTTGGTGATGCTTTGCTCCTTAAGGAAGATATTGATGATGCTTTGATGCACCTCCTCCTTAGTCAACCACTAGGCCACGATGGGATTGAGTTACTCTTGAGGAGGTTGGTACTCTTGTTGGTGATCCCATAGACACTTGTTGCACTTGTCGTAGAATTCAAGAATCGGTATTTTGATTCATGTTGTTTCAAACGATCCTCAAAAAGTTTTAGATGTTTTAGGTATTCCAGAGTGGGATAGTGCTATGGTTGATGAGTATTCTTCTTTGATGAAGAATCATACTTGGGATCTTGTGCCTCTTCCTAAGGGAAGAAAGTTGGTTCAATGCAAGTGAGTGTATTGTACCAAGTATATAACAAATGGTTCTATTGAACAGTGCAAGGCTCGTCTTGTTGCAAAGGGGTTCTCTCAAGTTGAAGGAATTGAATTTTTCTAAGACCTTTGCTCCTATTGCCAAGATGGATTCTATTCACCTTGTCCTTGATATAGCTACATCACAGGGATGGTCAGTGTATCAAATAGATGTGAAGAGTGCTTTCTTGCATGAGTATCTTCATGGGGAGATTTATATGGCGCATCCACATATATTTTTATGAGAAGATGGCCCTTCGGGTTTGGTATGAGAAGATGGATAGTTTCTTGCTTGCTTCTGGCTACACTCGCTACCATTCCAATCCCACCGTTTATACTCAAAGACATGGAGAGGATCTACTCATACTTGTGCTCTACATGGATGATTTGATTCTCATAGGGAGTTCTACTTCCATGATTCAGAGTACATAGTGAGCATTGATGGGTAAAAGCACAAAGTTGTGTCACACTTTATAAAGGAAACAACCAACACTAATCCAATTTTTAAACTTAAATCACTAAAAAGTGGCATATATGTTTTGAATTTTGAAATGATGTAAACTAGTAAAATATGTATTTTTTAGTATATTTTATGTTTATTATTTTAAAAAAAATTATAAAATTGTTTTAAATTAGTTTTTAATAAATTAACACTATAATTTAGTTGTTGATAAAATGCTAAAAAAATGAAGTTGCATGAGATGTCAAACTTTTTATAGTAAATTTATATTTTTTCTTTCAATTTTTTTGTGTATTTATAACATGAAACTTTAGTGCATGGATATAAATTTTTCCAATTTTGATAAATATTTATATTTTTAAATAAATATTAAAATGTGTGTGAATCAAAAAATAGTTGTTTCCATGGGGGCGTGAACTTTCATATTAAATATTTATCTAAAATGTAAAAAAATGTATACCATCTTGAAATAGATTATTTTATCTAGTGCATCATTTTTTTTAAATAAGTATTAGTACTTTTCCTTGTCATGGTAATCAACCTAATATTTTGTGTTGATATTATACTTTTAGTGAAAAATATAAATAATAATTAAACTATTAAAATAAATATATTTTTGAAAACTACACTTATGGATCTACAAAAGGGTATTTTATATATTTTTTTAAATGTTATTTACATTAGTAGGAGTTATTGAAACTTCAAGTTTTCCAAATAATTTTATTTTTTTGGTAAATTGGACTCAAAGTGATGCTCCATATATTTTTAGCCAACAATTTTAGTTGAAAACGTTGTGGAAGTATCTAACTTAGCTAGAATGAATCTTACTAGATCATATGTTTCACCAAAATTGATTTTTAGTTAGAAATACTTAAATTCAGTTGTGCTGATAAGATGGCTAAAAGTGTGACACAACTTTGTACTTTTACCCTAATGGAGTCATTTGATATGACCAACCTTTGTATTTTGCATCTTCCTTGGTCTTCAAGTTCATCATACTTCTAAGGGGATCTTCATTTTCCAAAAGAAGTATGCTCTTGATTTTCTCTAGAGGTTTGGCATGGCTGATTGCAAGCATGCCCCCACTCCATTTTAGTCAGGTGTTGTATTGTCTACCAATTGCACTAGTCCTATAGTTGATCCTACCTTGTATCGACAATTGGTTGGCAATCTTTTGTACTTGACACATAGTCGTCCTAATATTATTTTTGTAGTTGTACTTGTTTCTCACTTCTCACAAGAGCCTCATGAGAGTCATTGGAAGGCCTCCAAACATATCTTGAGATAAATTCAAGGCACCACTCATTTCAACAATCATTACACATCAAATGCATCTCAGATTATGGGCTTCACTAACTCAAATTGGTCTGGTGATGTCAATGATTGGAACTCTACTTCTGGCTTTTCCTTTTTCCTTGGTTCTGGTCTAACTGCATGGTCATGCAAGAAGCAGGCAACTAGTACATTATCATTAATAGAGGTTGTGTATTGAGGTACAGTTTTGGCTAGTCAAGAGGTTTTGTGGCTTAATTAGTTGATGAATGAGTTTGGATCTCCTTCCACTGAACCCACTACTCTTTGGTGTGACAATCAGAGTTCCATCCATATCTCTCACAACCTAGTGGAGCATCAACATACTAAACATATTGAGATCCACATGCACTTCATCAAGCAACTCATGTGGAATGGTGTTCTCAGCTTGGAGTATTTTCCTCTAGATAACAAGTTACAAATATCTTCACTAAACCTTTGGCATCGCCTCATTATCTTTAGTTGTGATCGATGCTTGGGGTGAAGGAATTTGTCCTTGGGGCATCTTGAGGATTCCTCCTTCCTTCTTTAGTTTTTAGTTTTCTTTTCAACTTTTTCTCTCTTTTGGGGAGGAGTTTTCTCCCAAAAGGTTTTTCTCCTTTTCTCCACTTGTGAGAGTTTTTTTGTTTTATACATGGGTACCTCATCAGGCCTTGTTTCCAGGACCCATCCTTTTCATTTTTGCATTGATTTTTACCTCCCTAAGTTTCACTTAAGGGGGGGTGTTGATGTGAATAAGTATTGTACCTAGTTCATTCCTTTCCAAGGACTTATTGGACATAATTTATATGTTAAGTTTACTTAGGATATTAGTTGCCTTATCTAGATAAGTATTAGTTTTCTTATCTAGACTTTACACTTTCTTAGGTAGTTATGAGTTAGTTGTTTCATGTGATAGGATTAAGACACTTGTCATGATATTTTCTTATCCTATCTCTCATCCTTGCCTTTATAGGAAAGGAATCTCTAGCATATTTTGCATTGTATTCTATTGCATAACATATTGATCATTTGTATCATATTGCAATTCTTTTTTGGTGGAATAACATCTTCCATTGTTTCTTCTCTCTATCTCTTATGTAGGTTATTTGGTGTTGCAAATGGAATATCTTGGTTTCTCACTTCAACAAGAGGGACAGGTAGGAAACTTGGATTGAGGGGAGATAAGGAAGGACCTTTAGGCATAACAAGTCACAGAGGAGAGGAGGGAGAGGAGATATATGTAGATGATGGAAAATTTGATGTTGAGGAGCATGAGAGGGATATTGAGGTGTGATTGGGTGTAACCTTTTTAGAGCTAGAGAGATTTTTCTAGGAGAGGAATAAATCACAAGTAGAGTAGGATGAACAAAATTCTAAGAGAGATAGTCTATAGGCCTCCTATGAGGTCGAGAGAGCTATGGATAATAGGTTACAAATAGAGAGACCTCCTATAGGTGGAGAGAGATGCATACAATGTTAGAGAAAAGTATCTATAAGAACAATTTGATGAAGGGGGTGGGTAGGGTGGTGGAGTTGAAAAGAGAGAGCGACAAATATTTCACAAAGTAGGATACAAATTTCATTCCATTGGAAAGGTTAGACACAAATATAGGAAGATTGAGATAGGAGAGAAATGTGGTGATGGGTATGCAAGGGGTTAGGGCATATGACAAGTGGTATTATATATTACAATCATAGAGGGAGGAAATGTGAGCAATGTGATAGGCCACAACATTGTCGCTCCTTATATGAGGGAGTAGTACCAGCTAGGTAGAGAGCTCTTAATTTTGTAGAAAGAATCTAATCAAGGTGATCAAGTTATTTTTGGTCAAGATTTAAGGGTATGGGTCATCACTACCTTGGGTTCCACTGCAAAGAGTAGGGGATGTACTAAGATCACTAGCACCATCAAAGGGTGGTACTAGTATTTAGTGTTATGATGGACTCTATGCTTGTGGTCTTTCTTGCATATGCATTTATTGATATTTTGAATCTTATATATACATTGATTCTAGTCTATATCATGACCATTATTTTTTGTAAATATATGAAGAGATAATTTTGGTAATTGGTGCATGCAATGTTATGTGGTATTTATGATGAATATGTTTTGGTTTATGATGTATTTTATGGATTTGATTGATTATATGGGTATGTTTTAATTTATGTTATGGATATGATATATTTTTTATGTTATGAATATGCATATGATGGTCAAAATGTTTATAGTTAATGTTTCTTAGATGATTACTATGGATTTTTATGATTGACTATAGTTATATTTTTTATAAATAATATTAATGAATTTTATGTTATAGTCATGGATGTAATGGTATATGATCATGATTATGTGACAATTTATGTTTTATTTTTTGTTTATATATGAAAAGATGATACTAGTATGATTATAGTATTTCTAGGTGAATATTTTGATAGAACTATGATATGGGTATGTAGGATGAAATTTTATTATGATACAGGTATGTTATAGGTGTATTATAGATGGAATTATGATGCTATGTGTTGATGTGGTTGTTATACACAAAAAAATAGGTAGATACAATCTTGTTATTTTAACAACATAACCTATCTATCTTGAAAGAATCACCAAATTTGGTTAGGAATTTAGCTATACCAAGGATTGGGAATGTTAGGCCTTGTTGTACTAGATTCACTCAGGGTTTGTTGTGCAATTGTTTTTTTGCACATGGGATCCTACTAGTATTTAGAATATCTTTATAAACAAACAAAGATGTTAATAATCCTAACAAATCAAACTTGCATCACTTTCATACTTCATCTAATTTTAATCTTTTCAAAATAAACTTTAAAAGATCAAGGAAAGAAGAGGATGAAGCCTAAGAAATTAATTGATTCTAGGTATTATCCAAGCATATACTAAGAAATAAGAAAACTAAAGCACAAACTATTTTGTATTTCATTATATTACTTCATGGCTACATACAAAATACTTGAAGAGTTTAAAGAAATAGAATCGTTCACCACTGAGATAGCTTAAAAATGCATCAAAAGATGGGAGAAAAAATTCATTATTTCAATAGGAATGAACATCTTACAGTCACACAATTTATATAATTTGGAATGACCTTCACTTGCTTTAGTATTACCAATCTCTATAGGAAATATAAGTATTTATACTAGATTTGAATGCAAAACATGAAGTAAAGAAATAAGTTAGTGATATTCCAATTTAAGTTCTATCGTCTCAATAAATTTTGATCCCTAAAACTAAGAAACTCATACCTTTTATAGAACACAAGGTAGGAGTTTGTTACAAAACACACATGGCCAAATAGAAATAAGCTAATCATCGTAAGACATGTGGCATAAAAATATATTCCTCATTTTTGAAGAAATGAATGGATAGTTTCAAAAGAATTGATCAAATTTATGTTTCATTGACTTAGTCTTCAATTTTGATTCTTCAATTCTTTTGAAACCTTAGGAACATCTTTGCAAGACACCTCATTGGTCTTCAAAATACTTGTGGCCAAACTTTTTTTTCTTCTAGCACCTCTCAAAATCTCTTCATTTTACTTTTTATGCCTCCCATTTTGGAAAAACATCTACTGCCACTTTGAGAAAAACATCTGCTACGACTTTGGGAACAACCTTTGTTACCGCTTCAGGAATAGCATCCGCTATCGACACCAAGAACTATTCCTAAATTCCACAAATTTTTAGATTTCTTGCACTAACAAACCCATTATAAAAATAGATATTCACCACATGCTTTTAACCAAAACATTCTTATTTGAATGATGATAAAATAATATCAATACTTTGACTTATAATTCTCATTAATTTTACAGAAACAAACTTTTGGTTTACTCAATTATTGGTATTTTTGGGATTTTTTACCATTAGAAGAATTCTTGAGAATTTGTAGGGTTATAGGAACTCTAAAAACTTTCTTGGTTATGGAACCCTTGGAAATCCTTGATTACCTATTTTAACACTAAGGCACTTGACTGATATCTTCCCTTTACCAAGTATTGACATTTCTATTTAATGCTTCTCTTGGGAAAAACTTCTGCTATTTCTTCAATAATCAATATGGAAAATGAATATCTTGCCTTAGGTTTGGTAAGCCCCAAAAATTCCAAATTTATATTTTACTTTTAAATCCATTTTGGTTCCACTTTACTATGAAGATAATTATGAGCTAACACAATCCTTTTCACTTATTTATTTCACCTAAGAACTTGTGAGATAAATGTGTCCTACTTCCAACTAGGAGAATGTGACACTCAATTTTGTAAGATGTTATTTCCCTGAAATGCCTCAATTTTACCTTATTTCAAAACTTTTATGAGTAATCTCACCATCATGAAAGCCCTTCTAGCCTTTTTTTCTCATAAATCAAATTAAACTTTAATATACACATCTTGGGTCCTCATGTTATTTCAAGTAACATGGGGCGTGTTATGAGACCACACAACACTATGGATGCAATTATGATGGTAGAGATGTAATTCTGATACTATAGATTTCTTTGGGATGTTAAATGATTATGATTATGATGTGATATGATTTGTGGGTGGATGTAGGATGTGTAAGATAGACGTGGATGTAATGAATGTTGATTTTTATTTTTGGTCATGGTACAAAGTGAGAGGAAATGGGATAACATGGGAGGGTAGTTGTTAGGATGAGTTGGGGATGAATGGTAGTAAAATAGGATGGGGTGGAGATGGGTGGTAGGAATTTAGGATGGGGTAGAGATGGGTGGTAGGTAAATTGGGATGGAATAGGAGGGGAAAATAAATCAGAGCCTTAAAAGAGAATATAGTCGGGTCATGGTGTAGGTGAGGGGAATGAATTAAGTTATTTAGTCAATTTGTGTGTAATTTTTTTTTATAGGAATGATGGATAGAATGGAAGGGGGTGGATGGGGTGGGTTATGTTGATATAGAAAGAAAATCTTAGATATTGATATAGTAAAGGAGATTATGAACAAGTGAGGCCCCTTCTTTAGTGACCTTTTTGACTCTATGTTATTTTGATACTATTGTAGACACCCCACTTATGATATCACACATTTGATTAATTAAAATTTTAAATTTTAATTAATCTCAGCCATCACCCTCATGATTAATTAAATATCATTATTTAATTAATTATCCCATTCTATCCTATATAATTAATTAAATATTATATTATTTAATTAATTATTTAACTTTATCTTGTAATTAATTAAATATTAAATATTTAATTAATTAACTCACTTTTTTATAATTAATTAAATATGATACTATTTAATTAATTATCCTATAGTCCTCTCTAGATTAATTAAATATTGTACTATCTAATTAATTTAACTTTAGTGCACATTCCTCCAAATCTCCTAATCCTAGTAAGTTAATGAAACTATGAATAATTAACTTAATCCATATCTTAATTCTGATTAATTTAATTAGTCAATGATTAATTAACTTAATCCATAGCATAATCATCATTAACATTTTTCCTAAATTTTAATTCTACCCATTCCCCCAAACCTGGATGCATGTGGCCTATGCTACATGCACAGGTCACCATCAATCTCCAATTCATCCTTTGACCTCTCTTCTCATTGGATGCTCACACATGTGTGAGATCCTCTTGTTGGACTCAAGCAACACTAAGAGTGGGGGGGGGAATCAATGTTGTGCAATCTTTATCTTTATTAATCTATTCTCTCAAGTCCCTAAAACATTCAATCAAAAGAAAGATGCGTGAATAAAAAATAATAAGCCACAACACCATAACACAAGGATTTTTACATGGAAACCATGTTAGGGGAAAAACCACGGTGGAGGTCAATCCACAATTTGAGTATTCAAATATAAGTATTTCACAAAATGGGAATGCACTTACATTCAAGCGCACTACCTAGAGCTCAATGCTTAAAATCAGGAAGGCTCACTACCTTACAAATATTTGGATTACATCAAAAGGTTGAATTGAGAAGATAGCATGTACAAATGCCTGATTATAGTTTTGCTTAGGCTCATAGATCAGATTTCAGACCTTCTATCAAACTCTGCTCTTCCTTAATTCATTTCATTAAATCCTCTTTTTCATAAGTGAAAATCACTTAATTGCTCTTCTAATATTTGTACACGCATCAACACATACACATACCAAAATGAATTAACCGATCTCATATATATATATATATATATATATATATATATGCCACCAAGGATTCAATCGCTATATGTTGGCTTCAATAAAATGGAAAATATTTTCCAACTGTTGGCTCAAATCATGAATAACATTTAATGTGCATCCATCAAAGTCAGTCATAGCATAGTTAGGACCCAAAAAAAAATCTCCAATACAAAAATACTCCAAAAAATTTTGCCTTAAACATTTGTAACACCCAACATTCACTTAGTCGACCTTCTAGTACCGTTGAACAGTTGAACATAAAATCGAATGACCGGATCTCCTAACTCATACACCAATTTATGTGATAACACAAAACTCAAGAATAACACATTTCATATACCCAATGACCTTTCTTGAGATCCACAACCAAAACTAATAAACTGGTAATGCAAACCACTTGACATATTCAACTTCAGCTGGATACCCTGTTCTCTATTGTCTTCTGATATGGTTAGATACTAAAGTGTGGACCAGATCAATGACTTAGATTTCCATTAATGACAACACTAGAAGCCATATGCCAACAATCTCCCCCTTTGGCATTGATGGCAATACTTAGTGAAAAATGACTAAGTGTTAGAACCTTCAAAATTTCAAAATGCCATAGGTGACAAAACTCAACAAAACTCCCCTTGAGTTTGATAAGACATTTTTCACTGCTCTTTCCCCGCTTTAACATCAATGACAAAAAAATAAAATATTTTCTTTCTCCCCTTATGAAGTGTAACCAAAAACTTACTTAGGAAAAAATGATTCAAAAATTTGAAGAAATACAACTGCTAATTGAAGATTATTTTGTACTTTTTCTTCATCTCTGAAAGAAACTTCTTCCATGCTTCCATTGCAATCTCGATGATTATTATCATACTGTTGTTTTCAGATGTCCAATTGATAATTTTGATAAGGGATTATGGAATGGTGATTCCATCTTCCAATACTTCTCCCTTCCTGAGTATCTCAATCAACTATTCTAGCCTGCATTCGGTTATGTCCTTCACTTTCCAAAAGGTGTCAAAAATCATGTCCCTGGTGTTCTAAACACTTGTATGCTCTGACTATAGTTCCTGAATCCTTTTCTTGATTGCACTATCTTGATCCTGAAACATGTTAAATTTTTGTCCAATACTATTCAACTCTATTTCAATTTGTTCCAGCTTCTCTTTATACTTTTTTATTGCATGAGGCCACCAAACACAATAGTTATAAATGTTTTTTGTTGTGCTTATGCATTACCTTAGTAGATTCATATGATTTTTCAACTTGGTAAGTGACAATCTGTACTACTTCTATAGGTGTAAGCTCACTTCTTCTTCTTTCTTATTCTGAGACTCAGAGTCCATGATTTCCTTAATGCATTCAATTATCTCTTCTGGAAACTTATCTTGCAAACTCTATAATTTGATATGGTTGTGCACAAAATGATAACTTAGTATGCTTAAGATCAATTATTGCTCATATGAAGTTTTGATAGACCACATGTTTGCAATCTTTTGCATTCCATCTTCCTTATGAATAAGTTGTAATAGCTCTTCTTTGGTTAGATCACTTTCTTCTTCACTTCCTTCTTTCATTACCTTTTCTTGTTCTCGTTCAACTATTTCCAGTTATTTTCCTAGGGTGTCCTTAGTTTCCTTATCGGATTCCTCATCTGGTATGTCCACAATCACTTATTCTTTTCCCTTCCCTTCAACTTTTGGAGTTTTGCATGCTAGTGGAGTATAGACAACAATTTATTTTTCTCTTTTCTTCTTTCTTTCCATCTCACCAGAGGAGGAACCAATTTAAAGTGATCTTACTAGAATGGTAATACCAATTTATCCAAACTTCCATACACTTGATCACAGTTTTCCAAATTATTAGAGTATATGTAAATCTTCTTGCAAATTGGTTCACTCTCTTTCCATATTACATTGTTATTCAGGGGTAAACAATTCAGACAATACATTACAAGGCATATAACCAAAGTACCAAACCTAAAATGGTAACTTGTTTCCTTTGACAATTTCACATTCTCCATTAGTTGATCTTTTGGCAATCTACAAAGATCAAAATCCTGATCTTCCATTATCATCTTGTGTGAGATGTAAACAACGCTTGTTGAAGTTGCACCTTCTTTTTTCCTAAAAAAATATTTTGTAGGATATTCCATGTGCAATGTACCTTGTCACTGAATCTTTAATTATGGATATTATCAATGCCCTTTGATCTCCAATTACTCCAATTAGGATTTTGACTTCTTTATTTCAAATTGACTTCTTCCTCGACACATCCCCAACTTTGCATAACCTAGTTACAACCGTAATCACTTCTTTCAAGATATGGTAGGGTTTATCCAAAGTCAGAATATCATCATTCAATCTATCCAAAATAAACTCAATGATTTATGTATTTACGAAATAAGGGAATTCACTCCAAATGTCCAAAATTTTATGTTTTGATTCTTTCAACCATTTCAATTCATTGTGTGACATGTTTCTCTTAGCTCTAATCTTCTCACTACTATACTCATCGAGTTTTATCATTCCTTTGATTTTCTCCATTTTTCCTTCTGTACACATGAAA
>VDFB02026320.1:21792235-21804591 GCA_007258455.2 Sequoia sempervirens | reverse complement strand
ATCAACTTCATTTCTTTGGGAGTAGCCCTTAGCCACTAATCTAGCCTTATACCACTCTAACTGACCATCTACTCCAAACTTATTTTTAAATACCCACTTGAAACCAATGGGATTCCTTACTTTGGGAAAACTAACAAGATCCCACGTGTCACAACTATCTAAATGAATCACCTCCTATTGCATGGCTTGCAACCAAGACTCACTTTCCTCCAAAGAGAGATCCTCCCTGAAAGATCTAGGTTCAATATAAGTTCTAAAAAACAAATACACAATGTAATTTGATGGGCTATACCTATCAACTAGATTTTGTTGTCTTGTGGACCTCCTCAAGGTAGGAGTAATGGGATCTACCTTTCTTCTTCTATGTGCTCATCCTACACATCCTCTAAACTATTAACCCTCTTCTTCTTCTCTATCCTTAGATCCATATGATTGTTCTTCCACATGTGCATCTTCTGCTTCTCAATATTTTTCTCTTGAAGTGCATTGGCTTCAAGGTTATCTTTCTCCTTTGGTTGTTATTCTCTTGAGTAAGATCTAAACTCTCTGAAAATCACATCTCTAGAAATTATTAATTTATTATGTAGAGGATTCCAAAGCTTATAACCTTTTCCATTCTCACTGTAACCAAAGAAGATGAATTTTTGAGCTTTTGGATCTAGTTTAGATTGCTTCTCTTGAGGCACATGAGCAAAAGCCTCAGGAAAAAATACCTTTAAGTGTGACACATAGGGATTTCTACCTATCCAAATTTCATAAGGAGTTTTATCAGCAAGAGCTACACAAGGAGATCTATTAATCAAATAACAAGTAGTACCAATTGCTTCAGCCCAGAAGCATCTATCAAGCTTAGCAACACTCAACATGCTCCTAGCTCTTTCCATCAAGATTCAATTCATTATTTTTGGTACCACATTTTTTTGGGGAGTATAAGGCACAGTCTTTTGCTGAAAAATAATTTCATGCTTATAGGACTCATCAAATTACCTAGAACAATATTCACCCCCATTGTCAAATCTCAATAATTTTATCTTATAATATGATTGCTTTCTAACTAAGGCCTTAAATTCCTTAAAATTAGTGAATACTTTAGATTTTTAATGCATAAAATAAATCCATGTGTATCTTGAGACATCATTAATAAATAAAAAATACATAATACTAAGATTTACCCAAAGAGTCAACATCTACTAGTCCACATACATCCAAATGAATGATCTCTAATAATCTCTTTGCCTTATTAGTTCCATTAAGAAATGAAGATATATTCTATTTCAAAAACATACAATGCTCACAAAAATAAATTTTTCCAACATAATAATAAAAAATACTATCAACCAAATTTTATTAAGAATTGTCTTAAGACCTTTTTCACCAATGTGACCCAATCTATGGTGCCACAACATGCATACATTTTCAGTGCTAGTTATGTTTGAAAAGTTACATACAATAGAGGTATTTAGCCTAAATAAAGTCCCTATCTGACATCCTTTAGCTATCACCAAACTCCATCTTATCGACCCACAACCAAAATTTTCAAATGTCACATACATTCTAGAATCATTCAACTTGGATATGGAAGTAAATTTATCACAAGTCCTAGAATTTATATAACATCATCAAGAGATTTAATCCTCCCATAATTGAAACACAAATTTACTTTTCCTTTACCAATAATCTTCTTAAAGTTGTTATCAACAAGGAAAACATTTCCCCCATCATATTATTTGTAAGTAGTAAACCAATCCTTGTGAGGATTCATAAGGTAGGATCAATCTGAATCAATAAGACAAGCATCATTATTAATAGAGTTAGCTTAAATAAATAAAGCATCAAAATCATCATCAAAGGACTTTTCCATGGAGGAATAAACATTATTTTTCTTATTCTTACACTCCTTCACGTGCCCTATTTTTCTATAATTCCAGCACTTTTCTCTTTTTAGGGGTCTTAAAACGTCCCATAGACTTTCCCTCTTTTTATCCCCTTTAGGCCCTTTCTCTTTGGACCTTCCTTGCACATGTAAGACATATTGGGAGCTAAAATTCATAGAATTTCTCATCTCCTCTAAAAGAAGTATGGAAACCATAATATCCATTTTTAGTTCTAAATTACCACTAATGACAACAATTATATTTTCCCAAGATTTGGGAAAAGAACAAAAGGAACAAGATAAATTTATCTCCATCTTATAATTTAATATTTAAGATGCAAGATGACTTATAATCAAATTAAAAGAATTTAAATGGTCTACAATATAATCACCATGCTTTATTTTTAATGAATATATCTATCTTTTGAGATATAGTTTGTTAGAAATTTTTTTAGTTTGATGAATATCACATATCCTCTTCCACAACTTGTATGTAGTGTCTTTGGTGGAGATATTGAAAAGGAAAAAATCTATGTGATGAAACCATATGGTTCTTCATTCTTTCTTGTCTATTTTTTTCTAATATTCATTAGATATTGCAATTGGTTTACTCTTTTGTGAAATTGGCAACCAATGGTCTCTCTTCAAGGAGATCCTCCATCTTCAATTTCCACATCTCATAGCCTATGCCAATAAATTTCTCAATATCTTGGTGAGAGGTAGAAGCCATGGTAAATAATCCTCTTAAAAAATCTAGAATATACCACAAAAAAAAGCTCCCACTATAGTAAAAAAACCTCCAACACTTAAGAGAAAGGCATCCCCTTCTCAACAAAATTGTTAGCTCTGATACCAAATGTTGAAACCAAGGTGAAGGAAAGCTACAATATGAACATATGAAAATGAATTCAAATCTAAAAATTAGATTACCAAATCATATTTAAACATGTGATTGCAACATACATCCAAATATAAAAATCAACAAACAGAATGTGACACCAGATTTATGTGGAGAAACCCTTTTGAGAAAAAACTCCACATGAAAAAAGAGAGAAAGAATATAATTAATATTCTAATGAGAGTAAAAAATAATACACTCCACTACTAATCTTTGATCAACCTGACAATACCCAGCTAATTGAAGCAACTCAACATGAAATTACCATCTCATGGTTCAAATATATAGAAATTGTGGGAGGTAAAACCACGAATGTGTAGAGGAGGGGATTCACTACTCCCAAGTCTCTAAGACATAGAAGAGCCTAAAGGGAGTGAATTACCCTCAACTACCTTAGACTACTAATAAGCTAAAAAGGAAGGGAAAATTGGACTTTATTTTCTTTATGTTTTATGATAGAAGTTTTCTGGAAACGGGTGAGCAAACCACAAAGGTCTTAGATTGTAGATCGACTAGTTCTAGCCCAAAGGACACTAGCATGTGAGGTGGATGTTAGCTTGCTACATGAAATCTCAATGACAGGTTGACATCTCGTACAGAAAGAGAGTTGGTTTGCAAAATGAAACTTGTAGGGTTTACTAATAACCTAAAAATTTAAGTTTGATTGTTTAATAGAGAAATGTAGAAATGTATAAAATAACAAGAAGAATACTATAAATTATTAAAAAAAATATATTCTAATAACAAAGTGATGAAGAAAAAAAGAGAGGAAGGCCAACTCACAGAAGGTCTAGTTCTCCAACAAGCTCCTCACAAATAGATTGTACATGCACACAAAGCAATGGGGAAATGTTGTGGTTGTGTTTTAGAGTCTACCTCAATCAAACTCCGATTTTGGTGTTTCCACCTCCATGGACAACCAATAGAGCACAAGATATAGAAATGAAAGAAAATAGAGAGTAGATACAAAAAGTAGAGAGCAAAGACAATCTAGATACAACTCTACAAAAAAGATAATACAAATAAGTAAATAGATAGATGTTACCCTCCTTTCTACATGCTTGAGTAGCCGAGAGAGGAAGGCAGAGAACAAGACAACTATGCCAATGGAGTAAAGCTTCAATAACCTACAATATCTTTAAAATTCCAGATAAAGGACAAAGTTAGTTACCCCAAAGTGTGTGCTCCAACTTTAGGGGATTTTGTTGAATATTTTAAAATATAAAATATGAGAATATTTTTCATTCTCCTATATTTTATATTGGGGATAATAGTAAATGTATTTAATGCACCCCAAACCCTAAGAGAATATTAAATCTTTTCCATTGGTGTTGAGTTGATCTCCATTGTTGATTTTGTTGAGCTCTTCTATAAAAGGTAGCTCCCTCTCATTTGAAGGGTGAAAGAGAATTTTTGTAACAAAGCATTTGGAGTAATATAAGAGAAGTCATTGAAGTGTTGGTGAATATCCTTTGTTACTTTTGAATGTATGCACGATTCCATCTTCCAAGTTTTATTTCAACATTATTTGTTCGAATTTGATAATGGTAGTGTGTTAAGGTATTTAAATAAGCTTCTTGCTCATACCTTATGTAATTTTCTAATTGTAGATTGCTACGTAAGGTTAATTTGAGCTGATTTCATGTGCTTAAGTTCAATTGAAAATGTTTATGTTTGCATGTGTGGATATTATAGTTTGAAAATCTGAATTTTACCTTAAAATATTGTTCTATCTTTGTGGAATTATAGGTTAGTCCTTGGTTAAGAAAATATTAGTTTATTGGGAGTTTGTTTATCTGAAGCATCTGCCATTGTTACAACTATCCATGGGATTTCAGACTTAGGATTTCTCTCAAACCTTCCATATTTTACAATTTCTTTATAAATTTGAGTTAGTTTAAGACTAAGGCATCACTCAAGCTATTATATTTGATGATAAAAGGTTATTTTTAGATTATTGTTCCAAAAAACCAGATAGGGTTTTTTGCTAGTCTTTAGACTTTGTAAACTCATGTTCCAGTCTTGTAGGCTTCCAGTATTTGTAAACCATAAGTGCCCCTTATGATACCAACAAATCACATCAACTACTAAGTGGTTTTTCATCGTCAAGACCCGACATCCATAACCTTGGGGTCATTTTCTGAAGTTTTTGCAAAATTTTCCTTTTAAGGGAGATAGAACACTTGTGTTTTATTTGTGTTGTGTAGTGCAAAAAACTAATCAACACAATGTAACTAACTTATGAATACATAAAATGTAAACAAAATATTTACAAACACTAAGGACCAATTGTTTTATTGAAAAATTAAAGCTTGTCTTTTTGAAATAGAGGTGTCATAGGTTGTTGCATAAGCGTTAGGAGTCGATGTGCAAGTGCAACAAGTCAGAGCACAAGCGCTGTGAGTTAGTGCATAAGTTCAACTATCTATTGTAAAAGCACAACTACACAATGAGTGAAAAAAAAAAAAATTCTTTAACCTTAATGGTAAATTTTAAAACCCAAAAGAAAGTGTGTTGTGCAACTATGGAAATTATTAACCTATATTTTTTTGTGTATTTTATGATTTATTATTATTATTTTTTGTTGTAAGATTGTTGTAAGAGAAAAACAAGTATTGTAGATGAACAAACCTAGATTAATTTAAAAATCCTAATTCTAAAACTAGACATATTTATAATCATAAAGTAAAATCTACAATCAACACTATAAAGTTAGATAAATAGAAAATCTTTTGTATATAAACATAAGCATTGTTCTAGAAGTTGTAGGTGCCACTTGTCTCTACAAAGACACTAGAAGCCAAGGAAAAGGAATGAATTGATAGGATGAAGGACCTGAAAGTTGCTACATAGGCATAGCTTGTCGAAGCAAAAGTGTCAATTTGTAGATGAAGCATGAAAAAAAACACGTGTGCACATTCTTCACAAAACTCACACAAAGTTATTATAAATGGATGTGTGTCCCACCGAGCATGCTTGAAGATGGGGAAAATGGTTAGAAGGATAAATAAACCAAAACATGAATCAAATGCATTCAAAATGATCCTATACCTTCGATTTTCCTTCTCCATGGATTGAGCTCCAAGTTTGCACCCTCAACTTGTTGATTCTCTCTTGATTTTTGGTTTGTGGATTGCTCTTAGTGATTATTCCAGCATAATTTGGATAGCTTCAATTTTCATTGATAAAATACGATGGAGAGGCTTCAATTTATAGATTTTGGATGGAGAAATGGAGGGTCAAGATCTTCCTATGAGATGGACAACTGAGACTAAATGAGATGGAAAGGCTTAGCTTTGTAACAAGTGTCACAAGGTGGATGCATGTGACTATGACATGTGGCATGAGGAAGAGAACAAGGTGTTATCACACATGTGTGAACACATATTGGGAAGAAAAAGTGACAAATGGAGAGCAAGTTGTTCTCACACATGTGCATGCACAACTTGGGAAGAATAAGATTATGATAAGTGGAAGAAAATATGGAAAGGTTTAAGATGAGTAGGCTTGGGGAATATGACAAGTGGTGATAAATGGAAAGTTTAAGGTGAATCTCATGGGGAAGAGGATCTCACACATGTGTGAGCATCCAATGAGAAGAGAGGTCAAAGGATGACTTGGAGATTGATGGTGACTTGTGCAATGCAACACAGCACATGTCCAAGTTTGGGGGAATGGGTAGAATTAAAAATTGGAAAAATGTTAATGATGATTAGGCTATGGATTAAGTTAATTAGTCATTGACTAATTAAATTAATCAGGATTAGGATATGGGTTAAGTTAATTATTCATGATTCATTAGCTTAACTAGGATTAGGAGATTTTTGAGGAATGTGCACTAAAGTTAAATTAATTAGATAGTACAATATTTAATTAATTTAGAGAGGACTATAGGATAATTAATTAAATGTGATATTTAATTAATTATAAGACAGACTGAGATAATTAATTAAATAGTATCATATTTAATTAATTATAAAAGAAAGTGAGATAATTAATTAAATATTAAATATTTAATTAATTACAAGATAAAGTTGAATAATTGATTATATAATATAGTATTTAATTAATTATATAGGATAGAGTGGGATAATTAATTAAATAATGATATTTAATTAATCATGAGGGTGATGGTCGATATTAATTAAAATTTAAAATTTTAATTAATCAAATGTGTGATATTAGAATTTGGGGTGTCTACAATAGTAGCAAAATAACATAGAGTCAAAAAGGTCACTAAAGAAGGGGCCTCACTTGTGCATAATCTCCTTTACTATATCAATATCTAGGATTTCTCTATATATCAACATAACCCACCCCATCCACCCCTTCCATTCTATCCATCATTCCTATCAACAAATTTTACATACAAATTGACTAAACAAACTAATTCATTCCCCCCACCTACACCATGACTAGTCTATATTCTCTCTTAAGGCTTTGATTTATTTTCCCCTCCTATTCCATCCTAATTTACCTACCACCCGTCTCTACCCCATCCTAACTTCCTACCACCCATCTCTACCCCATCCTAGTTTACTACCATCCATCCCCAACTCATCCTAACAAATACCCTCCCATGTTATCCAATTTCCTCTCATTGTGTATCATGACCAAAAATAAAAATCAACATTCATTACATCCACATCTATCTTACATATCCTACATCCACCCACAAATCATATCACATCATAATCATAATCAATTAACATCCCAAAGAAATCCGTAGTATCATAATTACATCTCTACCATCATAATTGCATCCATAGTGTTGTGTGGTCTCATAGCACACCCATGTTACTTGAAATAACATGAGGACCCAAGATGTACATATTAAAGTTTAATTTTATTAATGAGAGAAAAGGCTATAAGGTCTTTCATGATGGTGAGGTTACTCATAATTTTTTTGAAATAAGGTAAAATTGAGGTGTTTCAGGGAAATAGCATCTTACAAAATTGAGTGTCACATTCTCCTAGTTGGAAGTAGGACACGTTCATCTCACAAGGTCTTAGGTGAAATAAATAAGTGAAAGGGATTGTGTTAGCTCACAATTATCTTCATAGTAAAGTGGAACCAAAATGGATTTAAAAGTAAAATATAAATTGGGAATTTTGGGGGCTTACCAAACCTAAGGCGAGATATTCATTTACCATATTGATTATCAAAGAAATAGTAGAAGTTTTTCCCAACAAAAGCATTAAATAACAATGTCAATACTTGGTAAAAGGGAAGGTATCAGTCAAGTTCCTTAGTGTTAAAATGGGTAATCAACAAGGATTTCCAAGGGTTCCATAACCAAGAAATTTCTGAGAGTTCTTATAACCTTACAAATTCTCAAGAATTCATCTAATGGTAAAAAATCCCAAAAATACCAATAATTGAGTAAACCAAAAGTTTGTTTTTGTAAAATTAATGAGAATTATAAGTCAAAGTATTGATATTATTTTATCATCATTCGAATAAGAATGTTTTGGTTAAAAGTATGTGGAGATTATCTATTTTTATAATGGGTTTGTTGGTGAAGGAAATCTTAAAATTTGTGGAATTTAGGAATAGTTCTTGATGTTGATAGTGGATGCTATTCCTAAAGTGGTAATGAAGGTTGTTCCCAAAGTGGTAGTAGATGTTTTTCTCAAAGTGGCAGTGGATGTTTTTCCAAATCAAGAAGCATAAAAAAGTAAAATAAAGAGATTTTGAGAGGTGCTAGAAGCAAAGAAAGTTTGGCCACAAGTATTTTGAAGATCAACGAGATGTCTTGCAAAGATGATCCTAAGGTTTTAGAAGAATATAAGAATCAAAATTGAATACTAATTCAATAAAACATAAATTTGACCAATTCTTTTGAAACTATTTGTTCATTTCTTCAAGAATGAGGAAGATATTTTTATGCCACATTTCTTACGATGATTAGCTTATTTCTATTTAGTCATGTGTGTTTTGTAGCAAACTCCTGGCTTTTGTTCTATAAAAGGTACTGAGTTTCTTAGTTTTAGGGATCAAAATTTATTGAGAGGGTAGAACTTAAATTGGAATATCACCAACTTATTTCGTTACTTCATGTCTTGTATTCAAATCAAGTATAAATACTTATATTTCCTGTAGAGATTGGTAATACTAAAGCAAGTGAAGGTCATTCCAAATTATATAAATTGTGTGATTGCAAGATGTTCATTCGTAGTGAAGTAATCAATTTGTTGTGCCATCTTTGGGTGCATTTTTAAGCAATCTTAGTGGTGAACGATTCTATTTCTTTAAACTCTTAAATTATTTTGTATGTATCCATGAAGTAATATAATGAAATACAAAATAGTTTGTGCTTTAGTTTTCTTATTTCTTAATATGTGCTTGGATAATACCGAGAATCAATTAATTTCTTAGGCTTTATCTCTTCTTGCCCTGATCTTTGAAAGTTTATTTTGAAAAGATTAAAATTAGATGAGGTATGAAAGTGATGCAAGTTTGATTTGTTAGGATTATTAGCATTGTTGTTTGTTTATAAAGATATTCTAAATACTAGTAGGATCTCATGTGAAAAAAAAACAATTGCACAACAAACCCTGAGTGAACCTAGTACATCAAGGCCTGACATTCTTGAGCCTTGGGATAGCTAAATTCCTAACCAAATTTGGTGATTCTTTCAAGATAGATAGGTTATGTTGTTCAAATAACGAGATTGTATCTACCTATTTTTGTGTGTATAACAACCACATCAACACGTAGCATCATAATTCCATCTATAATACACCTATAGCATACCTATATCATAATAAAAATTTCATCCTACATACCCATAGAATAACTATCAAAATATCCACCTAGAAATACCATAATCATACCATCATCATCATTTTCATATATAAACCAAAAATAAAACATAAATTGTTACATAATCATGATCTTATACCATTACATCCATGACTATAATATAAAATCCATTAATATTATTTATAAAAAGTATAATTATAGTCAATCATAAACATCCATAGTAATCATCTAAGAAACATTAACTATAAAAATATTGACCATCATATGCATATTCATAGCATAAAAAATACATCATATCCATAACATAAATTAAAACATACCCATATAATCAATCAAATCCATTGCATACATCATAAACCAAAACATATTCATCATAAATACCACATAACATTGCATGCACCACTTAACAAAATTATCTCATCATATATGTACAAAAAGTAATGGTCATGATATATACTTGAATCAATGTATATATAAGATTGAAAACATCAATAAATACATATGCAAGCAAGCCCACAAGCATAGAGTCCATCATAACACTAACTACTACTACCACCCTTTGATGGTTCTAGTGATCTCAATACATCCCCTACTCTTGGTAGTGAAACCCAAGGTAGTGATGGCCCATACCCTTAAATCTTGACTAAAAATTACCTGATCACCTTGATCAGATTCTCTCAACAAAACTAGGAGCTCTCTACCTAGTTGGTACTACTCCCTCATATAAGGAGAGATAATATTGTGTCCTATCACATTGCTCACATTTCCTCCCTATATGATTGTAATATATAATACCAATTGTCCTATGCCCTAACCCCTTGCGTGCCCAATGCCATATTCCTCTCCTATCTCAATATTCCTATATTTGTGTCTAACCTTTCTAACTGAATCAAATTTACATCATGCTTTGTGAAAGATTTGTCCCTCTCTCTTATCAACTCCACCACCCTACCCTCCCCCTTCATCAAGTTGTTCTTGTAAATACTTTTCTCTAACATTGTATGCATCTCTCTCCACCTATAGGAGGTCTGTCTATTTGTAACCCATTAGCCCTAGCTCTCTCGACCTCATAGGAGGCCTAGAGACAATCTCTCTTAGAATTTTGTTCATCTTGCTCTACTTGTAATTTATCCCTCTCCTGGAAACATCTCTCTAGATCTAACAAGGTTACACCCAATCACACCACAATATCCCCCTCACCCTCCTCAACATCAACTTTTCCATCATCTACATATATCTCCTCTCCCTCCTCTCCTCTATGGCTTGTTATGTCTAAAGGTCCTTTATTATCTCCCCTCAATCCAATTTTCCTACCTGTCCCTCTTGTTGAAGTGAGCAACCAAGATCTTCAATCTGCAACACCAAATAAGCTCCACAATAGATAGAGAGAAGCAAAAATGGAAGATGTTATTCCAACAAATAGGAATTGCAATATGATACAAATGATCAATATGTTATGCAATAGAATACAATGAAAAATATGCTAGAGATTCCTTTCTTATAAAGGAAAGGATGAGAGATAGGATACAAAAAGATCATGACAAGTGTCTTAATCTCATCACATGAGACAACTAACTCATAACTACCTAAGAAAGTGTAAAGTATAGATAAGACAACTAATACTTATCTAGATAAGACAACTAATATCCTAAGTAAACTTAACATGTGAATTATGTCCACTAAGTCCCTATTAAAGGAATTAACTAGGTACAAGACTTATTCACACCAACACCCCCCCTTAAGTGCAACTTAAAGAGGTAAAAACCAAAGAAAAAATGCAAAAGATGGGTCTCGAAAACAAGGACTAATGAGGTACCCATGTATAAAACAAAAAAACTCTCACAAGCGGAGAAAAGGAGAAAAACCCTATGGGAGAAAAATCCTCTCCAAAAGAGAGAAAAAGCTAAACAAAATATTGAAAACTGAAGAAAGAGGAATCCTCAAGAACCCCCAAGGAAAAATTTCTTCACCCCAAGCATTGATCACAACTGATTATAATAAGGTGATGCTAAAGATTTAGTGAAGATGTCTGCAACCTGTTGATATGTAGGAAAATACTCCAAGTTGAGAACACCATCCTACATGAGCTACCTGATGAAGTGCATGTAGATCTCAATATGCTTAGTACACTGATGCTCCACTAGGTTGCAAGAGATATGGATGGAACTATGATTGTCACACAAAAGAGTAGTGGGATGAGTAGAAGGAAACCCAAACTCATTCATCAATTGATGAAGCCACAAAACCTCCTGAATAGCCAAAACTTGCACTTCGATACACGACCTCTGTCGATGATAATGCAATAGAAGTTTGTTTCTTGCATGACCATGCAATCAAACCAAAACCAAGGAAAAAGACAAATCCATAAGTAGACTTCTAATCATTGACATCACCAACCCAATCTGAGTCAGTGAAACCCACAATCTGAGATGCGTCTGATGTGTAATGAATGTTGAAATGAGTAGTACTCTGAATGTATCTCAAGATACATTTGGAGGCCTTCCAATGACTCTCATGAGGCCCCTGTGAGAAGTGAGAGAAAATTCCAACCACAAAGAAAATATCAGGATGACTATGTGTCAAGTAAAAAAGACTACCAACCAACTGTCGATACAAGGTAGGATCAACTATAGGAGTAGTGCAATTGGTAGACAATACAACACCTAACTATAATGGAGTGGGAAAGCTTGCAATCCATTCTGCAAACCTCTAAAGTAAATCAAGAGCATGCTTCTGCTAGAAAATGAAGATCCCCTCAAAGGTCCTGTGAACTTGAAGACCAAGGAAGTAATGAAAAAGACCAAGGTCAGGTCATATCA
>VDFB02026320.1:21354310-21792135 GCA_007258455.2 Sequoia sempervirens | reverse complement strand
CTCTCTTTCTCTCTCCATCTCTCCCTCCCTATCCCCCCTATCCATCTCTCTATCTCCACCTCTCTTCCTTTCTCTTCCTATATATCTCCATCTCTTTTTCTCTTCCCATTTATCTCTATCTCTCTTTCTATCCCCATCTATCTCTATCTCCCGATACTTGTTTCTCCCTTTCTCTATCTCTCCTTATTTCTCTCTCCCTCTCTCCATCTCTATATACTTATATCTAATTCTTTTTGTTTGTCTATCTCTTTGTCTCTCTCTATATATCTCTTTATATCTCTATCTCTCTACCACTCTATCTCACCATCTATATCTCTTTATCTCTTCATCTCCCTCTCCCTCTATATCTCTCTATCTTGTCCTCGCTATCTCTCCCTCTTTTTATCCCTATCTCTCTCTATATTTATATCTCCCTCTACCTATATCTCTATATCTATATTTTGTCCCCCTCTTCCTCTCTCACTCTATCTTCATCTCTATCTCTATTTTCCTCTCTCCCCCTTTATCTTTATACACATCTCCCTCTATCTATCCATCCATATATCTCCCTGATCTCTATCGCTCTTTATATATTTATCTCTTCCATCTCTATCTATCCCTCTCTCCTCTCTCTCTTTCACTCTTCCTATCCTTCTCTCCTCTCCTCCTCTCCATATCCATCTCTTTCTACATCTCTATCTCTATCTCTATCTCCTTACCCCTCTATCTCTTACTCTTCCCCACTCTATATCTCCCTCTTTCTATCGCTACCTCTCCATCTCTCCCTCTCCCTCTCTCCTTATTGCAAGCATAACATGAGCCTATTGGTAATGGAGCTTGATCATCTTTTTAATTTAGAGGTTTTATTTCAATCATGTTTGGATCCCTGTAAGTGGATGCATAGTTTATTTGAAGCTATGATTTATCCATTGAGACCATTTTTGCACAAACAACATCATTTGCTAAATTTTCTACCAATTGACCTCATGTACTACATAAATGTATGCAAAAAATAGACCAAAATTTATCCTAATTGAAATTCCACACTTTTTCAACGTACCCATTGCACACTAAGGTGTGATTGCTAGTTAAGTTTGATTTGTATGTTTTATTTTAGAACTACAATGGTAGAGATAGGATAGAAGAATACCATTGGTTGAAAAGTCATGTTGTAAGAACCTTAAATTCATACCTTAAACCTACAAGATAAACCTTATAATCAAAACAAAAATCTAGCACTTAAAACTAAAAACTATTGTATTTTGTGATAAAACAACCTTGTTTGACCTTAGTAAAGATGAATTATCTACTTGTTACATGATTAGGGCATAGTATTTGATGGGACCTACAACAAGACCCTTATGAATACAATGGGGGGTTTGTAGAAAGAGAAGAATATGTATGTGGTATTTCTAAAGTGGTACTTGGTTCAATTATGTGATAGTCAAGTAACACAAATCAATGCAAGATGATATCATTGGATGAGTATTAGTTGGCTAGTATATTATTACTAGGTCAATCAAGAGAAAATTGATAGTTAAGTACTTGAATTTTATTTTATTGACACTTGATAAATGCAAGATTATAGAGGTATTATGTTTCTCAATTGAAGTAAAGAAAGTGGTTGACATGGAAGTAAAATATTTTAGAAACTCATAAATGATACATATATAGATATATCTTCTTTATATTATCCTTGTAATTAGTTATGTATCTTCAAATATAAAAAATTAAAAGGAATCCAATGTGTATCATCTAATAATAACTTATAGTAAATATCAATAAGATCAATAATAATAAAATATATATTAACTAAGAAGCCATGCAAGCATACAATAGTATATGTTGGTAAAACTATAATATATATGTTGGTAAAACTACAATAGTATATGTTGGTATACGTTCATTGAAATTTTGATGAAAATCATTGCTCATCAAAATGTTGACGAAAATCACTGTTCATCAAAATGTCGACGAAAATCATTGTTTGTTGAAATTTTGCAAAAATCAATGTTTGTCAAAAAATTTACGAATGTTGGGCACAATTTTTTAAAAAAATTGAAAAGTACGCATTAAGTACCAATGTACCCAACAATTCATCTAATTGTACATCTTTCGTCAGAAATTTTCATCGTATTTTGTAGTCAAATGAGTTAGTGTGTTGGTGCATTCTTTCTTGGATGTAGATTGGTTTCATGATTAAGTAAAAAGCAAGATTCAATTTCCTTATCCAATGTAGAGGCTAAGTATATTATTGTAGCATATTGATACACACAAGTTTTGTGGATGAGATAGACATTGAAGGATATCATAGTTATGTATGAGGATCCCATCTCTATTTTCTATAATAATACAAGTGCAAACATTTCAAAGAATCTAATGATGCACTCTAGGAAAAAAATATATCGATCAGGTATCACTTTTTGAGAGAGAAATTTATGGAGAATGAAGTAAAGCCTGAGTATGTGCTTAAAATGGATTAGATTGTTGACATATTTACTAAGGCTCTTCCTAAAGATACTTTTGAGAATCTCCAGAAGTTGAGGGTCATTTCCCCTCCTTTCTTGAAATAGATGCATATGGAGATGCATCAATCTAGTGAATCTATGGATCTATCTTCTTTCTGGATTGATGTTTGGTGGCTTCCTCTCAGGGGGAGTAGGTAGTGTCATGTGTTGTCATTATGCAATTGATTGGGTGTACTCCTAAGGGGGATTATTTAGTGCTAGTATAGATCTTAGTTCAATTTAAAATGGAGAGAACAATGCAAAACATCTTTTTCCTTTTTCATTGATGTCAAAGGGGGAGAAAATGTATCATGTGAAAAAGCTTATTCATTCAGAAAAGTTGCATAAAAAGTTGTTCAAAACTGTTGTGTTGTCTTTGATGGTTTTTCACATCATGTGTTGCCATCAATGACAAAGGGGGACATTGTTGGAAGTATAAGGTGTTATCATTAATGTCAACTAGTTGATGTTTTCATTGATTTCAACTATGTGTAGAGGAAGTTGGTTATTGACTGTATATGTTGAGGATATTGAGAAAATTGTAATAAAGAAGCTTTGTTGTTTGTGCATGTAGATTTGAGATGTTGAAGAAGTTTTGTGAGTACATGGAGATATCTTTATGTTGATATGTTTGGATATGTGTTGGAATGAAGTAATAAGTTGGAATGATGGTTCTGTTGCTTGGTTTCTAAGTGATTTTGGGAAAATTTGATAAATAAAGAAAATAATGTCTTGTAGGTATTCAGTGTATGCACCAAGATGTGCTCCACTTTTCTTCTATGTTGATTCTATGCTTGTGCACATCTGAGGTATTGTTCATGGTTTTTGGTATTTTCTCTATCTAGAGTTTGGGTTTCTA
This sequence comes from Sequoia sempervirens, assembly GCA_007258455.2. Taxonomy (NCBI): domain Eukaryota; kingdom Viridiplantae; phylum Streptophyta; class Pinopsida; order Cupressales; family Cupressaceae; genus Sequoia; species Sequoia sempervirens. Next base: position 21,788,790 of record VDFB02026320.1, on the reverse strand, counting down.
AATTGTTGTATAGTGTGAGATATTTTCACCAGTATGTGAACCAATTGTTTAGTGATGTTCTCTGTTGTCTGGGAGAAATTTATTTGCTATGTATTTCTATGTTTGGTGGTTTTAGGACTTGTGGTTCTGAGAATAAGTTGATAAGGTTTCTCCCTTGCTTTGTTCAAGAGGAAATGAGATTGTGTGTCGCTATTGATGAGCTCATGAGCTACAGTGCATTTTATCGATCAATAGAGTTATTCATATTCTTCAAGTGAAGTTTGTTGCAAAGCTTCTGGATGGATTTGTAAGTGTTCATTACTTACTCCAAATTGTGATCAAGTAAAGTTTGTTGTTTGGAAATATTGGATAAATTCAAGGATGCATATACTTAATTGTTTTATGTGTTTACACGGGTATTGGTTGACCTTGTGTTTAACACTACATGTGAGGCTTGTGGAAGCGTATTGAAGTGTGTTGGGATCTATTTGGGTCCTTATTAAGGATTTATTGTTAGATTAATCATGCATTAGCTAATAATTAATTAATCTTTAATTGATTATTAGTCTAATTTATTCTCATGTACTTAAGCTAAACTTAGGAGTGATTTATGCTTTTATTAGTCGAGCTAATATTAGATCATTATGTCTCATCTCATGTGATGTTGACACTTTCCATGATCTAATCCCTTTCTCATTTAGGGTTGTGCTCTTATAAGCACTCAACCCTCATTGTAAATATCTTGAGCTTTCATATCTTCTTGAAAGTATCTTGCTTTTGTAGTGCTTTCTTGTTGAGGAATATTGCATATATTGTTTGTAGATCTATTGTGTAGAAGGTATATTTGTTTCTTGTTTGATCTTGTGGCTTGTGGTTGTGTGCTTGTTTCAAAATTATAACATGTATGGTATCAGTGCATGGATTCAATGAACCCCTTCTCGATTTATGAGGTTTTTTTCTTCAACAAGGGTTGCAGGCTTTAGATTTGAATATTTTTCTGCTTTTCTTGCAAATTTTGGAGGTGGATGTTTTTAGGTGCATTTTGGTGCAAAAATAACTTCACCATTGGATTCAAAGTCGTCAATAAATTCATATTTGGCTTTTGTTTCACCTAATTTGTGTTACTGGCGCCAAATCTATGAAGGCTTGAAGTAGATGCTTTTTTTTGGATCTAGGGGTTAACCATGATTTCAAAGCATTTTAGCATGAAATGGACCTTATCGTTGCATTCGGTAGGCCATTTGCATGAATTTTTACTATAAATTTTCCTATATTTGGTGTCAAGAGCTTCTGAGGAAAAAAAAATTGTACAAGGGCTTGTATGGCCCCTATACAAATTCATGCTCGCACGTTTTTCAAGAAATTTTTTTTGGTTTTTTAATTTTTTAGTTTTTTTTAAAACAATCAAAATTTTTTTCAAAAAAATCATTGAAAAAATATTAAAAATCTTTTAAAAGTTGGGAAATTTTTTCAAATTTATTGAAGGAGCTTTTGTTTTTTACTGGGCACATTTATTTTGGGCAGTACCTGTAGGTACTAACCTGTGGGCCCATACCCTACCCCAACACAACCTCCCATACCGCCAACCACCTTTGCTTTGACCGATGGCACCACAAACTTTGATGCCTTCCAACTCTGATGAACTCCATTTTATGATAGGTTTTTTGGTTTTTCAAACAGCGGCATACATTTTTTCCGGCCTACGTCGACCTCCTCAAAAACTACGCCAGGCAGCCTTTTACTTTTCTGGGCACTCATCCTTTACCAGTGACAAAAAACTTTGTTGGAAGTGGAATTACTCTGAGAGGGGGGGTGAATCAGAGTAATATATTTAAAACTTTTATAACTTGAAATGCAGATTTAAACCCCTTTTAATCTTAAACAATGGTGACATTATAAGTGCAATGTAAACATAGAGTTTTGAATGATTGTTTTAATGATAATCAAATATAACAACTCATGTCAAAGCATATTATACATTGTCCATATAGTACTGAATGAACAATTTTTTATGCTTTCTTTTGCATAAAACAACAAATTCACTTATGGCAGAGTTTCACACATTGAACATGAGCAAATGAATTATGATCTTGACAACAACTTGAAATTGTGAAAAGTATTAGAACATTCCATGAAAAACTTTACAAATAATTGAAAGAAAGATTATGCAAGATAAACACAACCACAAAAGAGAGACACAAAATTTTTGCCGAGTGGAAAACCCTCTTGAGTTAGAAAAATCACTCCAAAATACATTGTAGGCTTAAATCCAAATTGTTTACAATATTTTCAGAGCACCAACTCAAATGATAATGTGGAGCACCAACTCCTATAATAAACTAAAGCACCCACTTCAAATTAGAAGCACTAACTTCATCAAAACTAATAGTATTGCAACCTATTAGGACCTTATAACTACAATGACTATCTACAGTCACAAAATCACAATAGGATACAAAATGATTTTTCAATAATGCCCAACTCAAAATAATCTCTGTAATACAACCAAAGATGAAAATAATATAAACCCTCTTCTCTTCTTTACAGAATGATATCACAATAATAAACAATACTTTGTTCAAACTATATCTTCTCATCACCGTGTCATGTGATTTTTCCAAGTATATATACAATGTTTTTATAAACAGTTATTCTTTTCCAAAACCCATATCCAATAACCAGGGTTTTTATAAACTAGAAAAAACAAAGTTGTTTAATCATGATACCCACAATGGGTTTAAAGAAGAACCGCAAAAAATCAATGATATGTCGATGAATGCCACTGAAAATGATGAAACCCTTGAGTATAAACTTGGGTTAATGAAAACTGTAATTAACCTTTAACAAATTTTTGATCTTCAGCAACTTAATCCATAAATCAGTTATTTTTGAAACTAGCATAAACGCTTTCACACTGAAAACCAAATACCTATCATGGCAGCCAAAATATTACCAATTGATTATGCAACTTCCATAACGGTCTCATTGTCCAGCTCTTCACATTCCAACACACAAACAAACTTGAAAACCAGCTTCAAACTATAACCCCATATCCTCCATGGTGGCATTGTTGTTGCCTCTTCGGATCAAAAACAAACATAATGACTTTTTCCTAATGCCTTTGCAAAGTCTATTGAAAACCTTTTCACTTTTTGATATTGTTTCAAGTTCGAGAGAACTTAATAATCACTTGAGTTTGAAAAAATTATTAACAAATTAAAATGATGGTTGTCAACACATATAATAGCCAATATTACTTCAGCTTAAAGTCAAGTCAACTTCCTTTCAAACATGATGAGGTTGACAAATATCATGATAAGCACAATGTGCTTTGTAAAAAATTCTCAACAGTAAAAAAACCCGATGTATGAAGTAAGCCCGATGCATAGTATGCTCAGTGTAAAATAAAGTGAAGCCTAATACAAGTGACCACCAACAACCATTTAAATGGATTGTATTTTAAACACTAATAAAAGGGCTGACAAAACAATATTAAAATGTAGACCATGTAACTTATGAAGAGCCTGAATATAACCATTGTATCTTATTTATGAATGTCATCATATAAATCATCAAAGTACAAATGTTAGAGAATTGCCTTTGAGAAGGATATCATGCACAAAACTTGTAGTTGCCATTAGTGTGTAAAAAGAATGACACCAATACCATAAAACAACTACATCCAACAAATGACCATATGAAGGAGAAATTTGTAGATGCTTTCATGAGGTTTCCTGAAGACTGAAATATGTTAGATCCAATATAAACCCACAGCAAGATGAATGAACAAATCACGAAGGAAAACCTTTACTAAGTGATACAAATGTCATGTAAATGATCAATAAAATGTAACCCTGCAATCAAGATTTCTTATAATCTGCACATGAATCCAACAGATTAGTACCATCAAAACTGAATATAAACCATCATCACAATGTTGTCACTGAACATGATACTGAATGCCAAAACTAAATATGAACAAGAGTGTCAATATCATGATCAAAAATTCCAATGTCATATGTCAACCAAGATCCAATCAGTTTTAACATCAAGGACAAATAGCACAAAAGAGAAGTCAACAAACTTTACCAACAAATTTTTCTTCCCCAAGGGCTAGATATTTTTTTCAGTGCAAGGGAATATTCTTGAAATATTTTGGTGACTTCAGAATGACATCTGTGGTATGATGGCTGATAGGGCCCCAAGTCCCCTTCATTGGCTTCCAGGAAGCAATCTTTTTCTTTTCACCATACCTTGGGCATATGATAGATTTTTACAAATGAGATATCGACAAAAAGTTGGTTCCACCAACTTTCTAGTGGTGTGGGTCTCATTGTTTTATTTTGCATCTCATGCATTCTATAGCCCGTTGAAGTCAAAGGAGCTATTTTCAATCCTGAGCTCATAACTTTTGACCAATTTCTCCTTTTTTCTTGATTCCAAAGGTGTTGGAACCATCTTTCAAAGCTCTTTAGTTCCATCCATGCAATTTTTTCCATATTGTTTTCTAGGTATATTTTATTCAATTTTTTTGTTTTCACACTCTGGTGAATTATTTGGACATTTTAGCTCTTGGAAACTTTTTTTTTGTGTGGGATGACTCATTTTTGTCTTTTCTATATGTATTTCTAGTATTCTATCTGTTTTGGGAATTGTAGACATTTTTTTCATGCACATTCTCTTTTGTAGACACATTGATGTAAAGTACCATTCTAGTGTATACTTTTTGAGGATTTCTCACATCCTATTGTGCCTTTTGTATTCTAATTATGATATAAAGTGCCATTGGGGGGTTGATTTTTTCCTTTAGTTTTCTATTACACATTTTTCAATTGAGTGTCCCTTCCACGACAACAATGAATCCTATTGATTCTTGCCTCATGCGTGTGTGCCTTAGTTTGCATGCCCTTTTATTTGCAAGTTGTTTCTCCTACATTTACTTCTTGGTTTCACATAGTTCTAGTGTTCTTGTCATGGCTCTCCCTTTTCCAGCATTATGGGGGGTTTCTATTGTTGGTGCAAATTCTTCCTTGGTTTTGCATTGGAGTGATCTATGTCTCTAGTTCTCGTTCCTATGTACTTTCAAATGCAACCTACATCAGTTGTTGGTTACATGCATTTCAGTGAGATGGAGCATTTACCATATGGACATTCTTTGATTCCTATTTCTAGAGGTTAGCTTCCATTTTCATTTGATTAGAGACTGTTGGTACCTATATTTTTTATTTGCATCTTGCATGTTAAATAGTGTCAATTTTGCTCACTCATGTAGATTCATGTACCATTTGTATCTTCGAGTTCCATATTTTTTTCCTTTGTTTTTCATTTGACTCGAGTAGTGTCACTGGGGACACTCATGTAGATCATTATCTCTTGTGATCAATGTTCTTTAGACTAGTTGGTACCTATATTCTCAACTTGCATCTTAGACGTTGAGTAGTTTCATTGGGGTCACTCATGTAGAGTCATGTACCTCCTATATCTTTGACTTCCAAATATTTTCCTTTGTTTTCCATCTGATTCAAGTAGTGTCATTGCGGGAAATCATGTAGTATAGTATCCTTAGATCTTGACATTTGTATCTTCTATTTATAGATTTTTTACCTTTTTTCCATCTGATTCAAGTAGTTTCATTAAGGGAACTAATGTAGATTCTTGTTATCTTGATCCTGATCATCATTTGTTTCAAAGGAGGTTCTTCATTTAAGCACCATACCAGTCTTCATTCGACAGCATTCTATAGCTTCTCAATGTTTTTGTGATGTTCTACATGTTCCTCTTTTTTGGGACATTATCTTGTTTGGAGGCTTCTTCAGTCCTTCACTTGGCTTGCATATCTTCTGGAGTAGAGTTTTTCCCATGATTTTTTCTCTATTTCTCTACATTATAGGGATCTTTTGTTTGTACATGGGTACTTTACATGACCTTGTTTGTCGGGACCCATCATGCATTCTATTTTTTTAGGGTTTTTACTTACTCCCTAAGTTCAACTTAAGGGGGGGTTTTAGAGTAATCATGCATTAGCTAATAATTAATTAATCTTTAATTGATTATTAGTCTAATTTATTCCCATGCACTTAAGCTAAACTTAGGAGTGATTTATGCTTTTATTAGTTGAGCTAATATTAGATAATTATGTCTCATTTCATGTGATGTTGACACTTGTCATGATCTAATCCCTTTCTCATTTATGGTTTTGGTATTATAAGCACTCAACCCTCATTGTAAATATCCTAAGCTTTCGTATCTTCTTGAAAGTCTCTTGCTCCTATAGTTTTTTTCTTGTTGGGGAATATTGCATATATTGTTTGCAAATGTCTTGCGTAGGTGTATTTTTTTTGTTTGATCTTATGTCTCGTAGTTTTTTGCTTGTTTCACAATTATAAAATTTATGTAGGTCATCTTTTGTTCCTATCCACTATGGGAATGTTTGAGTGTCGACCTATTTCAAATTTGAATGTATAACAGCTCGTTGTTGACTTTCTCCAACAGTTTCAAAGTTTTTGAAGAAGAGGTTGATATAAATATGTATGGTGTTGATGCAAGAGGTATGGTGAAAGATTAAAAAGCAAGATATATGTGATATTGTTGCAAGTGAAGCATAATGAAATGTGAATTTAAGTAGATCAGTACAAATTTCATGTTAGGGTTCCTAAGGCAGTGAGTTGAAGGCATCTGCTATCTTTCATGTGAGATTGCAAAAATGTGCAAGCAATTGTGGTGGACTCCTTGTTGCATTGAGATGTGTTTCTCTATGTAACATTCTACTTCTATCTTCTTGTATTCTTTTTGTGGCAATAAGCCTTGGATGCGAGCCTTTTTGGATAGTGTGTCCTATTCTGGTAGTGAGCCTCTTTGGTAGTGAGCCTTTGTATTCAATTTTAGAATTATTTATATTGTGAGCCAATCCTCACCATGTTTTTTCCCTCATTATTTTTTCCACGTAAATATGGTGTTCTTATGTGTGTGGTGTTGTGATTTCAATTTCTATTATTTTCACTTCACGTTTAATCAAACTAACATAATAAGGGTTGAATGAATATTTGTGAATCTAATTGTTGTTGAGGGTTTTGAAGATATAAATTGCTACAACTGATTCACCCCCCCTTCTTATTTGTCTTGCTCATTTCAACAATTTACACACAAAAAATGGATAAGGCACATATCTTAGGGATCCATATTACAATTTGGAAGGTGTTGGATGGGGCACCCAAGATTAGAGAAGAAAAGGTGTCTATGGTGTTCTATGGGGGATTGAAAAGTTCATTGAAGCATCCAAAAAGTTAGGAATTGGATAGGCTATAGGATAGGAACCCATGTTAGAGCCTTGTAATTCCATATAATATTTTATTATGTATTTTGGTTGTCCGTGAAGAGGGTTATCATTTTTTGCAAGTGGTTTTGTACCTCTTGTTTTGGTTTACCATTCGTGGTTTTACCTCCCACAATTTTTATAAATTGGATCCATGAGATTGTATTTTCATGTTGAGTTCTTGTACATAACTAGGTGTTCTTAGGTTGATTAGAGATCGGTAGTGGGGTGTATTATTGTCTACTCTCATTTTAAGATTAATAATATGCTTTCCCTCTTTTCTTATGTGTATTTTTCTCCTGAAAGGGTTTCTCCACATAAATCTGGTATCATATTTTGTTTGATGATTTATATATTGTGATGTTGCAATGAAATATTTAGATATGATTTGGTAATCTAATTTTTAGATCTGAATTCACTTGCATAAGTTTGTATTGTAGCTTTCCTTCACCTTATTTTCAACAAATCTAACCCTAACACTAACCCCAAAACCTAAGCCTACATCTAACCTTAACCCTAAACCATAAACCATAATATCATAAATTCAACCCAATCCTAACTATATCCCTAAGCCTTACCCTAAATCTAACCCTAAATCCTAAACCATAACCTTAACTCTCACCCTAACCTTAACCTTAAGTGTAGCCTTAAATCGAAGCCAAAAACTAAACCCTAAATTGTAATCCTAACCCTAGACATAATAATAAAAATATAATACTTAAATTAATAATATAAATAAAAGAAGAATTATATTTTAGTAATTATAAAATTAATAATAATAATTTAATATAAAGAAATTAATTACATAAGAATAATCAAATAATAATGTTAATATAAATATATTAATTTAAATTTATTAAAAATAATATAATAATAATATTTTATTAGTCCCTCATTTATGGGGCTTAGCACGTTCATCTAACTTCTCATCCATAGAAAGGTGTAAAATGGTCTTCTCGGTTAAAATAAACTTTGTGGAGCTTCACAAGGAAATCTTGGAGAAGCAGAAGCTAGGTGTGTTATTTGAATTCAAGATGAGAAAATAATGTTGGTGGCAACAAGAAAATTAGGGCAAGAAATGAACAATGAGATAGAATTTCAGGCAACCATATTAGGATTAGAGATGGGGAAAAAATTAAACCTCCAAAGTATCAGACTTAGAAGGGGACTCACAAAATATTATTAATGCAATTCAAAGAATCATACTCCAAGCTAGAAACCAAATAAATGGTTGGGGGTGATCGTTAGCTATTCAAAAAGCTACAAAGGCTTTAAGATCTCCCACATATACCAAGAAGGTAACATGATGGGTTTAAATGAATTTGTGCTAGATTCAAAAGAAAAGTGACACGTTTCAACATTGCCAGATGTGTGAGAATGCAAATTCTTGCAAATGCTTTAATGTGAAAGGGAAGATAAAAATCATGACCCCTTAAGGAAAAAAGTGTAGAAGTATTGAAGCTCAATTATGAATTATTGTTGTTGAGCTTTAAAGGAGGAGATAGGTGACTCATTTTCACATTCAACTATGATAATCCGTAGAGCAAGGATGGGTACCAGTGTGTATGAAGGTGAAAAAGAAGAAATAGCCTTCCTAGGCAAGCTATCGAAGAGGTGGTTGATAGCGATTTTAAAATATAATTATGGGGTGGTAATGCATGTAATAAGGTTGGTCCTAGGTGACATGTACATAAATGAGGTGATGTGATAATGGGTGAATATAGTTGTGGCATCGATGTTCATGGAAATGTTGTTGGACATGGGTGAAGAAATAAGGATTGTGGAGAAGATCATGGGAACTCTGGTGTGGTCATGCTTGCAATGAGGAATGAAAGATATTTTATGTCATGCCTTTCCTGGGGTTGGTCTCATACCTAGGTGATGGATTTGGTTGTGGATTGCTAAAAAATGGAACCTAGTTTGGGTTCCCTTCATTATATGGGGCTTGGGAATGAATGTGAACTAGTATCAACACCATGTTTGACTAGGCATTAACTTCCTCAAAACTCTTGTGGGGGAGAATATGGATGGTGTGGTGGACTATTCCTTTGGGTTTTCGAATTCATCTACTGTGGTGGAGGTTGACAACGAAAATGGGAGCTAGCTAAGATGGGAAGGGGAATGCTTGAAGTGGTCTCTGTGTATTTCATTTCTTCTCTTTTTGGTGTCATAATTATTTAAGATTTTTGCATAATTGTATGGGTAGTAGGATATAATGTTGCTTCTAAGAATAGATACTTAGAAGCCATTTTGGGATGGGCTTCATTTTGTATTGGAAGATAGCCAAAATTACACTAGCTACTCGTAGATGGGAATATAATATTCTTTCTTCTACTAAAATTAATGAATAGGGTGTGGCCCTTTGCAGCCAATTTTATCAATAAAAAATTACTAATATTAATAATTAAATATTATTTATATATTAACTATCTTAACTATCTTAGATATATCATTTTTGAGGCATATTTTTTTCCTTTTTTCAAAATTTTAGAATAGCATTATTGATAATAAAAATAACACCTCAAAAATTATATATCTCAGCATATTTTATATAGATTAATAATTTAAGATATATATTCTAGTACTAACAACACACTAGTCTCTAATATGGTTTTCCTTGCATATATGCTTGAGGGGCAATGATAACCAATTTTTGAGGTGTGATTTTTTTTTTAGGATACCCTCTATTCTTTACCTCCCCTTATTTTCCTTAAAAATTAGCGTAGTAAATATGCTAACACTTTAAGGGAGGAATATCACCTATCCATTTTTGCATCCACACAGGCATTCATGTTTCTGGAGCTTTGACTTATTAATGTGGCCCCTCCACAGTGGTGTTTATCATACTACCCCTTGAGGCATGGTTATCAATTTGTCCCCCGAGATGTTAAGCAATTTGTCTCCCATGACATTAAACATTTTCATCCCTTGAGATGCTAAAATTGTCCCTCAAGACGTTAAACATTTTTGTCCCCTAATATGTTAAACATTTGTATGCTTCCTTAGGCATTAAAAATCCACAATCACCTATCATAGTGCAACTTGCTAGCCTATGAATTCGTGTAATTTATAAGCCACCTAGCATAACACAACTTGCTAGTGTGTGGTTTTTACTTATCACACTCACGATCACCTCTCATAACACAAATTTTTATCCTAATGGAAGCTTTTTACGTGCATGACCCCTAACAACAGAGCAAGCTAGGACCAAAGTCATTTACCTTCCTTTATTTGTATTTATTGATCCTTGTCTATTTGTATGAATTTATCTTTTAGAACTTCTTTGTGTGTTGTGCATTCGGGAGACAGTGCTTGGTATTGAGACAACCTTCCATGTTGAGGTCTCTTTACCTTGTTGGTTCAAATTTATGGCTTTACATAGTATGTACTATTTTTTTTTATATGTTATATGCTTCATGCTTGTTTCATGTGTGTATCATGTATGCTTTTTGTATGCTCCTTGTATGCTTCATGTTTGATTCAATATGCTTTGTGGTTGTTTCATGTCTATTCTATGTTTTCTCCATGTATGCTCCATGTTTTCTTTAAGTATGCTTTGTTTTTGCTTCACATATGCTTTGTATTTGCTTCATGTATGGTCTGTGTTTTCTTTATGTATGCTTTATGTGCACTCTATTGTTTTCTCAATGTATGCCCTATGTATGTTCAAATTCTATCTTTCCTTGTGTGTGATATATTTGATTTTTGTGTGGCATGTTTATCTTGACATTGGGGATTGATAGGACCCTAAGTCTAGGGGCTATCACATCTCTCAACTTGATGTCATCATGTCTCTTCAACGCTTGATAAAGAAACATATCTTCTCCATACCTTCAGTGTGAGTATTAATGTAAGATCATACCCTCACTAAAATGGGGGTTAAATGAAGTGTTGTAAATGTCACTCCTCACAATTTCACACTAGGTTTTACCCCAACGTAATGAGTTTTTGGAGTCAAAAAGACCCAAACAAGGGTGTTGGGCACCCTAGTCAGGAATTTTCTCTCAAAAAGTTAGGCACTCTAGTGTTGACCTTTGGTATTTTAAAAATGATTCCTTGTTGACCTAGGTCCAAAAATCACTCAAGATACACAAAAACAAGTTTTTCCCTCTCATTTGAATAACTAGGAACTATTATGGTGAAGTGTAAACTATTATTCTCCAATTGTGAAGATACATGCAAATTCTTCTCTACATGCTTGCTACAACTCTTTATTATGTTATATGGACTAACCCTTGTAGGTATTCAAGGAAATTGGTTCCTTGTTCATCAACTCTTTGTGGAAACCTATGGTGTGACATCACTTCAACAAGGTTTTGATACCTAAGGTAACATTATTTTATGTTATTCCATTTATTACAATCATTATAATTTACTTTTCCTTTGCTCCCCCAAGGGTATGCAATATATACCATCACCATCATTGTTGTTGTGGAGGTGGGATCACCAACATGGAGTTTTGACTGAGGAAAACTCATATACAACACAACCTTTTCCCTATTTTTGTGTGTGCATATCCAGATCTAAAACTTTTGACAGTGACAAGTTGTAGTAGGAGAGAGTAAATTGTAATTGAGTGACTTGACTTCTAAACAAGCCAAAACTCTAGCACTAGGGTGCCCCACACCCCTGTCCCTCCATTCTAGGCTCTTATTTTTATGACAGGTGCCACTTTATCTATAGAATTTAAGTATGTACATGCTTATGTGACTTTATGATTTCATCTATGCGATCATTTGTATTTTTAGATTAAGTTTTATTTTAACTAGGTTAATTACATAAAACTCATCAAATCTTCCCTCTTAACAACAAAGAAACATAACCCAAGAAAATTGACTCTCCTTTGAGGTAGTTAGCCAATCATAAAACCCTCATTAGCTCGTGTTCCAATATTAAATAAATTAAATCTTGATTCAGGGTAATTTACTAGTTAGATCTAGGATCTATTTTCCCACTTTACATGATCGTGTTCACATCTTGATTGGTACAAGTTTTCAAGAGTAAAGAAGAATACAGGAGAATAGAAACTATGAATATTATGCATTTGATATCTTTACTTTTTGTAAATGTATAAATAATTTAGCTAAGATAAATCTAGAACATGCTATGAGTGTAGACACCAAAATAGGTGTGATACATTGAGTAGACATTGTAAAGTGCATAATTTCTAACTCTACAAATACTTAACAATAAAAAGTGTGTGTGTTAGGATAAAGTATGTCTCAACCTTGTGATTATAACAAGTTAATATTTTTAGTGTGAGGGGGTGCAAAGGGGGTACCTTCCTGTGGGGTCTAAGAGGCCTATCCCCTTGGCAAAGGGTCTGAGGACCATGCACCCTAGCGAGGGTTCAATAAAAACACCCTTACAAGCAATGTGTTTATATATATTATCATTGTAGACTTGGGCCCTTCATCATTAGGTCATAAATATAATGGTATTATGTTTACTTTTCTTTCCCTAGAAGGAAACCCTATTTTATGAGGGCATTGTATTACAATTGTGAATTGCACTATTGTATTATGTGAGAGTCTGATAGTTCTTGAGTTGCCTCTAGATCTATGGTTTGTGATAATCTTGTGAGAAGCTTGCTTTGCAAGTATATTGTAATCTTGTTTATTTCTAAATAATTTATTGGGTGGATTTTGGAGTGTGGGGTTTTTTCTCTCAAAATGGTTTTCCCCACATAAATCATTGTGTTGTGGTATGCATGATATTTAAGTTTATTTTTGTGTAGTTTTTGTAACTATCGTAAAGATCTTTTTTTTTTGCATAACCCTCCTCTCAAATATTAGTATTGGAAGTTGTTATGCTACCATAGCTTCCTTACAAGTGGTATCAAAGCTTGATCACCTTCGGTTTCAGTTGTGAATTGTTTGGATTTTTAAACTAATCTAGTTTTGAGTGGGAGCTTGTTGCATACATTTTTAGATGGAAAGTTCATTAGGGAGAATAAGTGGTGAAGAATATTTTTGGTAACAATTTGAGATGTGGAAGTTGAAGATGAAGGATCTATTAATAGATCAAAATATGTGAGATGTTGTTGATGATAATTTTTCAAGGCTTGTAGATGTTGCTTTAGCTACTCAATATGATGTTATTGATTGCTAAGCTAAAGGTATAATTAGATTGTGTTTGGAAGACTCTATTTTAATCAATGCTCATGAAGAGACCTCTACAAAGAAATTGTGGAAGAAACTTCGTGAGGTATATCAAGCCAAATCTTTAGTCAAGATTTTCTTAAGGAAGAAATTGTATTCCTTGAGAATGGAAGAGGGTGGATGAATTGTAAACCACTTGGAAATATTCAATATTTTGGTGGCTCAGTTGGCATCAATTGGTGTAAAAATGGATGAAAAAGAGAGATGTCATATATTTCTTTGACCTTTGCCTGATTCATAGGATTCTCTCGTTATGGCTATTAGGAGCATCTTGAAATTTGAAGGTGTTGTGGGTTCTTTGTTTATTGAAGAGATGAGGAAGGTATTCGTTAGTGCCAAGGAGGCCCTAAATTTTCATGGAAGACCTAAGGAAAAAGGCAAGAAGAATGAGAAGCATGATAAATCTAATCCCATGGGGAGATTCAAATCTCCTAAAAAATTTAAAGCTATTTGTTGGAATTTCAATATACCTGCGACTTATATAAGGAATGCAAAGAAGAAAAGAAGAAGAAAAAGAAGATATTTGTTCCTAATCCCAAGAAAGAAGATGGTGATGTGTTCATTGCAGCTTCGACCACTCATGTAGGTAATTATGCATGGTTAATTGACTTAGGTGCATCTTTCCATATGACTTCTAATAGAGATTGTTTTTATGAATATGAACTTGATGGAAGTAAGGTGTACTTGGGTGATGATTCTTCTTTAAATATTGTTGGTTTAAAGTTAGAATCAAGTTTCCTAATGGTAGAATAAAAAGGATTAATGGTGTGTTGTATATCCCCAGATTAGCCTAAAATTTATTATCTATGAGAAAACTAATAGATGTGGGTGTGCAGGTAGTCTTTTTTTATACAAATAGAAGATGGTTAGAGGTTCTATGGTGATTTCTAGAGGTGTTTTATTTGACACATTACATAAGCATGATGCATACTCTATTAAGTGCAATAGTGCTTTTATGAAAAATGATTTTGTGGCTAGTTCATCGGAAAAGGTGAGGGTTTCATCTTCAACATATGGTCATGGATTTTGGGTACCCAAAGGTGCTCTTTCTTCTAAATTAAAATTGCTTATAGAGAAGATGGCACCAAAGACTTAGCCACATTGGAGAAAAGGGTCTAAGGACCTTGAAAAATAAAAACTTGTTGGAGGTTTGACTAATTGTAATCTTGGTTTCTTATTTTGTAAGCATTGCAATTTATGGTAAAAAAAAGTTGCATTTAGTTTTACTCGAGTTCTCATAAATCTTGTGGTGTATTGGATCTTATTCATTCAGATGTGTTTGGTCCTGTAGACATTCATTTCATTGTAAAATCTACATATTATGTTTCATTTATTGATGATTATAGTAGGACATAGATATATTTTTTAAAGAGTAAATCCAAATTTTTTAGTCAATTTAAATAATTTAAAGTGATGGTTGAGTTGCAGATTGGAAAGAAAATAAAATGTTTGAGGATGGATAATGGCGATGATTTTTTCTCTGGTGATTTTGATACTTTTTAAATATTATATAGTTCATAGATAAAATATAACCTTTGTATTCTCCATAACATAATGGACTTGCAAAAACAATGAACAAGACATTGATGGAGAAGGCTAGGAGTATGTTGAGTGGTGGTGGTGGTCTACAACAAAGGTTTTGTGTTGAAGGTATTTTACTACTTGATTAACAAGTCTGCTACATCAACTCTTGTTGATAAAACACCTATGGAGGCATGGTTGTGTCACAAGCATTCACTAAGATATCTTAGAGTTTTTGGTTGTGAGGCATATGCACATGTGCCAAAAGAGAAGAAAACAAATTTGAAGAACAAGGATTTGAAATGTATCTTAATTAGGTACAATCATGGTGTGAAAGGATACAATCTTTGGGATCTTGTTACACAAAAGGTAATATATAGTGGAAGCATTATTTTGAGAGAAGCTAAGCCTTATTTTATTACATTAAAACTAGAACAAACTAAGCAAAAATATGTGATTCAACTTCCTTTTGTACCTAAAAATAATTGAATCAAGGCCCCTAGATAGAAAAGAAGTTGAGAGCTTATCTAGCTTTGTATCTTCAAAAGGAGGAAGGACCTCCAACTCAACTTGTTCGAAGGTATGCAACGCATAGACAACCACCTAAAAGGTCTTCACCTAGTGACTCAAGATATATTTTTGTTGTGAATACTAGTGTGGATGGAGCCACATCTATAGAAGAGGCACTAGGTTTGAATGATGTAGTATCCTAGAAGATTGCTAAAGATAAAGAAATGACAACTTTGAAAAATAATGATACATACGATCTAATACATTTTTCTGAAGGATAAAAATATGTTGGTTGTAAATGGATGTTCAAGAAAAATATTGGTTTAGATGGACGTATTGAGAACTACAAAGCACGGTTGGTTGCAAAAAGTTACTCTCAAGATGAGAGTGTTGATTATGGTGAGATATTTTCTCTTGTTGAAAAAATGAAATCCATTAGATTCATGCTTTCTATTGAAGTTGCTTATGATCTATAGGTTGAGCAAATGGATGTGAAAAGGTTTTCCCTTCATGGTGATTTGGAGGAGGATTTTTTTGGGAAAAAGTATCTCAACCTTGCAATTACATAAGTTACTATTGATACATAAGGTATTGTTTATCATTATGTCTCATATTTGACGGTCGATATTTTGTTGGTTGACTTGCCCTGGAAGGCAACCCTATTTATGAGGTCATTGTATTATGACTATGTTGTGATGTATTATGAGATTCTAATAGTAGTTGTGTTACCTTTGGATCTCTAGTTGGTGATACTCTTGTGAGAAGCTTGCTCTGCAAGTATATTTTAATCATTGTGATTTTTTAATAATATATTGGATGGCTTTTGGAGTGAGGAGTTTTTATCCCGAAAGAGTTTTTTCCCCATGTAACTCACCGTGTTGTGGTATGCATGATATTTGTGTTTTTGATTCAGGTAAAAAAAGGTTTTGAAGGGACCCAAAATCTGGAAAAATTAAAACCCCGTCGAAATTATTTTTGTACCTGCAAAACGAAAGACAAAAAAAAAATTATTAGAAATTAATAAATCAAAAACAAAAAAAACAAAAAAAAAAAAATTGAAAAAAGGTTTGGGGGTCCAGACCCCCGCCCTTGCACCATACCCGACAGCCTGCCAGCAGCAAGTACTGCCGCTGCCAGTGCTGTCGGCTACGGCCGACAGCCACCGGCCAACAGTCCTGGCCACCGACAGCGTTGGCCCCGGCCGGCGGGAGGAGCCCGCCACCCCATGTGGGGTTAAACAATTTTTATAAAATTTGAAACTTTTCAAAAGGTCCGCCATTCAAAGGCCGGATTTCAAACAATGAGCCAGATTTAATATTCTGGTCGGGTCCACCAGGGGGGGTGGGGATAAATTTTTAAAAATGAAAAATTAAATTAAATTTAAAAGGATTTTCAAATCCACCGCCCACCCACCACCGGCGCGCCACCGAAGAGCCACCTGAAGGTTGATTTACAGCAATTTTTTTCAAACGCATATAACTTTCACCCAGGTTATCGGATTTTTGACTTCTTACAGTCATTGGAAAGCTGGTTCCGAGTAGTACATAGTGGTATAGGTTTTGTTCCATGATTTTGTAGTTTTGACTGTATTTTGCTTGGTTGAAGTCAGATGTTTATTTTGAGCTTTGAGAGGGAATATCGGGTGCATACGGAGTCAGATTTTGGACTTCGAATAGTCAACGGAAAGCTTGTTCAGATCACTACGTAGTGGATTAGGTTTGGAGTTATTTTGGCATGGTTTATTTTCTATTTTCTTTATCTGAGCTGTTTATGGGTCTCTTTGACTATGGTGTTATTATGAGCTTATGGATTGTTGGATTTGGGATATTTGATGATGGATTCATTGTATGCTCGGTTGTACATCTCAGTTTGTTCTACTTTTGACATGGTTATCAGCATGTATGTTGCATTGTTGTATCTACAAGTTGTGCAATGTTGTAGGTGGTCTATACTTACTTGTTGCACCTATGACTTGGATATGGGTTGTCTTTGCCCATTGATATTTTAGTGTTGATGCATGATCAGTTTTGGTGGCTTGGTTTAGTCACTTGGTTTACTGTTTTGGTTGTCATGTTGAGGAGGTGAGATGGTATTACCAGGTACAGTCATGATATGAGACCTATGTAGTTGACTATGATTATGCAGATATGTGGACATGGTTGGGTTGATTTGTTGGTACATTTGGTGGTGATCATGATGTCATGGATGTTTCTTGTGCATTAGAGACTTTGGCATGTTATGATAGTTTTATGCAGGTGCATTGATTGGTGGTATTGGATTGGTTCATGATTATGGTTGTGGCGGTGTATCTTCTTGGGTTTAGGAGATTGGTATCACGATGTCATGGATAGCTTGGTTACACGGTTCAGTGGGAGCTTGTGACAGTGATGATTTGGCGGTGATGGATATGATGGTTTGGTAGTGATGGATATGATGGTTTGGCGATGTATCTTCTTGCTTTAGAGGATGGTTATCATGTTATCATTGAGAGCTTGGATTCACAGGTTTTTGTGTGAGCTTATGACAGTGATGTGGTGTTGATTGTGTGCATCATGGTGCTATGGGATTGCTCGGTATCACGGTTCAGTGGGAGCATTTGGAGATGATGTGGATCCATTGTTGATTATGGATGGTTGTCTTCAGCAGGTGATCTTTGGTGTCATGGAGGAGCTCTTGGATTCTGTGTGCTACAGTGAGAGTTCTTTGACATCAGGTGTTGGAGATGTTGAGGTATTGTTTATGACTTGTTGGTTTTTGATAGGTGATCCTTTGGTTGTAGGATGGTTTTGTTATTATGTCATGGTATACTCTTGATTACTGGTTTAGAGTAGTGGCATGGTAGATGTTATGATGATTTGAGCATGTGATCTTCTTTTGAGAGGATGTGAGATCATGGTGTTATGTTTATGTTCCTGATTCTGCAGTTGGAGCTATGATTTTGATCTTGGTTGGTTTTCTTTGTATTGAGTACATTGATCATTTGCTTGGTGTTTAGCATAGATTGATCGGTTACAGGTGCTCATGGATACTTGGAGACATAGGTGAGGCTTGGTGTTCTCTTGTGATTAGAGACATGTTGTTGATATGGTTACTCTTGATGAGATTTTAGCAGGAAGTCCGAGGGAGCCCACACCTTGGTTGGACGTGAGTTTAACATGGACCGATGAGGAGAGTGTTCTTGGTTGAGTCATGATGACTTGGATATCCTAGAGGAGCATTCTCATTCCCCACTCTTGGTCTACTCGGTGGTTCACTTGAGAGGTATTGCTCATTATTCTTTCAGGTGCATTATGTTTATGTTTTTTCTTCTCATGGATATGGATCTTGAGCCATGGGTATTTGGTTTCTGGAGGGTTCATTTGAGGAGTGTTGGCATGTTTATCTCCTTGTACATGTTGGGTTTAGGAGATGGTTTATTGGGCTAATTTCCTTGGTTTGGGAATGGTTACTTTGAGTTTGATCTTCTTGTTTTGAGATGCTTACATCCATGTTAGTTACATATGTTATCTTTGATCTTGGTGATTGGATGGATGGATGTGGTTATGGATTTTGTTATGGGGTATTATGGAGGAGATCATACTTGGCATAGTTGGCATTTAGAGGTGTGTGTGTAGGAGGACATGCTACAGGTGTTTGGTTTGCAGGTTTTGCTTATCATTGTGGATGTTCCTTGGTACTACATGTTTACTTATATGAGATGCTGGTAGTAGACTTGGTATTCCTTTTGTGATGGTGCATTTTTTTGGGATGTTAACGAAGCGACACGTTGAATGCGCTCATTCCAGGTTTGCATTCATCTAGACATTGCCCATGCAGTGGGAGCTCCTAGATGTGTATGTCACTTTTGACAGGTTTGCACATGGAGTTCATTATTGTGGTTTATGGGTGGATATGTTGTTGGCATGAGTTTACTATGATATGTATAACTTGGAGGTATGGATAGTTGGATGTGTTGGAATTTGTTGTGGATGTCATTTCAGCTATGGTGATTTATTCTTGACAGCTACTAGTGCATATTGGATTCAGTGTTTGTGTTTTGAGATATCAATTGAGGCAGGTTTATGCTTCTTTGTGACAGTTAGTGTGACATCTCTTTGGATGTGTTCATATCTTAGTGCAGTTGGCATGGTGGAGGATGGGAGCATTCATGGATGAGATGGTGGTCACCTTGGTTCTTGTTACAGGTATCTTGATGGAGCACATGGAGCACTTGGATTCTAGGATGGTACATGTTGCCTATGGAGTTTATTTGTTACCCCCTTATGCAATGTATACAACAAGTGGGAGATTGTTAGAATTAGGTGTTGTACACCTTGCATAATGTTTGTAATATTTTATTTATTTATTATGTGTGTGGTGCACCTAGGGGTTTTCTAGGTGAACGTGCATCACAAGGAGTTATAATGTTGGGGCCACTTTGTTGTATGTAACATTGGGACATAATTGTAAAATGTAATTATTTAATATTGGGGGAATAATAAAATATAATAAAGCACCCAATATTAAATGTGGGGTCACATGATGTAGTATTTTTGGGCACATGGTTCATGTAATACCACTTGGTGGTTTTGTGGGAGCTTGTTTCTATAAAAGCAACCGCAAGGGTAGTTGTTTAGTGTTGGACAGTTTGTTGCAGGTTAGAAGGTTGAGCTTGTGCATGTGTGAGGGTTTGAAGCATGGCATGGGATGTGTGGATTCATGCTTGGTCACATGGAATGCATGGATAGCTTGTGCTTCAGAAGTGTTCATGGAGTCTCTGCATGTATTGTAATGGGTTTTCATTGCTGAATAATACATGGAGTGTGGATGCTTTTGGAGGCTGGGTTTTTCCCTCTTGAGGGTTTTCCCAGGGTATATCTTGTGTCATCTTTGATGGGTATGTTGTCTATTCTCTTGCATGTTGATGTTGAGTATTTTACTTGCATGTTTCAGATTTGGGTTATGTGGAAATTGTCATTCTATGGCTACATAGTTTCCTTACACAAAACCCTTTACAACCAAAAAAAAAAGTTGCAAGAAGAACAACCTACAACCAACCAAAAACCATCCCCCAAACATGCATGATATTTATGTTTATTTATGTTTAATTTTTTGTAACTATTAAAGATTTGTAAAAGTTTTGCATTATTTTCCTCTCAAGATTAGTGTAGGAAGTTGTTCTGCTACTATAGCTTCCTTACAATATTTATATGACATAATCAACGCACTATTTGGTGAAAGGTAAAAGTAATTTGGTTTGCAAATTGAATAAATCTTTGTATGGCCTCAAATAGAGTCCTAAGATGTGGTACTATAAATTTGATACATATGTGTTGGGTTTGGGATTTGAGTGTTCTAAATCATATCATTGTGTTTGTATAAAACTGATGGTGATCATTTCTTATTTATTGCATTATATGTTGATGCTATGTTATTTATTAGTAAATGGAAATGAATGATTTCAAACTAAAATCTCAACTTGCAGCTAAATTTGAAGTGAAATATCTTAGTGTAGCTAAAGACATTCTTGGGATGAAAATTCAAAGAGATAGATTGAACTATACCTAAAGACATTCTTGGGATGAAAATTGGAAGAGAGAGTGAACATAAATCTATGGCATGGACAAAGTAAGTATGTCAATTCTATTTTATAGAGGTTTAGCATGTACGATTATGGCCCATTGTGTGTTCTTTTTATAGTTGAAATGAAGTTATCTAGTTCAAATTATCCAACATCCCCATTGGAGATGGAAGACATGAGAAACGTTTCTTACCAGAGTGCAATTAGAATTTGATGTATGTTATGGTTTGCATAGACCATGCATTGCCCAAGTAGTGGGAGTTCCTTCCAAATATATGTCTAATCATTATAGAGTTCATTGGGATGTAGTTAAAAGAGTTCAAATATTTGTAGGGTGCCTCAAAGTATTCCTTGTGCTATCATGGTAATTTGATAGGAGATGAACTTTCACTTGATATTCATGGTTATGTGGATTCAATTTGGGCAAGTGATGTTGATAGCAAATGATACAGTAGTGTTTATGTGTTTACTTTAGTTGGTGGTGCAATTACTTGGGTAAGCAAAAGGTTTTGGTTGATTTGTTCTTAACTAAAGTTAGGTATATGACAACTACTCATGCTTGTAAAAAAGTCAATTGGATTAAGAGATTATATTCGGATATTGAAAAAAAACAAGGTGGAGTAATAGTTTACTGTGACAATCAGAGTGCTTTACCTAGCTAAGAACCTAAGATTTCATGCCAGGACCAAGCACATTGACGTATAGTATCATTTTTTCAAAGATATGGTCAAGGATGGAAGGGTGAAGTTAGTTATGGTATAGACTTTGATGAATGTTGTGAAATTCTTTAACTAAAGCTATGAGCATAGGAAAAATAAGATGGTGTTTAAAGCCTATGGGCCTTTTGGCTCCTATCAATTAAATCATGGTATTCATCCTCTTGTTTCTCTTACAAGGTGTTTAAAAATAGGGAAAATGTTAGGATAAATGGTGTTTCAACCTTGTGACTATAACAAGTTAATATATTTGAGCACAGGGGGGTGCAAGCGGTACCCCCTTGTGGAGTTTGGGGGGGCATCCCCTCAACAATAGGTCCAAGGGCCATATGCCTTGGTGAGGTTTCAAGAGCAACACCCCTAAAAACCACATTTTTATATATTTTATCATTGTAAATCTAGACTAATCATCATCATGTCATAGATCTGATGATAAAGATTATGTTGGTTTTTCTTGCCCTAAAAGGAAACCCTATTTTATGAGGGCATTGTATTATGGTTGTGAATTGTACTATTGTGTACTATTGTATTGTGTGAGTTTGATAGTTGTTGAGTTGGGCTTCTAGATCTTTGGTTGGTGATACTCCTGTGAGAAGATTGCTATGAAGGTATATCATAATCTTGTTGATTTTTTAATAATATATTGGGTGGTTTTTGGAGTATGCAATTTTTCTTCCAAAAGGGGTTTCCCCATGTAAATCATTGTGTTATGGTATGCATGATATTTATGTTTTTTTTTTTTAGTTTTTGTAATTTTCATAAAGATCTAATTTTTTTTGCATAACCGCCCTCTCAAAGATTCGTGTAGGAAGTTGTTTTGATATCTTAGTTTTCTTATAGTGTGGTTGCTTGCCATCTTCAATCGTTATTCACAAGCCATTGATTCAATCTACCTAGGGGTTTGATGTATTTCTCAATTAGAAAGATCCTTAAAAGTTTTTGTAAAGACTACCAATTCATTTACTACTGATTTAGATATTAAAAAAGAAAAAAGAAAAAAAGAAATTCAAGATCATCAAATCTAACAAATTGATTTTACACACAAAAGGTCAGTTTTGCACACTAAGATTGATTGTGCACCACAACTTTTGCCTCAACTGAAGCCAATTTTATTTTATCGTCTATCAAAGTACCACAACCTAGGTTTAATAGCATAACCCCATTTTGATCACAAAACAATAGTTTGTAATCTATTGCCATCAAACAACACCTATAGTTAAGAAACTCTAATCGATCTATCATTTCAAAAAGTATATTTATCTATTATGTTGATTATTTCAGCTCATTAAAAGGTGTTGATGTTGCAAGGGAGTTGCAAGATCTAAAAGAGAAGCATGCTAAGCTTCTAGAATCTCATAATGCAGTTTTGGCAAGGCTTGTGGCCTTGGAGACAAGGAAAAGGAGAGAAGTAAATGAAGAGAGTGAAACAGACGAAGACGATGAAGAATATGAGGATGTTGATGAAGAACTGGACCCTAAAGATCAAAGAATGGTGAAGATTCTCAAAGCAGTGAAAGGTGAATCAATAAAGGTAAAAGTTGATCTTCCTATTTATGGTGGTAATTTAAATGAAGAAGAATTGCTTGATTGGATTGTTGTTATGGATAATCACTTTGAAAGTGAAGATATTTCAGAAGAACGAATGGTGAAGGTGGAAAAAACAAAGCTCAAGGGACATGCTCTTTTATGGTGGGACTATGAGCAAGCAGAGAGAAGAAAACAAGGAAAATCAAGGATTGTTTCCTGGGACAAGATGGCGCAAAAATTAAAAAGTAAGTTTCTTCCAAAGGACTATGAGGTTCAATTGTATAAGAAGTTGCAAGGTTTGAAACAAAAAGATCTTGATGCTAAGTCATACACTGATGAATTTTACAAATTAAGAATAAGGTCAAGAAGGGATGAAGATGAGGTTAAAAGGTGGTTAGATATCTAGGTGGTTTGAGATTTAATATACAAGATGAGTTTGTTGTTGCTAACCCAAAGACTGTGGAAGACTGTTTTCAATTAGCAATCAGAGTGGAGGAAAATCTTAAAAGGAGACAAGAGAAATCAGTTAGAGGAAGAGGTGCTACTAGTGTAAGAGAGAGAGGAACAAGCAGCCAAGTGAAGAATAAGAAGGAGAAAATAAGGGTAAGGAACAAGGTATTGATGTTAGAGGTGGTTTTAGTGGTAGAGGAAGGTTCAGTGCTAGTAGAAGTTCTAATGATTTTGCAGGGAGATGTTATACATGCAATGAATATGGTCATCCATCTTAGAAATGTCCTGAAAGAGTTGGTAGTTCATCAAGTGGTGAAAAAAGGATTGATAGGAGAGCATAATTGGTTCAAAAGGAGGAGTGTGAAAGCAATCATTCTACAAGTTTGAGGGCTACTCTTGAAACAGGGAGATGTTGATGATGACAAAGACAATGTTGAAGGCAGCCAAAGAGGTAGAACCTTTGCAAAGAAAGAGCCTCTTCAAAAATACTTGTAAGTGTAAGAATAAGGTATGTAAAATTGTGATTGATTCTGGTTCAACAAAGAATATGGTGTCTATTGAGATGGTGAACAAGTTAAATTTGAAAAAAATACCTCATGAATTTCCTTATAAGGTGTCATGGTTGAGTGATGGTCATTCTTTGTTAGTTAATGAAAAGGTTGTTGTAGATTTCCAGATTGGAGGTTACAAGGATAGTGTTGTTTTTGATATTATTGGACTATGGATTGTTGTCACCTAATCCTAGGTAGACCCTGGCAATATGATAGGTGAGCCATGTATAATGGTAGAGAGAATATGTACACTATTGTGAAGGATGGATGTTCTTTTGTTTTAACTCCACTTGTGGAAGATGAGAAAGGGAAGCAAAAGTGATTATGTGTGGAAAGAAAGATCTTGTAGACATTGTGAATGAAGATAAAAAGATAAGTGTTGCAGGAAGTTCAAGGTTTGATAATGTTATGATAGTAGATAAGAGAGTTGTTTCAAATTTGAGGACAGTGAATTGGAACACTAATGTCATGGTAGGGTCTATTGCATGCCCTTTGGTTGAGAATAAGATTACAAAACAAGAAATAATTGTAGGTATAGTAGATCATGGAAAGAAAAGTACAGTGGTACATGTTGATAAGACAAGAAGCCAGATGATAGTGATGGATAGGCAGATTGGGAAAGATGTTGAGTACAGTCACAAGCATGAGGATGAGATGAAGTTAAAAACAGTTCATGGTAATGGTATTGCTAACAATTGTTTGTTTGCAGGTGTAGGTAAAGGAAATCATTCAAGTTTTGATCAAGGAATGAGAAAAGAGCAAACATTAGGTCTAATGACAGACATAAAGACAAGATCAAATGCACATGCAGTCCAAGATGTAGGGAAAAATACTAGTTTCCTATGTATAAACCAAGGTAATGTGTTTGCAGGTCAAAGAAGCAAGTATGAAGGATGGTGGGGCTGGTATCAACCTCAACTCATGTGGCATGATCTTTTTCCAGTGGGGTTGTATGGTGCAAGAGCACCTACACCCTTAATGCATAATTTGACTTGGTGAAATGCAACAAGGCGAATCAAGGTGGTCATAGGGTGAGTCTAGGGGGTGTTTAAAGTTTTGTTTATGTTAAATAGGGTCTTGTAAGACCATTTTCCATGTAAGAAGTTAGTTTTTGAGTCAATTGTATTTAGATGGCAAAAATTGCAAAAAATGTAATGTTGTCAAGCACAATTGTTAAAAATGCAACATTGTGGGAATATGAAGGGACAAAGGAATTCAAAAGGTGGTTATGGATGTTTGAAAGGTAGTTTTTGAATTGAAAATGTATAAAAGGCCTTTGAAAGGCTTGAAAAAGTGTGGATTCCTATTTTGAAGTATTCAATTAAAAAGACAATGTTCTCTTCTGCATTTTTTTGTGTTTTTAGATCTTCTTCTACTCTATACGGCCCGTACAGACTTCTTGATGCTCTGAAAACTTTTGTGTTTGATGGTAACATGTGTTAGCTCTTGTTTCCATCCATTTTGAAGGTTTAATATTAAGTTTTGTGAGAGATCTTTGTATTTTATTGTGATTGCCTTGTTATCATAGTTTTCACTGTTGAAGGCCTTCTAAGATGCTTATCTAACCCATTCCACTTTTTGTATCCACTGTTCCTTGTGGAATGGATCCCAAATAATGTGAATTATTTTTCTTGATGTTGTGGCAGAGTTGATCTAGTTTGGATGTTACCCTAGGGTGTAATTGCATGTTTTCATGATGAAATGAAGTAACCAAAGTAGGGTTTTGGAAAACTATTGATGTGACTGATCTTGAGATGGATTCTTAAGTTTTTTCAAAGCAAATGAAAGGTGTTTGATGCATTGTTTTGGTTTGAGGAGCCCGAGTTATATGATTTTCCATAAAACCCTAGTGTATTGTATGCAAATGGAGGGTTTGTGAGATCAATGTTGTAAAAGCCTTGAATGTGGAAACAAATATGGAAATTAGAAGTTTTGACATCTAACTTATGACCGTTTGATGAGTTTTTGTGAAGGGAAGATGATTAGGAGGGGCCCCCTTTGTTAAATTGGGCTAATTAAGTAGCCTTTTGCAAGGGCAGTTTAATGAATCTCCATATTGTTGCAAAGAAACCCTTGGTGATCTATTGGGATATGTGTTTGGGTCTATTTCAACGCTCAATTGATGTTTTGTTGGCCATGGTATGGCCTTCTCTAAAATATATCACCATTTGTTGATTATTGAAGGATAGAAGCCTCTAGTGTATGTTTGGGAAAAGTTAAGGGTTTTGTGTTCAAAGGCATATTTCATTGTTTGAGTTGGATCATTTTGTGTTGGTAAGTGAGTTTCTCCACCTTGTATTGCATCAATGTTGATAGCAAACGGTACAGTAGAGCTTATGTGTTTACTTTAATTGGTGGTGCAATCAGTTGGGTGAGTAAATGGCAGGTTTTGGTTGCTTTGTTCTTTACTGAAGTTGGGTATATGACAACTACTCATGCATGTAAAAAAATCATTTGGCTTAAGAGATTATATTCGGATACTAAAAAAAAAAACATGGAGTAACAGTTTATTGTGACAATCAGAGTGTGATTTACCTAGCTAAGAACTTGAGATTCCATGTCATGACCAAGCACATTGGCATACAGTATCATTTTTTCAAAGATATGGTCGAGAATGGCAGGGTGAAGTTAGTTATGGTATCAACTTTGATGAATGTTGTAGATTCTTTAACTAAAGCTATGAGCATAGAAAAATTAAGATGGTGTTTAGAGTCTATGGGCCTCTTTGCCCCTAGCAATTAAATCATGGTATTCATCCTCTCGTTTCTCTTACAAGGTGTTTGATAAGTGGGAGAATGTTAGGATAAATGGTGTTTCAACCTTGTGACTATAGCAAGTTATTATATTTGAGCATAAGGGGGTGCAAGGGCTACCCCCTTGTGGAGTTCGGGGGGGCATCCCCTCAACAAGAGGTCTGGGGACCATGCGCCTTAGTGAGGTTTCAGGAGCAACACCCCTAAAAATCACATTTTATATATTTTATTATTGTAAATCTAGACTAATAATCATCAAGTCATAAATCGGATGATAGAGATTATGTTGGTTTTCTTGCCCTAAAAGGAAACCCTATTTTATTAAGGCATTGTATTACGGCTGTGAATTGTACTATTGTATTATGTGAGTATGATAGTTGTTGAGTTGGGCCTCTAGATCTTTGGTTGGTGATACTCCTGTGAGAAGATTGCTATGAAGGTATATTGTAATCTTGTTGATTTTTTAATAATATATTGGGTGGTTTTTGGAGTATGCGATTTTTTCTTCCAAAAGGGTTTTCCCAATGTAAATCATTGTGTTATGGTATGCATGATATTTATGTTTTTTTTTTTTTAGTTTTTATAATTGTCATAAAGATTTGAAAAAATTTGTATAGCCGCCCTCTCAAAGATTGGTGTAGGAAGTTGTTTTGTTATCTTAGCTTTCTTATAGTGTGGTTGTTTTCCATCTTCAATTGTTATTCACAAGCAATTGATTCAATCTACCTAGGGGTTTCTCAGTTAGCAAGCTCCTTAAAAGTGTTTGCAAAGACTACCAATCCATTTACTACTAATTTAGATATTAAAAAAGCAACAACAACAACAACAACAAAAAATCAAGATCATCAAATCTAACAAATTGATTTTACACACAAAAGGTCAGTTTTGCACACTAAGATTGATTATGCACCACAACTTTTCCCTCAACTGAAGCCAAGTTTATTTTATCGTCTATCAAAGCACCACAACCTAGGTTTAATATCATAACCTCATTTTGATCACAAAACAATAGTTTGTAATCTATTGCCATCAAACAACATCTAGAATTAAGAAACTCTAGTCGATCTATCATTTCAAAAAGTATACTTATCTATTATGTTGATTATTTCAGCTCATAAAATCCTAGAGTAAGTTTGATAATTGCTTAATTATTTATACTAAAATCATTTTTAAAATATTATGTATTTATGTCTAAGCACCTCTTGTAGATTTAACCATTACTCATTTATTTACCATAAAATCATTTTAAAAAGAGTGATTTATTTTTTCAATGATGTCTTTTTAACATAATAAATAAATGCGGTCATTTGATAATTATTGTGTAGTATGAAACTCCTTAATTTAAGGTAAAGTGCAGTGTAGCCAAGTTCTTACCAAAAATTGTTAGGGTTGGTTTTTTTTTTTTTGTTTCGCAGTGCACAATATTTCAACTTTCTGCTACTATGAATCTTCTGTGAATTTAATTGCAATCGAGTTAACTGCATAAAATAGATATCAATCTACTAAAATGCTATAAGTCAATAGAAGATAAAATATAAGTTCATAGCTAAACAAAACATATATTATCAAAAAAGTAAATTGCTTTGCTCTATGCATACAAACACCCTCGAAATATAAGATAGTATTGTAGCCATCTAACACCAACAAATAGGTAGCGATGAAAGACGTACATAAAACTAGATATTGCTGGACGTTCAACTTTCATCTGTTCTGAATTTTTTGCATTCATTAATCTTAAGTGAATAAGTTAAGCCCCAACAAAAACACAACCAACAATCACTACTTAAAAGGGGAGATCTAAATTGCAATTATGCCCAAAAAATATTGAACACAAGTTCATGTTACATGAAATTCAATGCTTACCTGTATTCATTACGGCCAAATAAAAGGAGTACTAAATCCCAGAAGAAGAAAATAATTGACACCACAAGTACAACTACCGTAGAAGAATAGAGGAGATCCAATAATATATATAGGCTAGTACTAGAAAAAAGCCAAACCCAATAAGCTTTGTTTCGAGCAATGAGTAGGTTACCGGCTCCAATCACTTCATTCAACAAACCATAGTCCTATGATATGGATGGTCTGATGGAATAGATAGTTATAGCTGATAGCTGGTTGTATGGGTAGTGGGCAAGGCAAAATACATTGTTATCTAACCCTCTGCCAAGATGAACATGCAAGACAACCCACATTGTACAACAAAGAAGATGTTGTCAAGATGTACTACAGACGAATGTAAAAAAAATAAAGTGCAGGCAGTTCCAACTGCATCATCTGTCAAAAAAATTTGTCTGCATTATGCTTTGAAAGATGTTCATTCCTTGTTCCAAAGCTCTCATTTTGGCACATATATCATGTAGCCAAACACATATAATAGTATACATATTCTTGCCATAGCTTTATTTTATATGGTGAACATTGCTTTCATCATTGTTTGTACCTTTCGTCACTCATTTGATATTTTGTTGCTTAGCATTTCTAGCAGCATCTAAAGAAAATAAATAATGATTTGTCCCAAAGTCTTTATCATCTTCATAGGTCAAACTAATCTCTAGTTCTCATTATTGGAATTTTCTGTTCTTCAATGTAGAATGGCCGTGAGAAGAGAATCCTTAATTTCAGATTAGTGCTAAGTAGCCAAAACTTGACCCATTTGAAAACCAATAAGAAGTTCAAGACATTGAAAATAAAGTCCAAGGAAGCCCCAAAAAACATAATACATCTTAGAAAATAACGCTAAATTAAGCGCTCATCTTGTCCCGGTGTCAAAAGGTATGTAAGCTTTGACAACATATAAATTCCAGTAGGCTACGTGTTGAAACATAATTATATCAAAGTAGCTTTTTTGGCGTGGTTGTAGCTTCCGTGATAAATAGAGTTGTTGAAAAGGGTTTTAGTTGAATAGTCATATATATGCTGAAGTTGGAAGCATACAGAAGATTAGAGAACTGTTTTAACAAAATGACTCAACAAGCTATATTTTTATATTCAAGAAAAACAAACCAAAAAATATTAGGAGAAACTCTCGAAGGCATTATACATAGCAATCCTAAATCTGAGCTTGCAAAGTGGGCATTATATAAATTTCAAATTCTAAATAGAACAAACATATACACAAAAGAGGGGAAAAAAATAGCACTAGCAGATGATTAAAAGGCTCAAAATGAATTGTTCAAAACAACTAAAATGGTGTTACAATGTAAAACCCTAAGAAATCTTCCTTACCTTCTCTCTGTCCTCATGACCTTGTATATAAAGAGAATTGTGAATCTAATCTGAACTGAACTCCCTGCATGAATTGGAATCATGCGAAATAAATAACTTTTTAGCTCCTGTGGCACAGGTCAAGGTTAAGTGCTTCTTGCAACAGGAACAATAGCTAAACACATGGAATTTCATACGTAGAACACGTGAAGCTTTAGGACTGAACACAAAGAGATTTGTGAATCTAATTGAACCCAATTCCCTTCAAAAATTGCAATCATGAGAAATAAATACGTTTCTTGCCCCCGTAGCAAAGTTTGGGTGAAATGTTTCTTGCAATAAGAAAAATCTCTACAGCTCTAGTAGCTAAACACATGTAAGAAGAATACCACAATGTCATTTACCTTAAGATCAGTTGTTCACACTGGATAAGTGGTATTAATGACAAAGAATGGTCTTTTTATTCAAATTTATATGTGAAAGGAAGCAAAGGTGCGGAACAATGCTTCCAACACTAATCTATGTGAGAGAGATTGTGCAGATTCATACAAATCATTAAACTATTACAAAGAAAGAAACGTATTCAAATGCACACATAAAAGATTAATATCATAACGCACAAATTTACGTGGGGAAAACCTTTCCAGGTAAAAAACCCCACACACCAAAAACACGATACTTTGTATTATCAGTAACAAAGAATTACAATTCAATAATAGCACTATGCTTCTCCAGGTGTTCACCAATCTTCAACAAAAATCTGGGATAATTTTGACAGCATAACGATGTCTCATAAATTAGCAAGTTTCAATCACCTCAATACTCTAAGGCATAGAGTATTTAATAATTAACTACAACAATGAAGAGAAGGCTTCATCACATGCAATATTCGAAGCCAACACAAAGAGCAAAGCTAAGTCAGAACTAAAGTGCATGGAATGATCGCACCCACTCACGGAGAAATAACTATCACTGCAAATGGTCAGTTAACTATTAATCGTAGTTACAAACAATGTAACCACCTCTGATCCACCACTAACTACATTCATGCTAAATGCATTGCATGTTAACAACTCCATGTGATAAGTTGTGTTTTAGTTACCACCGATAATATGCTTCATGCATTCTATTAAGCTCAGTCCTCCATCGCTGCAAACAACAAGTTCAAATCTCATTCATGCGTTGAACAATATATAGCTCACTCTAAGTCTCCACCGTCATATCTCATCCACCGCGGACTACAAATTAAAATCTCCTTATGCATGATCGATAGTTTCAATTAACTCCACTCTCACCATCTCATGCAAACAGGTTGAGACAATCAGTTATCTCAACAATCTCCCACTTGTCGAAGACCTGTCATGAAGACATATGTAATCAACTGCTCAGGGCCCCAAGGCCCATGGAAACAACACACCGTCTGAACTTCTTTGTGCTTACTGGCTTTGTCAGTGCATCTGCAACATTTCTCAAAGTGTCAGCCTTCTCCAAATTTACCTTTCCATCTTCTACCATATCACAAACAAATTAAAATCGAACGTCAATGTGCTTTGTTCTGGCATGGAAAGTGGGATTCTTTGCTAAGCAAATGGCACTCTGATTGTCGCAATAGATAGTAATTTGTCCTGCATCAAAACCAATATCCGAACATAGCCTCTTAAGCCAAATGGCTTCCTTGCAAGCATGAGTAGTTGCCATGTACTCTGTTTCTGTCGTGGACAAAGCAACTATAGCCTGTCGCTTACTCATCCAACTTATCGCACCACCATTCAACGTGAACACATATCCACTGGTAGATCTTATGTTGTCAATGTCACCTGCCCAATTTGAATCCGCATATCCACGAATACTTACAGAATGTTGAGAACTAGTAGGATAACCATGATAACATAAAGAGTACTCGGAAGTACCCTGCAGATATCTGAACACTCTCTTTACCACATCCCAATGTACTCGTCCAGGATTAGCCATATACCGACTAAGAACTCCCACTGCTTGGGCAATGTTTGGCCTCATACAAACCATCGCATACATCAAACTACCAATAGCTCTAGCATATGGTACTCTAGTCATGCCCTCCATCTCAACAGGAGATTTTGGACACTCCTCCACAGAAAGCTTTGTCCCCTGCATCACTGGAACAACTAACTGCCTACAATTTGCCATGATGAATCTCTCCAACACTGAATTCACATAGTTGCTCTGGCTTAACCAAAGCTTTTTGCAAGCTCTATCTCTTCTAATCTCCATCCCCAAAATATACCTTGATGCACCTAGATCCTTCATCTCGAACTGTGCTGACAACTGAGACTTCAGATCTGAAATCAAATTCATACCATTCCCAAAAAATAACATATCATCTACGTACAATGTAATTATGAGAATGCGACCATTCTCAGATTTGTAATATACACAATGGTCAAATTTAGATCTCAAAAATCCCAGAGACAACACAAAGGTGTCAAATTTTTGGTACCACATTCTAAGAGACTGCTTAAGACCATATAAAGACTTCTTCAACTTGCAAAGCAGATTTTCTTTACCTTTTACCACGAAATGCTCTAGTTGTGACATATAGATCTCTTCCTCCAAATCACCATGAAGGAATGTTGTCTTCACATCCATCTGTTCCACTTCTAGATCATACGTTGCTGCAAGTGATAACAGGAACCGAATAGATGTCAACTTCGTAACAGGAGAGAATATCTCACCATAGTCAATTCCCTCCACCTGAGAATACCCTTTTGCTACCAAACGTGCCTTGTGCTTTTCAACACTACCATCAAGACCACATTTCTTCTTGAACACCCATTTACATCCAACAAGTTTTTGTCCTTTAGGCAAAGGTGTCAGATCCCATGTACTGTTTTTCTTCAAAGCAGCCATTTCTTCATCCCATGGCTTTCATCCAGGAATCTGCATCACTCATGCCCATAGCTTCTCTAACAGTCCTAGGCTCATCAGTGTTAGTAATCAAAGCAAAAACACAACTAGAATCCAACAATGAATAACCAAATCTTTCTGGTGAATAATCAAACCTCTTTGTTGGCCTCCTATCACATGTAGACCTCCTAAATTGTTGAGGTTGTGGTTCTTCTTCAGAACTTTCAAAGCTTCTAGAGCTCTCCTCATCACCAAGTTCAACAAGAGTATGTAGTTCATTTTTCATTGGAGTAAGTGGAATTTGAACTACCTCCTTTTGTTTCTCCTCTTTCTTTGGCTGCAGCTCAATTGTGGAAAGTTTTAACTCCCGAAATATTACACTTTTGCTATGGAGAACCTTCTCAGACACTGGATCCCAAAGCTTGTACCCCTTCACACCAACACCATAGCCAATGAAGATACACTTAACTGCCTTACTCTCCAACTTAGATCACTTTACACTAGGAACATGAGCATAAGATTACCAGACCAAAACTTTGAGATGTCTCATCGAAGGCTTCTTACCAGACCATGCCTCCATGGGTGTCTTTTCAGTAAGAGTTGATGTAAAAGATCTATTGATTAGGTAACATGCAGTGGCTACTGCTTCAGCCCAAAACTTCTGCTCAAAGCCAACACCACTCAGCATACTCCTAGCCCTCTCCATCAACGTCCTATTCATCCTCTCTACAACTCCATTTTGTTGTGGAGTGTATGGAGTTGTCTTATGTCTTTCAATCTCGTGCTCCTTACAGAACTTATCAAATTTTGTTAAACAAAACTCACCACCATTGTCAATCCTCAAACATTTAATCTTTCTATCAGTTTGATTTTCAACCAAAGCCTTAAACTCCTTAAACCGATTAAAGACATCAAATTTATGCCTGGGAAAATAAACAAATGTCCTACTGTAATCATCTATGAAAGACACAAAATATACATATTTTCTTAATGAAGGAACATTCACAGAACCAAACACATCTGCATGAATATAATCCAAAACCCTAGAAGACTTATGAGAACTGGAATAGAAAGAAACACGGTTTTGTTTTCCATATACACAACGTTCACAAAAGTCAAACTCAAGATTACAATCATCAAGGCCTTCAACAAGGCTTTTATTTTTTAGGGCTCTAAGACCCTTCTCACCAATATGACCAAGTCTTTGGTGCCATAACATTGTCTTCTCCACTGGAAGCTTCATCTCCAAAGCATTTGCACCTTTAGGTACGCAGAAAGCATGATCATCAAATGTACAAACAATAGACTTCTTCACTACTAGATCTGATGGTGAGGATGAAGAATCCAAAGGCCTTTTCTTTGAAATATCAGAAGAACTATTGCACTGAATAGTGCTTGCATCCAACTTGTACAGAGTGTCGATCTGAACACCCTTAGCCAACACCATAGATCCTCTTGTCATCTTGCATCCTCCATTTGAGAAAACAACCTGCACACCCACATTACTTAACTTACTCACAAAAAGTAGGTTTCATGCTAAACCTAGGATATGCAGCACACCATCAATCCCCTTCACTCTACCATCAGGGAATCTAATCTTAATTCTTCCACGGCCAACAATCTTCAGATGAGAATCGTCACCCAGATACACATTTCCACCAGCATACTCTTCATACTTAGAGAACCAACCCCTATGCGAGGTCATGTGGAAAGAAACGCTCGAGTCTATTAACCACGCATCTTTTGATGCATGAGTTGCCAAGGCTGCAACAAAAGCATCTGCATCATCTTGAGAGGATTTTTCAAAGTCAGAATCAGAAAAATTCTTTTTACCTTTCTTTTTCTTCTCCTTACAATCTTTATGTAAATGACCAGGTTTGCCACAGTTCCAACATTTCGCCTTGAACTTGCCAGGAGACTTAGATCTCCCTAAAGATTTTGATCTGAACTTCTTATCCTTTTATTGCCTTTCTCTTTAGGTCTGTCACGAATAGCAAGTGCTTCTTTGGCCATCTCAAAATATTTTCTCTACATCTCTTCAGACAAGAGTGATGGAACCACATCATCCATTTTGAAACTAGTGGCGGTACTTCCAATAGCCATAACTAGGTGATCCCATGAGTCTGGCAAAGAACATAACAGAAGCATGCAACGATCCTCATTTTCAATCTTGTCACCAACAGAACCCAATTGAGTAATCAACATGTTAAATGCATTCAGGTGATCTGCAATGGATCCTCCATCTTCCATCTTCAAAAAATACAATTTCTTTCGTAGGAATAACTTGTTTACTAGAGATTTAGCTTGATAAACATCTCCAAGCTTCTTCCAAAGAAATTTTTCAATCTTCTCTTCATGGACATTCAAGAGCACTAAATTAGCCAAACAAAGTCTAACCAAACCCTTGGCTTTTCGATCCTTCAGATCCCACTCTTCTTGAGTCATATTGGTTGGTTTTGTAATGGATATTGCAGCCCACAGATCTCTATCCACGAGCATATACTCCATTTTTAACTTCCATAACTCGAAGTTGCTGCCATTAAACTTATCCATCTCGATTCTACTTGATGTGCTTGCCATCTTTATTTCTGCAACAAGATTTTAAAATACTTCTGCAAAGACTCCCACTCAAACAAAGATCAGTACAAAAAACTTGCTACCAAACAATGGGACCCAAACTGGTCAGGCTCTGATACCAACTGAAAGGAAGCAAAGGTGCGGAACAATGCTTCCAACACTAATCTATGTGAGAGATTGTGCAGATTCATACAAATCATTACACTGTTACAGAGAAAGAAACACATTCAAATACACACATAAAAGATTAATACCATAACGCACAAATTTACGTGGGGAAAACCTTTCTAGGTAAAAAAACCCCACACCAAAAGCACGATACTTTGTATTACAGTAACAAAGAATTACAATACAATAATAGCACTATGCTTCTCCAAGTGTTCACCAATCTTCGACAAAAATTTGGGATAATTTTGACAGCATAACGGTGTCTCATAAATTAGCAAGTTTCAATCACCTCAATACTCTAAGGCATAGAGTATTAAATAATTAACTACAACAATGAAGAGAAGGCTTCATCACATGCAATATTCGAAGCCAACACAAAGAGCAAAGCTAAGTCAGAACTAAAGTGCATGGAATGATCGCACCCACTCAGGAGAAATAACTATCACTGCAAATGGTCAGTTAACTGTTGATGGTAGTTACAAACAATGTAACCACCTCCGATCCACCACTAACTGCATTCGTGCTAAATGCATTGCATGTTAACAACTCCATGTGATAAGTTGTGTTTTAGTTACCATCGATAATATGCTTCATGCATTCTATTAAGCTCAGTCCTCCACCGCTGCAAACAACAAGTTCAAATCCCATTCATGCGTTGAATGAGATATAGCCAACTCTAAGTCTCCACCATCTTATCTCATCCACCACGGACTGCAGATTAAAATCTCCTTATGCATGATCGATAGTTTCAGTTAACTCCACTGTCACCATCTCATGCAAACAGGTTGAGACAATCAGTTATCTCAACAATATTCATCATATACTTCCTAACTATTTTCCATTTCCTTCAAAAATTATTTGCCATTACCACAGGCACTGTAGTGACAACTAGTGCTCTGAACACAAAGGAAGCACTTGTTGGGAAAAGGAAGGCAACCGTAGAGAAAGAAAACAAGTCAAAGATGATCCAAAAATGAGAGGTGTACAAAAAAAGGTGATTGCTCCGGATAAAAGGAAGGAAGCAATGAAAACATCACTACCAAAATTGACCAAGAGAGGCAAAATAGATGAAGAGTCGGAGTGAACAGACAAATCAACCCTACCAAATTGGCCACAGAAGCTTGTGCGTCTTCATCAATAATAGGACACCATCACTCCCAGAAGAAACAATGATATTAAACTCATATATTTAATATTTCTATTGCTGAAATCAAAATTCTTTGTTCCCTTAAAACATTTTGTTCACCTCATTCTTTATGGTTGTTTCCTTTTGGAGACAGAGACTGCTTTGTCTTGTGGCTTTCTTCTGTTTTGGAGTCACATGTCTGCTTGTTGTAATCCCAGCTTTACCAGTTTGTCTTTGGGACGTGATCCTTTATTGCCCATTTTTTCAAAGATTTGACTGTATACTGTAGCACATTTGTTTTAGTGATGATCTTTTCATAATAAAAAAAAGAGCATCTCGACAGATTACATCACATAGCTACCTGGTCTTGTAATCTTGTCAATTTATGTGTTCAATCTTTAATTTTTTTAAGAAGCGTACCATTTTATTGTTAACCATTTCTCACTCGTAATGAATAAAATACCTCTCGGCAACATGTGTGTCCGTGAAAAGTTCAGATAAAATTGCTCGGCCACGACTCACGACGCTCCAAATCGAAAAAAAAAACTGTATTCAATAGTTTCTTCCCACCTCTAGAAACATCCAATGGAAAATGTTACCATGCATCATCTTTGTACTCATCCCCTTCCCAAAAAGGATCAGTTAGAACTTTCAAACTGGTCTTACATAGAAGTAGAACTCAAGAATTTTTCCGAAGTGCTACCCACTATAGCACGCTGCACCATAAAAACTACAAATTGAATCTTCATACTTAAAACTAAATTCAGCAATAAAATGCACTAGAGCCCTTGTAAACAAACATTTTTGAAACATTCCAAATCGACTAGCATTCCTAGGGACCAGCTGCAAGTTTGACTCCTTTAAAGATTTTCTCGATAAAGTTAGTGTTAAAACTAGTATTAAAAATCTCTGAAAGATTGAAGATCAAACGACAATATTAATTTGTTAAGCGAGTTTGATTTGTTTAAAGTTTTTCTCGCCAAAGTTATGTTAAAACTGGTATATATATCTTAAATACATGTTAAAACTAGTATAAAAAAATATTTTTATTTGTTATTTTATTTTTTATAATCATTTAAACACTAGGTTGCCGGGTACAGGCACTCCTCTGAGTAGCCAAATTTTTTTGGGGGTTGGGTAAGGTACATTCTACAAAAATATAAAAAAATATTCATATATATATAACCTGGAAACAAAATTAAGTTTAGAATGACATATATATTTAAAATTTAACATATATTCAATATTCTATAATCTATATTATTATTAGTATAGTTTATATATAAATATATTTTATTATTTAGCAATATAGTGTAATATATATTATAATGTATTTAATTTTACTATTTTAATTTAGTCATACAAATAAAATATAAAAATTAAATTTACTATTATATAATATTTTAATATACTATTTAGTAAGTTTATTAAATTATATAATATTTTATATTTTTGAAAATTATATATAATTTATATTTTGATTTAATAATATATATAAACTATACATATTTATATATGTATAATTATATTTAATAAATTAATAATATTAAATATTATTGTATATTAATTTAATAGTATATATATACTAGTAATATTAAATATGTATTTATTCGTACCATTTACTAAATTATAATATAGTATACTCAATACTATAAATAATAAATAAAGTTTAAACAACATATTAAGTTTTTAATAAATAATAATATTATTATATATGTATATTAATAATATTAAATATGTATTTATTCATACCATTTAATAAATTTAATAAATTATAATATCATATACTCATTACTATAAATAATATTAAAGTTTAAACAATATATTAGGTTTTTAATAAATAATAATATTAGGTCCTCTCCATGGAATTAGGGACAAATTGTAAGGTCCTTCTCCAGCATCGTCTCTTTTGGCAGCGTATCTTCTTTGCCCGCAGCACAAATCTAGGAGGTGGCCGAAGTATTGGAACGCAATTTGGAACGCAATATACAGCTTTGTGGGTGCTCGGGGCATCGGACTCGTCTTGTTTTTCCACAAGAAAAGAATTCGAATGGGATATGCGAGTTTCTGCAGGGAGGATAAGAACGCAGCTTCATTGTCACCACTTGGGCGTCTCAGCTTTAGATATTGTTTCAAAAGTCTACTGGTGGATTTTTATTGTACTGAGGGCGGAATTCAATCGTGGAGAGCATCTGCACAGGAGTGTCCATTATTGCTTGGCCTCTGCATTCCGATCAGTTCGCCAACACTAAGCTTGTAACTTGCGAGTTGAACACAGGTGTGGAAGTGGAGTGGAGGAATCGCGTGGTTAGAAGAGGTGTTTGGCAGAATTTCATCAGCGGGCAAAATGCAACACCCAGAACGGTTAAAGATCGTACACAGCGTCTGGATTCGTTCTGGAATCCATCTGAAATTGCCACGTGATCAGTGGAATCGATAGGGTAGTCACCGAATTGTTTCCAGGCACAAAAAATCGATTCCTATGCGAAACCATAACGTACCCGAATCGTTGCGTACCAGGAATCGGTGGGCAAAGAGCAACGATAAATTAAACATTATTTTAGTTTAATTATATTGTTTCACTTTTATTTGAAAAAAAAATGAACATAACATTATTGCTGCCATTATAGTTGCACCTCTTGACATAATAATTTTATATTGAATTTTGGATCATACCACATGATCCTCATCATAGTAAGAAATGAATTAATTTGAAACTGATCAAATCGTATTTTTGAGTCGATACCAAGCAACACCACAGTATATTAGATATACCAATATATTCGTTTCAAAATTGGGCCTATACATGTTTCTACCCTAGAGTAACCTCGTTGTGGCAATGAAACAAAGTTTCGACTTTTTACCCTCGAGTCACATCATTATGGCAGTCAAACAATCTAACACTTGGTACATTTGACTGATGCAGATGTGGTCATCAACATTTTTTAGTGATTTTAGAGACCTTTGGACTTAGCAAGGTGTGTCCTAATTCAAATTATTTTTACTTCAGAAAGATAAAAATACATTTCGGTCTGCTGAAGTATTTTAAACGAGTGCTAATCTTAAATCATGGTGAATAGAATGTTATTATGATCTAATAAAGATAACATAAAAGTCAAAGTCACATTATAGTGGACCTTCATCCTGGTGAAAAGAAAACATCACGAGCTTGATAAATCTAAATTTAAAATAAACCAAACACGTAATTGGTAATCAAATTATCACACAAAGATAACCACCACTTGACCGCCAGCCATACACAACTTTCAAGCACAGTTATGCTCAAGGCAAGCACAGTTATCCTCGCCAACATCATTTGAAATGCAGGGTGTCACAACGTTCCCATCACGAAACCATCTTGGCCGGTTCTCAATCAGCTCATTCACAAAATGATCTAATTTCTCAATGGTTACATTGGGCATCACAACAACATGGGCAATACTTCCCTGGCAGGCAAGTTGCCACTTGCGCACAAAGGCTTCATCTTGTGGTCTTTCAAAAACAACAGTGCTACTCAGCTCATTTAGCATTGCACTAATCCCAGCAGACCGTAAGCGACCCTTCAGGTAATGTGCATTCCTGAGGCATTTCTGCACTTCTTTCTGGAAGCCCTTATAACCTTTGCGATTCAAGGTGTACCACAGAAATATAGGAGCATGCCCATTGCGACTTCCCATTATTGTTGCATCTATAGATGCAAGATATTCAACATCTCTTGAGAGTGAATTTATGTGCTCAATCCTTGTTATTTGAACACCACATGGCATAGGACATCCAACAAACTTATGCCCAGATACACTGACACTTCCAATTGGTTTCTTAAAAGTCACCTTTGGTGCCTGCAAGGCAACCAGAAAATGGAATTAAGAATAGTAACATTATCTGTAAAGAAGGGGCCTAGAACATAAAAACAAAAATAACAGACTTAAGCATATAACAGAGCTTTATTGAAATATAACCATAATTTGGAGTTCTACCTGCTTGACAAAAGGCATCATTAGCCCAAATAGAGCTCCATCACAATGAATATAGAATCTATCCTGGGTAAATCCTGTTTCTTCGAGTGTCTGTATTACCATATCCAAATCATCAACAGCACCCTTAACCGTGGTCCCTGGCATCACAGCAAAATTCCATTCAGGATATCAAACATAACTTTTGAAATATGCTTTCTGACATGCTTTCTGACAACTAAGAAAACAACAAATTAAGACACACTGAAACAGTCACAGAAAGATTTTAAAATGACAAAACATAACATTAAGTTGCAGATCAATTTGTTGCAAACCTACCTTCTACAGTTATAATTGTACATATAGACCTTCTTCTCTTGATATAAAACATAATGTAACTTACCAATATTAACATTCACTATTGCAGGCTTGCCCTTGTTTTGGAGTAGTTTCCGTTTGAAATCTGCACAGTCAATCTCACCAGAAATCAGTGTGTCCACTTTTACCAATTCCATTCTATACATCCGTGCTGCTTTGAAAATTGAGTAATGTGTCTCTCGAGATGTGTACAAAACACCATCTGGAAGAACCTCCCTCCTGAAAAAATAAAAAAAAAGATAACAGAACAGTATAACTTAGTTTATATGGGCTAAAGAAATAGTACAAAATAAGAAACTTGAACCTGCTGGGCATTCAAAAGGATACATACCCAACAAGAACACCGTGTAAATTTCCTTCTGTTCCACAATTTGTAATGTATCCCCAGTATTCATGTTTCTCCAATTCCCAAAGACGGGCAAACCAATCCAAAACCCCAACCTCAAACTGCCTAGAATGCACTCCATAGTTGCTCTCAATAAATGGGTCACCGAGATTGTTGATGGAGAACATTTGCAGTTGTGCCAGTGCACCATAATCAAAATCCAAATTGTAAGGGTATCCTGCAATATCAAACAGGTTCAATACCTGCCTTAAATGTAGCATAGGAAAAAAGCTTCTGCAAAAAATTTAGCACAAAACAAAAAAGGCAAGGCACTAGCCTTTCCTGGCTATGGCTCCACTACAAAATAGTAAACTTTTTTGTATAATAAAAATATTGAGACCACCTTCCAAAAAAGAGCTATCTATCATTTATTTAAATTTTCAAAAGCTTTTTTAAAACACAATGCAAAAATAAGCAAGCAATAACTGCATCTGAAGTTCAATATCAAATGCAGAGCATCCTCAAAACAATCAAAATATTCATTAGCACATAATTAAATAAGCATTCCAATAGTCTCACAATGTCTGTTTGCAATTTGTCCAAATTTAGTTAAAAGTATATTCCATGGGGATATGTGCTTTCCTCTGATTTCTCTGTAATCGGATACTCCACACAGTGAAAAGAGATCCATGAATAAAGTTGGGATGATAAGGTAATTTATGGTTGTGTTTTTTCTATAATTATATAACACATCCGATATAGTCGCATGTGACTAGTTCTTTTATCAACCTTTACATTCTTCAACATGTGGTACTGGGAGCATCCACTCCATCATTTGGTTTGTCATCTTATGATCTAATAGCTTTTGACATGCACTTCTATCTTTAAATTTGCCTTAGAGTTTACTTCAAGGATAGCATATCCATTCCAGCACTCTTCCTAGATTAGCATATCTAGATCCCTGCATTTTTTAATCCAAATTCTTGTTCTTCACCATCCTCTCCTTAAACATCCCTACA
The DNA here is from genome assembly GCA_007258455.2 of Sequoia sempervirens. Taxonomy (NCBI): domain Eukaryota; kingdom Viridiplantae; phylum Streptophyta; class Pinopsida; order Cupressales; family Cupressaceae; genus Sequoia; species Sequoia sempervirens. Next base: position 21,746,114 of record VDFB02026320.1, on the reverse strand, counting down.
AAGATGTTCCTTGCAGGTTATGTTGCAGTGTTTTTGCTTCTAACAGACTTCTATTATCTGCATACAGAATGTTACAGATCACATTGCTTTTGGGGAGAAAAGTACTCCCCAGCTAGTTTCCCTGATAGAAGCTTAATTTATTCTACTTAGCTTATGTTCAGCCCCCCTTCTAGAAAATAATTTTGTGCCTGGCCAATAGTGGCCAAGTGCCAGCTGGTAAGTTTAATTTGGCCCTTCACATAAGAGTAATGATATAACACTGACTAATGGTATGCCTACGTATTGCCTCAGGATTTTTGTATTTTTCACATCGAGAATTCTCTACTACTTATTGTGCTTTAGTATGTCTTCAATCATGACAAAGATTACTTTACTTTCTTATAAATTTATTAGCTCTGGTGCCTCCTCATTTCTTTGTAAAACATTCACATCCATATTCACACATTATTGGAGTATAAGCAACCTTTAGAAACGAGGAACAAATTGTAAATGTACTTTATCCATGGTTCTAGCTATTTTTTGGCCATTTAATTTCTCCTTTAGTTAGCAGAAATTTACTTCCAAGTCCTGCTATTGTTAGTAACAGGACGGGGGTTAGTGGATACTCTTGTTCAAGACCCCTTATTGAATTTCAATTTTTGGTTGGTATCTCCTCAACAATCACCATTAACATAACTATTGGCATACATGCTATTTTACAATTGATCCATTATTTAGAGAAGCCATTGTATGTGGGAAATTTCTGAGTGAAACTCTGCTTAAGACAACCAAATGCTTTATTAATATGAAGTTTGATGACAATTCCATGTTTCTTCATTTGCTTTTATGTGCTCAAAATTTTCTGACCAATGATTGTGCAATACAGACTGATTTTCCAAGATTATTTGGTATATAAGAGTTGAGTTGCCTGACCATCCAGCTTATCTGGATACTGCTTCTTTGAGACATATATTATACTAATGGAGGACATATCACATAAAAGAGTCTACATTTGCCTGGATTTGTTGATGATAGTCAAAAATCCTTTAGAATCCTCCAGCACTCTTTATGTGCATGTACTGAGAATCCATCCAATTAAAAGGCTTTGTCCAGTTGAAGGACAGTACTCTGTTCCAGTTCACTTTATTTTGCTAGCTTCGTCAATACTTCCTTTGTTGTGGCATTTTAATGTGAAGTGTATCTTAGAAAGAGGCTTTGTGACCTGCTGCTTTTGTCTCAATCTCCCCAAAGTGGCAAAGTCAAAGAGAATCCATCCAATTCAAAGGTATTCTCTGACTTATGAGAGAATGTTGTCTGCTCAATTTCACTTTATTTTTGTAAGTCTTGTCAATACTTATTTTATTGTGGCATTTTAATGTTAGAAATACATCAAAGAATGAGCTAGTGAGACCTGCTGCTTTGAATTTGATCTTCAACAAATAGCTTGAAAAAACAATCGTTTACTTTGATTCTAATTTTCTCCTGCCATTTGCTATTTCTTTTTATAACTGATTTATTAAAAAGCTTGTGCTCTTATCTCCCACGGGATATGGTGTGTACTCCATCTTACAAGCCATCAGACCAAAATTAATAATTACCACATACAAGTGGCAATCTGATTCGTAGCTCTTTAGCATTAAATACTCTCATATAAGGGGGCAGTACCACAATAAGAGAGGACCCACACCTATGAAAAGGTCATTTTCTCTTTCGCATGCATCCTAACTTGGTTTTAATGAATAACATGCTTCAGACATGACTATCATCTTTTTGCACTTTATTAATTTTACTTGATCATCTATGCTAATACAAATATCTGACTAATCTCTCTCCAGAAAGAATATTTGGGATGTTTTCATATTTTGATACTGCAAAAGAGTATAAAAAAATGGATGAAACCATGACTAAGTCAAATTCTCAACAAGAGCAGAAATTACGAATGCCAATAGTGAAGTGGAGATGGCATAATCCTGCCCTACCCTAAGGATTTGGAATTTTCACTGAATGTGAATGTGTATATCCATGATTTCCTTGCAATTCTCAGGTAGAATGGCACTACAGGCTAATAATTTGGATAGGATTTCTTTGTTTTCATGTGTATATGGAGTTACAATTCTTAAAAATCCCATTGTAATTCCAAGGAACTTAAACTTCTATTGTCCTTTCAATCACAATCCCAAGCTGATGATGCCTAGCACATTAAGAGATGACCTTCCAATAGCGATTCCACAAGAAAGCAAGGGCTGAAAAAATTATGCCATAGTTGCCCCAAATGACCCAAACTTATTTCTCTTAAAGTCTCATATACAGTGCGAACATGACCATAGCAATTGTTGCCAACCCTTTATCCCAACAAACTGCAAACTAGATTTATCTGCAAATCCCTCCTAAAATATTAGAACATTACATACAGAACAATTTCGCCTTCTGATGCAAGCACTTGTAAGAACCACAAGGATAGCTGCATCAAGAAGCCTATCGTTTCAGCATCAGCATATTGTCCGTCATGATCCTGTAGTGACTTCCACAGCTCCTGTCCAAAAGGAAACAAAGATTGCTTTGCAGTGCTCTCTGTCTTCTGACAGAAGTATCTCTCTACTGGTAGCCGGTCCAGATTCTCCCCAGCTTCAGGGGATGTGAAGTATAGGTCTCTCTTATCTTCTTTGAGTAGGGTGGCTTCCTCCACAGGTGAATCACACTTGGAACCAGGTTTACCTGATGAGGCTTCTATGGTTAATAACTTGATTGTTCAGAAAACTGGACTGTGCTTACAAGAAAGAAAATCTTCTTCAAAAAAGAAAAATAATCTGTGCCATATGATTCTCCAGTCCCAAGTTGGGAAGAATGAAGGCTGAGGTTCTTTGGTTGTGGTTGATGATGACCTTTCAAGCTGGATTGTGGTCTGGAGTCGGTCAGTTATTGTTGTGGTTCATGTGGTCTTTTTAAACATAAGGTTGTTTGGTTTCTCTATTGGGCTTCTAGATTTGTCTGGGCTGTTTGTGTGCAGCTTTGCTGCTAGTTGTTTTTGGCATAAGAGCTGGGACAACCCAGTAGTATCTAAATATTTAGTGTAGTAGCAATGTACAAAACAGATGATTTGTTCTGTAACATTTTTCTGAAGATAAAAAAGAGAGTGAGAGACTCCTATCCCTCATTTTACAAATCCCTAAAACAAAACAAAAAAACCTATTGTTTCCTAACAACAAAAGAATTGAGATTGTACTACTGCAACAGCACTTATATTGGCTAGGTACAACGTAGGATATACAGGATCACACATTAAACAGTGTTTTCCTTGTTCCATCACCTCGTTTGCCAATTAGAAAAAAAATAAAAAATTATAATCCCTTCAAAAAGTCCATTACTTGAGTGAATCTTTTCCATGGATTTCCTAATGGGACTGGTACTACTAATAATTAAACATCATCATGGCAATGTATGCAGTTGTAGACATCCTCTCCAAGACTGCAACCTTTATGCCCCACACAGAAGCAATTTCTAAATTGAATGTCCCAAACACTCTACCCATGTGATAATGCACTTTGAAATTCCAAACTTTGTCATCTCCTATGACAAGGACACCAAACACAAGGTCTCAACAGCTTTTCATACATGAAAGAGTGCAAAATGTAAAATTGCCAACTCAAGCCACATGCAACTTCTTCAAATGCAATAAAAATCCCCTCAAACTTAGGATGAAAACTGTCCAATCTTTAACCACAATTAGTGTTGGTGCACATTTATTTTCTTGCATTTAGGTAAGTTACTTTATTGCATATTTGCACCTGGATAGGATAAGTTTGCTTAGGTAGGTATTTACTTAGGTAGGCTGCATTTGCACGTGACTTGTACTTTCCTTGTTTGGTGGAGTTGCACTACACACATGTGAGCACATTTCCTTTATCCCACATTGGTTGTACATTCACATCTCTTGGTATGCATCCTATATATACCCACCTCATGAACTCTTATAAGTAATCTCTTGTAATCTCATTTGTATATTTGCATCCTTTGATATAACAGAATTATTCTCTCATTTTAGATCTCTCTTGTGCTTTCACTGAAAATCCTTTGATCTTGAGTGACGACCTCCATAGCCAAATATTACATGGTATCAAAGCTTTGTGGGATTGCCTCTCGTTAGCCTTTTTGGAAATCTAGGTTGCAAATCATTACTTTCTTGAAAAGTTGAGTATTGTCCTCTTGAATCAAATGATGGCTTGGAGAATCAAAAAAGCTTGATAGAAAATACCAAATTCTATAAGTTTTCCTTTTTGTGGCTTTGTCTAACAGGTGCACTTGGGAGCTTGATGGAGAAAATCTAATCACACCATTGAGTTTAGAGCATTCAAGAAAGCTTTTCCTTTTGATTTGTCCAAATTAGGCATAGGAGGCCAAATCTACAAGGGTTTGAAACAGTGTTCCACGGGAACACGTCCCCCCCCCCCTTTTTTTTGCCGTCTCCCCATCCCGAACATTTCGGGGACTTGGAGACGCCAAGGGGACGTCCCTCCGCCGTCGGGACGTGAGAAACGTCTTGGAGACGCGGGAGACATCTGGGCGTCTCCGAGACGTCTCAGGGATGCCCAAGCGTCCCTCGAGCATCTCAGAGACGCCTAGACATCTCCCACACTGGGACGTTATTAAAAGTCAGTTTTTTAAAAATTTCTTTATTTTTTATTGGTCTTTGTGCCTGGGGTCGAACCCTAAAGGCTTGTGGGACCCATCTCAAAGCCTCTAAATGAAATAAAAGTCTCTAATTGCTCATTTTTTTACTCACATATGCATTTGATGTTTTGCAGCAGCTAGGTGAAGAAGAGGAAAACCAGTGAAAAGAGTGAGTGAAAGAGCGAGTTTGAGGTGCTGCAAGTGCAAGAGGGGTGAGAAGGAGAAAGAAGAAGAAGAGGAAGAGCATTCTACACCAATTTTGAAGGATTTTTCAAGCACAAGGTAGAGTTTTATGACTCTTTTTCTTAGTTTATTCAAAAAAAAATTTGTTTTGTTTTCCAAGTTTTTACATTCATTTTGAAAATGTAGTTTGATGTTTGAAATGGGCATTGAAATGAAAATCAAAACATGAATATGCATTTGCAGCCACATGTCTATGAAATTATGATTAAAAAATTAATCATAATTTCATATACATGGCTGCAAATGCATATTCATATTTTAAATTTTCATTTCAAGGCTCATTGTTCTTTTTTTCATCTTTCCATCAAGATTCATCATGAAATTTTAAAATTTTATTTTCAAATTTGTTAAACTAGGCTGAAACTAGGCACTTATAGAATTTATTTGTTTATTGCAGTGTCACGATGAGCTCTCATGACATCAACATGAGTGAGGATGAGGTTCATTCACATAGTGATGCTGATCCTTGAATATGACCCTAAGGCTGAGGGGGATGACCATGGGGCTGAGCATGAAGTCCAAACTAGTTCCATGGCAAGTGAAGCAAGTACTTTAAATTGCCCTTCTGCACTATTGGCAAAGTATGCTAGGGGTCCTTTTGATCCCAATTCCCCTCTCAAATAATTTGCAACAAAAGATCTAAGCAAGCAACCACAAGGGGCAACATCTGGTGGCACAAGGAGGTGGAAGTGCAACTTTTGTGGTGACGAGTGGTATGGCAGCATCACTAGAGTTAATGCACACCTTCTTTTCACTAAAGGAAAAGGTGTGGGGATATGTCTTTTTTGATAAAACCAGAAAACTTGAAATTCAAAGTTGAAATAAATAAGTTATGGGGTGTTCCTAATGATACTCCAGTTGCACCTGTGCCTACTACTTTGTCTCAAAGGACACAGAGTCAGCATAGCCAACAACAGAGATCTAGCCATACTTTGCAGACTAGAGTAGGAGGGACACTAGGTTCTTCTTCTAGTGCCTATGCAGGAGAGGGGAGGGGGAAACGGAAATTGCAAAGTCAAACTCAAAGTAACCCCATTGCAGATTTGTTTAATGTGCAGCTCAAGGATGATATAGATGATGCCATTGGCAAGTTCTTCTTTGCCAATGGCATCTCATTTCATGTTGCCCGATCTCCTTATTTTAAGGATATGATATCGATGGTGGCAAAGGGAGGACCATCATATGTGCCACCAGGTGAGACGAAATCGAGGACCACAATCTTGGATAAGAACTATTCCAAGATCAATTTATTGATGGAGAAAATGAAGCAGTGTTGGGTTAAGACAGGATGCAGCATAGTCATGGATGGGTGGACGGACATTAGCCATCGTCCACTCATTAACATCATGGTTACATGTACTGAGGGCCCATATTTTCTTAAGGCAGTTGATTGTTCAGGGCATCGCAAAGATGCTGATTTTCAGTTTGAGGTTCTCAGGGATGCTATTGAGGAGGTTGGGCCACAAAATGTGATCCAAGTTGTGACAGATGCTGCACGTGTGCAAAGCTACAGGAAGACTTGTTGAGGCTACTTATAGGCATATTTGGTGGACCCCATGTTGTGTGCATGCCATGAACAATGCACTCAAGGACATGGGAAAGATTGAATCGATTAGAGCAATGGTTCATGATGCGAGAGATGTGCAGATGTTTATCTGCAACCACCACACATCACATGCACTCTTCAGGACCTTCGCTAAGAAGGAGTTCCTGAAACCTACTGATACGAGATATGCTTCCTATTTCATTCTCTCAGACAGAATGATTGAGTTGCAAGAGGCACTGCAACTCATGGTCATGACAGCAAATTGGAGTAGGTGGGCCAAGTCTAAGACAGAGCAAGGGAGGAGGGTGAAGGATACAGTGAAGAGTGATGTGTTCTGGGCTAATGCAAAATATATTGTCGCCATCATTAAACCAATTTTCTAGGTTATCAGGTATGGGGATGCAGATGCACCTAGCCTTGGAGAGGTGTATGAGTGCATCGATTCTATGCTTGATCAGATGAGGGTTGTTGTGCAAGAGAGGGACCCTACATTAGCATTCTACCACGAGCACATTCAGCCAATCATTCACAGGAGATGGGAGAAGCTCAACACTCCCTTACACATGGCAGCCTATGCACTTAATCCTAAGTGGTACTTGACTAGGCCTGGTAGAGTAACACCGATAGAGGATGCAGAGGTGAAGGCAGGGTTCTTCAGGTGCATTGAGAGGATTTATGATGATGTAGATGCCAATGTGATTTGCACTGAGTGGACCAAATTTGCCACTCTTAGAGGTCATCCAGATGCAGCCAAGATGGATATGCGAACTATGGCGCAGGAGGATCCAATTTTGTGGTGGACTTGCCATGGATCAGGATCTTTGACTCCCACTCTAGCCATCCGATTGTTATCCCAGGCTTCTAGTTCTTCAGCTGCTGAGAGGAACTGGTCTACATATAGCTTCATCCACTCTCTTAAGAGGAACAGACTTACCTCTAGGAGAGCAAAGAAGCTTGTGGTTGTACATAATGCTTTGCATCTCATTGACCGCAAATCACTTTTGTACAAAGAGAGTCCAGCATCACGGTGGGATGTAGACCCAGAGGAGCCAGAACAGATTGATGAGGATGCTCCAGTTTCAGCTTCAAATGTAGGGTTGGTTGGTGTTAGTTTGGCAGCGCTTGATCGCGAGGATTCCAGCAATTCGAGTGATGAGGAGTTTGGGGATGATTAGACGCCTCCCTTCACTACATTTTTGCATTTTGTACTTATTTCGATTATGATATTCATATCAATGTACTCATGCTACTCATTTGTTGGGCATCTACAAATGCTCATTACTCAAAGCATTTTGAAGCAAAATTGATCCTAACATTGCATCCAAAAGGCCCAATAACCCATAGATAGACTTTCAAATCGATGAAATTGGACAGTTTTGCCCTACACCATCAAGGAAAAAATTTCCCATCCATAGGCCATACTGTCATAATGCAAAAATATTCTTTGACGGATTTAATCTTCTTTTTTCAGATTAAAAAGAAAATCATGAATTTTTATTTGCAGATCATTACCTACAACTAAAGGTACTACAGTAGACTCCAACGAGGGGGCACCACATGGCATAGGACCTAACAAGTATCTTGGCTTGCACTGTCAGTTGGGCAATAGGCCCTTCGCAGTTCACCATCTAACACTGACACTGCCACCTGAACAAACCCTCCACCAACGACAATGATACCACTGCTAGCCACCAATGGCAGCAAGCCATATTCAAGGAATATTGTAATATCCCCAACACACAACCACCTTTGTATTTCTGATATTTTTATACTCTTGAAATTTTGCAAAATAACAGCAAACTAGAAACCAAAATCAATACTGATCAGTGATCACAAATACCAACTGCTGGAAATGGATAATTCAAACAAATAACAGCACTTGCAAACCCTAGGTAGATATTTAGTACCCAGATCTCAATTGTAATGAATACAACATAAAAATTAATCACACCATATGCCAGCTTGCAACCCTAGAAACCCTAGTTTTGTTTATTGCCACAATCTATAAATTTAAATCTGATAAATTGACTGAAAAAACACCTCTTGGGTCTTGTTTTACAATATAAAATCACTCACTAGGAGGCCATACAGCTGTACAGAAAACAGATCTGATAGGAAGCACTGAAAACCCTGAGTTTTTTGTGGCAAATTTGGGCAATATAAATCTGAAGAGACTGCTATGACAGGTACATGTAGTTGTACGGCTGCCAAAAGTAAAAGAATGGATGGTACAGAAAGCTTTTGGAGGTGTACAGTGGTGGCAGATGACTCTAGCAGAGAAGAAAATGGCTGGAAAGTGCTGCATAGTAGAAACTGTCCTAGGTGCTCATACGGCTAGCACAGGGGTCTATGAAGCTGATTGGCCCTTCACAACACTAAAAATGATGTAAAGGAATGCCCAAGAATAGTACGGCAGGGTCCAAAACGGCAATTAATGAATAAAAACTGCAAACTGCAAATGATGAACCTCCTTGATGCTGTAAAATATTTGCTTGCAAATCTCAACCACCAAACTACTCGTAACTTCCATAAACTTGCCCAATTACAATCCAATGAAATCTCCGTGTGAAGACCTTAGGTGGATGTGAGGGTTTTTGTCCTCAAGTACAGAAATGAAGATTCAATAAGGTTTTCCTCCTAAACCTCTGAAAACAGCCAACAGCTTTCATCCTTGGATGCCAACTCGAACTCAACTCCAAATGAGAATATCAAAATGAATCTTGATGATCAAATGAAGCTAGGCCCCTATTTGACATACCTTTCCAAACTAGACCCTTGGATTTAAATTTCCCTTCAAGCATTTAAAAATACCTTTTATGTTAATACTAGTAATTAAAAACACCTTTTATTTTAATAAGCTGTGGCGTGAGGGTGATAAGAAGCACTCCAAAGAGTATGATCCAATTCCAAATCTCTGGGGTTCAAAAGGTATCCCATCATTTAAGCAATGGGCATGTATCAACAGCCATGGACAACATTCAAGGGTGACCTAAGTTTAGATGCATTGGAAAGGCCGAATGAAAGCAGTGGATAGAATTTAAAATATATATATAGCAAGTAAAAGAGTCCCTCCTGTTCCTGCAAGGGAGGCGTCATTAGTCTTGCAGAAATGTTTGCTAGGCTACAACCTAGAAGAAATGACCTTTAAATCTAAAAGTGTTTCAAAATCATGCTCTACATTGGGTTAATGGGGACCCACAATCTCCCTGACATTTACCATAAATAAAAACCATTAATGCCCATTTTGCAATATAAAAGGAAAAAAGACACAGTAGGTTATACACAACATATAGCAAATACAATGTACAGTCTGAAAAGCTATGAAATCCTCTATTTATGTATGGACAAAGATCTACAAGGCTTATTCTAATGGGATAAGGTTAACTGGTGAAAGTATCAGGTCTTTTATAGTGGAGCCACAGGTTCAAATTTCATAATTCATATAAGTTAAACTGAATAAAATGTTGCATACAACTTTCTTGGTGTGGCCTGGCTCTCCACAGTCATGGCGACTTCAAGACACATCAAAGTCTTGAATTGTATAAATATTACATTCAAGTGGTTGAGCGTGGCAACTATGAGACATTAAAGTGTTAAATGGGATAGACTGTTAAATCCTACACGCTGGGCCGGTCATGGATAAAGGAAGATGCAAGTCATATCTTTCATAATGGAGCCCAGGGTTCAAATCCTTTAAGATATAGTAAGTCGTATCAGGTAAATGCTGGATCCAGCTCGCTGTGTGCAGCATGGATGCACAGTTGTGGCAACTATAAGACATATCAAAGTGTTGTACTAGGACGTGTGAGTCAGATCTTTCCATCATAGCCCCAGGTTCAGATCTTTCAAGAAACAGCAACTAGCTGCAGGGATCCCCAGAGTTGAAACAACTACAAGACATCAACCAGCCTGAAGATTTCAGTTTGCAGTGTTAACCCTAAGGAAACTTAAAAAAATGTAAGTAATTCCAAGGAAACTCAAAAATCTAAAAAGTAAGGCCAGGGTTAAGAAAACGTTAAAACACAGGAAACTCTATAAACTCTTAAAGTAAGCCAAAGCTTACTCAGAACTATATACTTATGATTTTAATCCACGCCAAAAGGCAAAACCGCGGACTTCAGTAAGGAACCCACTTTTTAAAAATTCTGCATCTACCAGAGGAGCAAGGCATGTAAACTGCACATAGGCAGTAAACCGCTAGGTTACAAACAAACAAAGCATATGCAACTTACTCCAGAAAAATCTACAAATAAGCCACAAAAAGGCAAATTTTCCAGATATGCAGCTTACTTCAGAAAACTCAACAAATAAGCCGCAAACGGGGCAAATTTACCAAATGAAAAAATAGATCTGGAGACGACAAACCGACAGAATTGAAGCATCTAATTTGAGAGTCAAAGAAACAAATGAGTGTACCTAAATGATGCTTGGTTCTTTCGACGAGTCTGCGCCTGTACTTGGCCAAAACGCTGGCCATGTACCCCTCCCTATCCCCAGTAAGCTCGTCGTCGGCCTCCGGCTCGGTGATCGCAAGGCAGCTCGACCGCACATTTTTCCCCAACACAATTTCTTTCTGCTTGAAAAGTGTCCCATTCCCATCGACATTGTCATTGTAAGGTTTCTCGTCAACGCCATTCCACTCCTCGTCGCTAATGGGCAACAACGGCACACAGATCTCCAAGGGATCGAGCTCCTGAGGAAGAGGCTCCGCCTTAGGGTTTACATGCTCTGTGGCAGAACTATTTTGCGCTGTGGACACCATGACTGTATATGAGAATATATATGTGTGTGTGTGTGCTTCACAGATCCGGCGAATATGCTTCCGAAAGGTGCCGCTGTCGAGTCCCTTGGAGTTCACCGCGAATATGCGGTGTAAATGCCTCTTCCTTTGCTTTGCTTTTAACGGCCTTCGCTACTCCGGTACATCTCTGGCATTGTTATCATTATGAAGAGAAAAGATCTCGCTGCACGGTCACTGGCTGTCCTGGTCACCGAAACCCATTTTACTTGTTTCACTGACACGTGGGAAGAATATGTAGAATTTCGAGGAGACGCGAATCTTCTGGCTTAAGATATTAAAACCTCTGGAGCCCATGACGACGCGTGAAGAGTGTCAGCCAATTAGGGCTTTGTAAACATCGCTTCACGTGTAAGAAATTTTAGTACGTGGTCATCGTGGACCACTTTTTTGTTTTCTCAATTTGTCGTTAGGCTGGTTATTATAGCATTATTTACATTTATTCCAAAGTACGTGGAGTGCATACACACTGTCCGTACGATATTTTCACATGGAATTTGCGAGCTTTAGGGCAATTAAATTTAAAGAATAGGCGATTCACTTTATTTTATGTTTTTTTTTGACAGATACATGGATTCAATTATGCATGATTTTTTGGACTTTGGTACTACAATAAGTGGGAAAAAAGCTGGAAAACTCAGAAAGGATGAAAAAAAAAAGAAATCAATAGACAAATGAAATATTAAATGTAATTAATTTATTGATTGAAATTGGGACGCCAGTCTCAATCCAGTTGGTTAAGGTGTTCTCTGTCGCAGGGCGCCCACCATGGGTTCGACTCTTCGGCGCTCCTGTGGTATTGATTGGTGTGTCCCGCCAACACTGCTGGTCACGGTAAAAAGTTTACCGGCGGTGGGGAGTTATATGGGGGGCGTGCTGCACCGGATTCCCCTTGTTAAAAAATAAATTAAAAAAATTTATTGATTGAAACTATTTTGTATGATAATTATAACAAGTATGCTAATCATAATTAATGTATTAAAAATTGTATTACAAAAAATAATTATAATAATGATATATTAATATACAACTCCATAGTATATTAATCTAAAAAAATTAGATTCAATATCTATATTATTTCTACTATGCATGAATATGCATTACGATGACAATATATATTAATTAAATTATTAGTTGAAGCTAAACTATATGTTGATATAACTCAAGAAATTAGAAGAAACTAACATGTTAATTATAATAATTTACTGCATTGCATTACAAAACTATACCAACAAAATGATCTATATAGATTAATGGATTTTATTAATATATTTATTTAGTATATTTATTATAAAAAGGGGGTTAAATTAATTAAATGGGTTAGGTAGCTATAAATTACTAATATTATGAAAAGAAAAATAAAAACCAAAAGAGTGTAGAAAGGTTAAAAGATATGTTTAAAATTAAATGAACTATTATATTGAATTACACTTGCAATATAGTTAAACAAAATAATAGATAAAATACTAGCCATAACAATATACTAGCAATCGTACCTTGTTGTGCAATGGGTACGCTGAAAAGGTGTGGAAGGTCAATTAAGAGAAATTTTGGTCAATTTTTTGCATACATTTGTGTATTACATGAGTTCAATTGGTAGGCAATTTAGCAAATGATGTTTGTGCAACAAAGGTCTCAATGGAGAAGTGATAGCTTCAAAATAACTATGCATTCACTTACAAGGATCCAAACATAACTAAAAAAACCTCTTAATCATAAAGATAATCAGAATCCATTACCAATAGGCTCATGTTATGTTTGCAATAGGGAGATAGGCTCATGTTATGTTTGCAATAGGGAGAGAGGGAGAGGGAGGGAGAGAGATAGATAGAAAGAGGGAGAGATAGAGGGGGAAAGAGAGAGAGAGGAGGGGGGCGGAGGGGAGGGAAGGCGAGAGGGGGCAAGGAGATAGAGATAGATATAGAGATGAGAAGGAGAGGGGGATAGGGTATGAAGTGGAGGGAGATAGAGATAGAGACGAAAATGGAGATGGAGAAGGAGAAGGAGAAGGAGAAGGAGAGGGATACAGAGGAGGGGGAGATATAAAGAGAGAGGAGAGAGGGATAGACAAAGATGGAAGAAATAAATATATAGAGGGAGAGAATGGGAGGGGAAGAGATATAAAGATAAAGATGTATATAGAAAGTGAAAAAGAGAGAGAGGGAGAGCTATAGGGGTAGAGAGATGGAGAAATAACATAAAGACAAAGGGAGAGATGGAAGAAGAAATATGGAAAGATAGAGATAGAGAAGAAAATAGATATAGATATAGAGGTCTAGGAAGTGGAGAGGGAGAAAGATGGAAACATATGGATGGATAGAGAGAGGAGGCATGTCTAGAGATAGAGGGGGGAGAGGAAGATAGAGGTAAAGATGAAGATAGTTCAAGGGAGGAAGAGGGAGACAAGTAGATAGAGAGATAGAGATAGACCTAGAGGGAGAGATAAAGATGGAGAGAGATAGGGAGATAGTGATGAAGAGAAATAAATATATAAAGGAAGAAGAAGGGGGAGATAAAGATGAAGAGATAGAGATATAGGAAGATATAGATAGATGGGGAGAGGGAGATAGAGATTGAGAGATAGAAAAACAAAGAGAAGTAGCTCTAAACAAATAGAGAGGGAGAGAAATAGGAGCGATAGAGGGAGAGAGAAAGAGGAAGATATAGATATATGGGAAGATAGATAGAGAGAGAGAGAGAGAGAGGTATGTGAAGAGAAAGAGAGTAGAGATAGAGAGATAGAGACAAGTAATAAAGAGAGGGAGAGAGAGAGAGAGAGAGAGAGAGAGAAAGGGAGGAGAGATAGAGAGATAACGATAGAGATAGGGAGGGAGAAACAAGGATTGTGTGAGAGAGAGACATAGAGATAGAGATAGGGATAGGGATGGAGAAATATGGAGTGTGTTTGTGTGATGAGAGAGAGATAGAGAGGGAAAGAGATATATAAATAAGATATGGAGGGAGAGAGGGAGATGTGGGGATAGAAAGAGGGAGATACTTAAAGAGATAGATATAGTGGGAAAGATAGATGGGGAAGAGAGAGAGAGAGATGCAGGGAGAGGTAAGGAGTTAGAGAAGGGGGCTCTGATACATATAGAGGAAGATAGAGATAGAGATGGATATGAAGATGGAGATGTATCAAATCTTTCACATATTTTGTATACACATTTCTCAATGAATGTGGCTTCTAGGGGCACTGTAATATGTTCCAACAAAGGTATAAATGGAGAAGTGGTAGCTTCAAATAAACTATGCATCCACTTACATGGATCCAAACATGACCAAAATAAAAATTCTAAAATAAGAAGATAATCAAGCTCCATTATAAATAGGCTCATGTTATGTTTGTAATAGGGAGAGAGTGAGAAAGAGGGACAGGTAGGGATATAAAAAGGGAGATATAGAGGAGGGAAGAGAGAGAAATGGATAAAGAGATAGAGATAGAAAGGAAGATAGTGATGGAGATGGAGAAAAACATTTATTTTAAAAGAAAAATTGTCCTCAAAACCCATTGTGCATTAATTAACAAAAATAGATTATTGAGCATAGGGATTTATTGCATGATGAAGTGGCACTCAATGATCTTTGAAAGTCCAATAAACCCCATTTGTATGTAATCATATTTTTCTATCTTTTGTCATAAAGAGACCCTTTGAAAAATTATTTGGACGAGCCACTTATATATGGTAGGGAGTTGGAGTTATCTTTTCAAGTGGGCCCAACCTATCTTTTAGACCCATGAATAATTTATATATCTTTTAGAAAATTAGTTTTATTTAAATAATGAGAATGATGATAGCCCAATAAACCAAATTTGTATACATAATCAGGTTTTTCTATCTTTTGTCATAAAGAGGCCCTTTGAAAAATTATCTCAACTCCACTTATATATGTTAGGGAGTTGGAGTTATCTTTTCAAGTGGACCCAATCAGACCCATGAATAATTTATATCTATCTTTTAGAAAAACAAATTATTTAAATAATGAGAATGATTATTGTTCATACATTTATCAAAGTTTAATATTTGGTATGATTGATCTTTATTCCATCCTTGAATAATTTTGATTGGTTGGATTATTTACTTGTGAAAGGTTAACCAAATGATAACTTCTAATTTATATATAAGCTCCCTCATAATATTATAATCTAATATACAAAAATAAAATTTCTTATTACAAAATAAATTATATTTATCTATATACCATTATTTTTCCTTTGATTAAGTATATCAATTGTTTTAATTTAGTTAAAATATTAATTTTAAAAAATAAAAATATTCAAAAAATAAATAATTAAAATCACACTACAAACTAAAGAGTTTCAAATGTTTTGTAATGAACGAAAATTATGATTTATACTATAAATTAGATGTCCATCCTTTGTTTCCTTAAAAATAATTATAATTTAAAAAGAAATGCAAGAGGATATAGGTATTTCATCTCAAAACTATTTAATTTTTTAAATAATGATTTGATTTCAAAACTATTTAATTTTTTAAATAATGATTTAATTTCAAAACTATTTAATTTTTTAAATAGTGATTTTATCTCTTCATTGAGTCATGTCATCATTTATATCTTATCCAAAACTATTTAATTTTTTAAATAGTGATTTTATCTCTTCGTCCTCTTAGTGATGTCATCATTTATATCTTATCCTCTACATGTTCTAGAGGATGAGATATTTGATCTGAAAACTGTTCAATTTTTTAAAGTGATTTATCTCTTCATCGCTCAAGTGAAATCATCATTTGTATTTAATTCTTGTAGAGATTTCATGGATTTTTTCCTCTGTGCAGCTTACTCCAAAAACACTCAACAAATAAACCGCAAACTGGCAAATTTATCAAATACCGACGAACATACAAAATTGAAGCATCTAATTTGAGAGCGAAAACAAGAAATATGAGTGTACCTAAATGATGCTTGGTTCTTTCGATGAGACTGCGCCTGTACTTGGCCAAAACGCTGGCCATGTACCCCTCCCTATCCCCAGTAATCTCGTCGTCAGACTCCGGTTCGGTGATCGCAAGGCAGCTCGACCGCACATTTTTCCCCAACACAATGTCTTTCTGTTCGAAAAGTGTCCCATTTCCATCGACATTGTCATTGTAGGGTTTCTTATCAACGCCATTACACTCCTCGTCGCTAATGGGCGACAACGGCACACAAATCTCCGCGGGATCGAGATCCTGAGGAAGAGGCTTCACCCTAGGGTTTACATGCTCTGTGGCAGAACTATTTTGCGCTGTGCACATCATGACTGTATATGATAACAATGAGAATTTATACGTATGTGTGCTTCACAGATCCGGCGAATATGCTTCCGAAAGGTGCAGCTGTCGAGTCCCTTGGAGTTCACCGCGAATATGCCTTGGAAATGCCTCTTCCTTTGCTTTGTGCTTTACGGCCTTCGCTACTCCGCTACAGCTCTTGCATTGTTTTCATTATGAAGAGAAAATATCTTGCTACACGGTCACTGGCTATCCTGGTCACCGACACCTATTTTACTTGTTGGACTGACACGTGGGAAGAATATGTGGCATTTCGAGAACACGCGAATCTTGTGGCTTAAGATATTAAAACCTCTGGAGTCCATGACGACGCGTGTAGAGTGTCAGCCAATTAGGGCTTTGTAAACATCGCTTCGCGTGTAAGAAATGTTAGTACGTGGTAATCGTGGACCACTTTTTGTTTTTTTCCTTTGTCGGTAGGTCTATGTATTCCAAAGAACGTGGAGTGCATGCACAGCGTGAAAGATATCCTTCTCAATTCTTTTCATATAATTAAAAAAACTAGCAATCACACCTTAGTGTGCAATGGGTACGTCGAAGAAGTGTGGAAGTTCAATTAGGATAAGTTTTGGTATATTTTTTTCATACATTTATGCAATATATGAGGTCAATTGGTAGGCCATTTAGCAAATGATGTTGTTTGTACAATAAAGGTCTCAAATGGAAAAGTGATAGCTTCAAATAAACTATGCATCCACTTACAAGGATCCAAATATGATTGAAATGAAACCTCTAAATCGAGAAGATAATCAAGCTCCATTACCAACAGACTCATGTTATGTTTGCAATACGCAGAGGGAGAGAGAGAGGAAGAGATAGAGGGGGCGAGAGCAAGAGATAGAGGAGTAAGGAGATAAAGATAGAGGAAGATAGAGATGGAGATGGAGATGGAGATGGAGATGGAGAAGGAGAGGGATATGGAGAGAAGGAGAGGGAGAGATAGAGAGAGAGAGAGAGAGAGGAGAGAGGTATAGATAGAGAAGGGAAATATAAATATATAGAGAGGGATAGAGAGGGAGATTGATGGATGGATCGAGAGACGGAGACATGTCTAGAGATAAAGGGGTAGAGAGGAACATAGAGGTAGAGATGAAGATAGAGCAAGAGAGGAAGAGGAAGACAAATAGATAGAGAGATATAGGTAGAGGGAGAGATAAATACAAAGAGAGATAGGGAGATAAAGAGGGAGAGATAGAGAGGACGAGATAGAGAGATATAGAGGGAGAGGGAGATGGATGAAATAGAGAGATATGTTGCAAAGACGGTAGTCGTTGCATCAAAAGATTGACTTGTTAATGCCTAATACAACCGCTAGAGTTAATGAATCCACGAGAGGCAATTAAGCCATGTCACAAACCCAAGCATTGCGTTGCACATCACAAGGAGACCAAGGGTGCACACCTTGCAACAATCCCCCCAATGCAAGCGAGGGCTTCGAACTCATGACCCAAGCTTTGATACCAGTTGTTGTTGCACCAAAAGATCGACCTATTAATGCCCAATACAATCGTCGTGCAATTAAGGAATCCACGGGAGGCGGTTAAGCCATGTCACAAACCCAAGCACTATGTTGCACAACATAAGAAAACCAAGGGTGCACACCTTGCAACAAGATATAGATGAAGAGGGAGAGGGAGAGGGAGAGGGAGATATAGATGGTGAGATAAAGTGATAGAGAGATAGAGATATAAGATATAAGGAGATAAAGAGGGGAGGATAGGGAGAGGGAGACAAAGATATAGACAAACAAAGAGAATTAGAGATAGGTAAATAGAGATGGAGAGAAGGAGAGAGAAATAAGGGGAGATAGAGAAAGGGAGAAATAAGTACGGGGGGATAGAGATATTCAGGAAGAGAAAGAGAGAGATAGAGATATATGAGAAGAGAAAGGGAGAGAGAGGTAGAGATAGAGAGATAGATAGGGGGATAGGGATAGGGAGGGAGAGATGGGGAGAGATAGAGAGGGAGAGAAATGGAGAAAGATTGGTAGAGGAGGAGAGATAGAGAAGAGGGGGAGAGAGGGGGAGAGATAGGTTGAAGAGGAAGAGGAGGAAGAGGGGGAGGGAGGGAGAGAGATAAGTAGAAGAGGGAGAGAAAGAAGAGGGGGGGAGAGGGAGAGCGATACATAGAGAGGGAGAGAAGAAGAATGGGGAGAGAGGGAGAGATAGATTAATATATATAAAGGGAGATGGATAAACATAGAAAGGGCGTGATATAGAGAGATAGAGGGGGATAGTGAAAGAGATAGAGAGATAGTGATAGAGGTAGAGAAAGATATGGATAGAAAGAGATAGAAAGAGGAGTGAGAGGGAGATAAAGAGAGAAATAGAGATAGAGATATAGAGTAGAAGAGATGGAGGGAGAGATGGAATGAATGAGAGAGAGGGGGGAGAGGGAGAGATAGCTCAATAGATAGAGAGGGGAAGAGGTCCAGCTATATAGATAGTGGGAGATATAGAGAGATAGAAAGTGATAGGGAGAGATATATCAATCACCCTCCCTATAGCTCTATCTATTCATCTTTATCTCTTTATCTCTCTACCTCTCTCTATCTCTTTGTCTCCCTCTCTATCTATATGTTTCTCATTATCTCCCTATATATATATATACACACACATCTTTTCTTCCCTCTATTTATCTTTATCTCCCTATCTCTTTATGTGATTTTATCTCTCTCTCTCTCTATATATATATATATATATCTTTGTCTCCCTCTTTATCTCTGTATTTCTATTTATCTCTCTTTCTCTCTTTATCTCTATCTCTATCATTGTTTCTCTCTCCTCTCTTTTTTTCTCCCTATTCCTCTTTCTATCCCTTTATTTATATCTTTGTTCATATCTCTTTATCTATCTTCGTCTCTTTCTCCTCCTTTGTCTCATTTTTCTCCCTCTCTCTTGCTCTCTTTCTTTTTCCTCTCTTTACCTATCTATATCCCTCTCCATTTTCTCTTCCTTTCTCTCTCTCTCTCTATATGTGTCTCCTTAAGTGTGCAATGGGTACACTGAAGAGGTCTTAAAGGTGAATTATCATATCCTTAATCAAATGACATGCTACCTTGAGCATAAATCCCTAAGGACACATGCCATCCTTGGATTGTTGACATGAAATAACCAATCAAAAGTTACTCTCTTTTCTCTCTCTTTTCCTTTGTATCTCTTATATTTCTCTATCTCATGCTCTCTCTCTCTCTCTAAATTTTTCTATTTCTCTCATTCTCTATCTTTTGAGTTTCTCTCTCTTTATTAGTTGATAGGCTACATATAGTGCGAGATTTGAGCTTGAAACAAGTCTCATGCCTGCAAACCACTATTGAGTTGTTGGAAAACAAGTTTCAACTGCCATTTAAGGGTAAACCAATTGTAGTTTAATGGTAAAATCCTCTAAAATACCAAGTAAAAGCCTCCAAAATCTCACTTATCACATAGAATTTAGATAAATATTGATTCGACAACTAGATGGGAACATTCTATTTCCATTTGCAGTATTTTTTGTCAATTTGATGGAAATATTCTTTTTTCATTTGCATTGGTTTATGTTTTAAATTTGTATGCAAATATTTCATAATAAGATAATACTTAATTTCTTTAAACAAAAAAATCTAGATTTGTCTAAATTTATTTCATTCCATTATTTAGCACTTATTATTAATTGTTTAATCTAGCCACATGCAAGTAGAATTTTTGTAGCACATCCATGTGCAAACACATGCTCTTTAACATATTAACATACATATAATTTTCTATTGGGTAATCCTTGAACCTCCTTTAGGTGCAAGTGCTAGTATATATACCTCTCTAAATTGAATTGTTTCCCCCTCTATCTCTCTTTATTTTTCCTAATCTCTCTGAAGATCAATTAAACTATCATATATCGTCTTGCAAGGCCTCTCGTTGATTTTCAACCATGCACGGACAAAATGAGCTCGTGAAACTCAAATAAAGAAACACCTTCGACATAAATATTTAATATTATATGGATAATATTAATTATATTATATTTTTATTTTTATATTTAATAATATTAAATATCAAATATCAAATAATAATTAGAATTATTAATAATAATATTATTATAATATATATTTAATATTATTTATAATAATATAATATAATCATATAATTATTATATTATATTTTTATAACTATTATTATATTATATGATTATTATTATTATTATATCATATTAAATTTATTTATTTTTATCAGTGAATAGGCTTACGAGAGTCAGACCCTATATAACGATAGTGATTTTTTTTTAAATTAGTTGCTCATATGGAAGATTGTTTATATATTAACATCATATTGACTTTGTAGAGTCTCATTACATCCTTTAAACTATGGTTTATGTTTTAGCGCTAAACTAACCATAATAAACAATTATTCAAACTAGGTACTAATTCTTATTGTAGACATAAAAAAACTTCCACTTCCACCTCCACATCAGACTTCAAACATAGTTAAAAAATGAAAGACCAATCAATAACACTGACGAAAGAAACCCTAATAATTAATTTTAGAAATTCCAAACCCCAACGGAACACAATTGTGATACCCACCACATTATCACGGAGCTGGCTACGCAGCCTACAAAACAGATTGCCCATGCCATGGGCTGCTATGTCATTCCCACCTGCATCCCATGGGGACGGCTCCGTGCAATCCTGCAGCCATCAGACTTTGTCAGAACCGTACTGTCGCTACCTGCTGCAACTGTCAGCGGTTTTATTTAAAAAATAAATATGTTAAGCTGCATATTATTATTTTTAACTAATATTTAACACTTAGATAAAAGTAAAATATTTTTTAACTGCATCAGACTTTATTTTTTTAGGCATATGTTTTATTAACATATTTTATATTTTATAGATATTGAATATGAATATTTTAAGTTAAATATAATATAATATATGAACATCTATATATAATATATATTAATGTTAATATGTATTTTATATATATATATATATTATTAAATATTGTTATGATATTTTATATTATATTATATTATGATGCATTACTAAATATTTTTATGTTATCTTATATTTAAAAATAAATTTTTAGTTGATTTAATTTTTTACTTATCTAATACGATTATTTTTTCTTTTCAAATAATAAAAAAATTAACATAATTTTGAAATATCTATATATAATATATATTAATGTTAATATATATTATATAAATTTATATTATATATATTCATATATTATATTATTATATTATGTAATTTTATAATATATTATTAAATATTATTATGATATCTTATCTTATATTATATTACGATACGTTATTAAATATTATTATGCTATCTTATATTTAAAAATAAATTTTAACTTGATTTAATTTTTGACTTATCTAATACAATTATTTTTTCTTTTTAAATAATAAAAAATTTAACATAATTTTAAAATATTTATATATATATAATATAATATTATTATATTATGTAATTTTATAATACATTATTAAATATTATTATATCTTATATTATATTATATTATGATACATGACTAAATATTATTAACATTAATATATATTATATATAGATATTTCAAAATTATGCTAATTTTTTTATTGTTTGAAAAGAAAAAATAATTGTATTAGATAAGTAAAAAAATAAATAACTAAAAATTTATTTTTAAATATAAGATAACATAATAATATTTAGTAATGTATCATAATATAATATAATATAATATAAAATATCATAATAATATATGTTAACATTAATATATATTAATAATGTATTATAAAATTATATAATATAATAATATTATATATATAATACATATTAACATTAATATATATTAATAATTTATTATAAAATTATAATAATATAATAATATAGTATAATATATATATATATATTAACATTAATATATATTATATATAGATATTCATATATTATATTATGTTTAACTTAAAATATTCATATTCAATATCTATAAAATATAAAATATGTTAATAAAACATAAAAAAAAAGTCTGATGCAGTTAAAATCTTTTACTTTAAGTGTTAAATATTTGTTAAAAAATATCATATGCAGCTTAACATATTTTATTTTTTAAATAAAACCTCTGACAAACTTGCCGCAGGTAGCGACAGTACGGCTCTGACAAACCCTGACGGCTGCAGGATTGCACGGAGCCGTCCCCATGGGATGCAGGTGGGAATGACATAGCAGCCCATGGCATGGGCAATCTGTTTTGTAGGCTGCGTAGCCAGCTCCCATTATCACCCACAACCTCAATTAGAAATGGCACCCATGGACCATTATAATTTGAGTGCACCACACCCCATTCCCCATTACCACTCTAGAAACCAAGCCCCACAATAACACGTTCTAGGATGATTTAAGACCCACTTGCCATTTTGGCCTTATGAGGATCTCAAACACCTTTTGCAAAGAAACCTTACATTACCGTTACAATTGAGAAGATACAATAGAATTAACTTTGTGCCTCATTTCATTGGGAACCACCGTGGAGTTTGTTTTGAAAATTTTTCATTCTTAGTTCAAAAATAGCCCCATTCAACGTTATATGTCACTTCTTTGTACGTAATAAACACATGATCGATTCCATAGAAATCTTAAAAAATCTCTTCATTTTTTCGTAGGGGTCACCTTAAATTCCACATACCAAAGGCTTGAACATTCATAATTACTCGTGTGATCCTTAACTTGCCCATGACATATCCACAGCCCATTGAGAGGCCAATCCACATGCTTGAGATATAATTATTATCAATTAACTAAAGACTAGACATTATTATCTATCCCTCTATTGCACAAGTTTCCAATTATTAAATTTTTCTACTCTAATCGCAAGGAGTTCCCTTTGATTATAATTTTCTTAATTTCAAGTTTTAAATCTTTTTGTAAACCATATTAAACAGTTTAAATTTTCATTTCATTATTTGTTCTTATAGGCAGGAAAATACACATTTTAGTTAATTCATTATTTTCATGATTTTTGAACAAGTATCCAACATCTAATTGACTACGATTCCTTCTAGATGCCCATCAAAGTTCATATTTATCCATCCTTCTTTCAAAGGAGTCTAAACAACGTTCATTCTTGCATTGGAACTAATATTAGCCATGTTGACCCCATGAACAAGGGTATATTATATTATATATTATATATATTATTATTATTATTATTATATTATATTATACTTTAAAAAAGAAGAAGTTGTGGCCAAAAAACAAGGTTGAAGCTATTCTACCGAGCCCCAAAGGGGTAGCCCCCATGGAGCCTTGGCATAGCTATGTTGTGAGCTCCTTGGTGGAGCCAACCCTAAGAGGGGTCAAAACCCTGCAGCATGCTACAAAAAAATCGTGAATTAATTTTTTATAATTGACTGTTTAAAACTACCTTTATTTAGGGCCTTCATTTTGTTTAGTATAACAGAAAAAAGAAAATGAAAATGAGTATTTTTTTATTTATTAATGATCATGATTTTTTATTGAGGAGTGTGATTTAAGGAAGGGTTTTATGTACACGAGTTCTTCACATCCCCTTTTACAATTGTATATCGCCTCTCAACATAATCAGTACACGTATCTTAAATATAAAGAAATATTATTTTTTATTTATTTTAAATTTAAAAAATATTTGGAATGTAACAACTCTTAAGTAAAATTAAAAATAGAATAATTTTAATTATTTTCATTTATATATAATAAATAAAATAAAATAAGAAATAGCTAAAATAGTAGATATATAAAAAAATAGTACTCTTAAAATATGATATGGTTGAATATGTAATAAATATTTTTTTGATTTAGAAAAATAAAATACATATTAAATAAAACAGCATATAAAATTTTAATACTATAGTGTATTTTAATATAAGTAGTTTTTGTATATAACTAGCAATCGTACATTTGTGTGCAATGGGTACACCGAAAATGTCAAAGGTCAATTAGGAAAAAATTGATCTATTTTTTCATACATTTGCATAGAATGTGAGGTCACTTGGTAGGCCATTTAGCAAATGATGTTGTTTGTGCAACAAAGGTCTCAATGAAGAAGTGATAGCTTCAAATCAAGTATGCATCCACTTATAAGGATCTAGACATGATTGAAGCAAAAACTTTGAATCGAGAAGATAGTTAGGCTTCATCACCAAGAGAGTCATGTTATGTTTACAATAGGAAGAGAGAGGGAGATATAGGGATAAAACGGGGAGAGATAGAGATGGGAAGAGTGTGCGAGAGAGAGGGGGTAAGGAGATAGAGATAGAGAGGAATATAAAGATAGAGATGGATATGGATATGGATATGCAGAAGGAGATGGTATGGAGAGAAAGAGAGGGAGAGATAAAGAAAGAGAGGATACATATATAGAGATGGAGAGAGAGGGAGCAATACAAAGATAAAAATAGAAATAGGAAGTGATATATCGAGAGAAGTAGAGAGGAGAGGTATAGGGGTAGGGAGAGATGGAGAGATAATGAGATAGGTATAGAGGGAGAGACAAAGATAGAGAGCAAAAGAGATATAGATATAGAGGTATAATTAGAGGGAAAGTGGTGGAGAGATGGATGGATAGAGAGGGAGAGAGAGAAAGAGGGAGACAAATAAACAAGACAGGGAGACGTGGAGAGAAATAGGGAGATAAAGAGAGAGAGTGTGATATAGAGGAAGATACATATAGATATAAAGGGAGAGTGAGAGGGAGAGAGATATAGACATATAGATGGTGATAAATATTGATAGAGAGATATAAGGAGATATAAAGAGAGGGGGAGAAGGGGAGAAGGGGAGAGATAGAAAGATAGGAAAATAGAGAGAAGTAGAGGTAGAAAAATAGCAACAAGGAGAGGGAGAGAGAAATAAGGGAGATAGAGAGAGGGAGAGAAGGATATATGGGAAGAGAAATAATGATAGAGATATATGGGAAGAGAAATGGGAGAGAGGCAGATATAAAGAGATATATAGGGAGATAGGGAGGGAGTGAGGGAGAGAGATGGGGAGAGAAATAGAGAGAGGAAAGAGAAGTAGAGAGATATAGAAAGAGGGAGTGATAGGGAGAGAGGGAGAGAGAGAGCAAGAGACAAGGATAGAAAGAGGGATAGATGGGAAGATAGAGACAAAGGGGACAAGAGTAAGAGATAAAGGAGATGATAGAGTCAAGTGATAGAGAGAGAGAGGGAGGGAGAGATAGAGATAGAGATAGGGAGGAAGAAATGTGTTTGTGAGAGAGAGAGAGAGGGGGGAAGGGAAGTAGGGAATGTGTGTGTGTGAGAGATATGAAGATAGAGATAGAGAGGGAATGAGATATATATTTAAATAGATAGGGAGGAAGGGAGAGAGGGAGATAAATAGAGAGAGGATAGACAAGTAGAGAGATATAGAAAGAGGGGGTGATAGGGAGAAATGGAGAGATAGGGAGATATAGAGATAAAAGGAGGGAGAGATAGAGAGATACATATATTGAGAAAGATGGGGGAAGAGAGAGATGTGGGAAGAGGTAAGTTTTGGAAACACAAGGGCAGACAATTAAGAGGGGGGTGAATCAGTTGTCCCAAAAAATTAAAACTTATTAACTTTATCAAGCGTATTCTCAAATCTGATTATTAACCATGAAAGCATAAATCATCAACACATTGGAAACACACATAACACCAAGATTTTTTTCGTGGAAACCCTGTCAGGGGAAAAACCACGGTGGAGGTCAGTCCACAAGATTATACCCTATTAAAAGTATAAAGAAATATGAGTGGGGAATGCACATGCATTCAGGCGCACTGCCTAGAGCTCACTGCTCAATTACAACAAGGCTTACTGCCCAAAGGAAGACACACTATCTTACAAAAGGATTCGGATTACATCCGCAGGGATTTGTACTGATAAGATAGCATCTGCTAATGCCTAATCATAGTTCCAGATAAGCACATGAACAATTCTTCACTTTTCTTCACTCTTCTTCACACTTTTCTCTACCTTCGAATGATTTAGAACATTATTCGTGCATACACACATTCGACATACTTCAAATGAAATAAACAATCACTTATATATATCTGCAACAAGAAGTTAAACCACTACATGTCAGCTTCAACAAAATAATAAAATGATAACAAACTGTCGGCCCAAAACAATAACAATTATTAATGTGAATCAACCAAGATCAGCCACAACTTATTGAAGACCCAAAATAACATCTTCGAACATGAACCACCTTCAAAAATTATTCCTTGAAGATCCACAACACGCTACAAACACCTTGTCGGCCAAGAACATGAAAAACATGAACATGCAAGAGAAAATCTTGGATCACAAGCACAATGATCAATGCAGACGTGCAACATAGATAGAGCATGATCTAGAAACATCCAAAAACATCATGATTCACTAGAGAAGCATCTGAAACAACTAAACTGATTGAAATCACATCATCTTCATTTAGGAACACAAACTAAAGTAACCGAAATATTGTCAAAATATAAATCTTCACACGGATCTCTGAAACTCAACGTGGATAAACTAGATATACTCGACAAGAAACCCTTTAGTCCACAACCTCTAATCATCAATGTACTAAACTCACTGACAAACTTCACTTCCCTTCACCACTGACAACCTACAACTCATTTCATTACAATTTTCTCAATATCCTTGAATTATACAACTTCTAATGCATTAATGCTAATAGTGTTGACATCAATGACAACCACATATCAACAAAACAACCACAACATCCAACAATCTACCCCTTTGGCATTGATGGAAACACATGATGTGAAAAACACCATCAACACAACTATCTCCAGCATTTACTCCCCCTTAGGTTCTGACTCTTTTCTCTCCTCAACTCTTCCACATGACTTTCCTTCTCACAAGGTTCTTCTCCCCATAATTTTTTTCACATTGCTCTTCTCCCCCTTTGACATCCATGACAAAGATCTCCAAGCTTTGAACCACATATTTGAACATCTGAATCATTTGACTACTCCCCCTGAGTAGCAACCACCACAACATCAATCCAAATTAAGATATGACTATGAAAATCACAGACTGATGCAATGCAAATGCATCTTAGTTCTGATTAGGAGGGGTAATCACCCCTAACTTCCCTCTGAGATACTCAAAAGTATCCTTAGGCAATGACTTTGTAAAGATATCTGCAATCTGCTCCTTAGTAGGCACATACTCCAATCTGACTTCCTTTTCACTCAACTTCTCTCTTAAAAAGTGAAACTTGATAGATACATGCTTGGTCTTTGAATGCAACACCAGATTCTTAAACATGTTAATAGCACTTGAATTATCATAGAATATAGCAATAGTCTCATTATACACAACTCTTATATCCTTCAACATCTACTTCATCCATAATACTTGAGTACAATTGTTAGCAGTAACAATGTATTCAGCCTCTGCAGTAGATAAATAAATGGCATTCTTCTTTTAACTTAACCATGAGATCAACTTCTTTCCCAAGAAAAATGCACCACCACTAGTACTTTTTTTGTCATTCACATCACCAGCCCAATCAACATCAGTAAAGGCACTTAAAGTAAGATCATCATCTTTAGGATACCACAGGCCAAAATCAACTATTCCCTTCAAGTATTTAAAAATTCTCTTCACAACAATCACATGAGATTCTTTAGGATCAGCTTGAAATCTTGCAACAATACATACAACATTCATGATATCAGGCCTAGTTTGAGTTAAATACAACAGTCCACCAATCATTGATCTGTATCTAGTCTGATTTGCCTTCGGAGAATCATCATCTATTGTCAACTTAAATCCGGTCACCATGGGTGTACCAACTGAATTTGAATCTTCCATACCAAATTTCTTCAACAATTCTTTCACATACTTGGATTGAGATATAAAGATCCCTTTGTCTAACTGAGTAATTTGCAATCCCAAAAATAATTTCATCTCTCCAATCATTGACATCTCAAACTCACTTTGCATCTCATTAGCAAACTTCATGCACAAACTATCATCTCCTCCAAAAATGATATCATCAACTAAGACTTCCACAATCAAATCTTTATCATCATTCTTGAAATACAAATTACTTAATGATAATAAGTTTCCACAATCCGTATCATAAATTTGTATAGCTTCTAGATTTGATTGTGTCCAAAGTTTTTGCATCAACGTTTCGGATCACACTCTGTGATCCATCATTAGGATAAAAGAGAGCAAGAGGAGAAGAAATGGATAACTGCAGAATTAGACAAGATAAAAAGAAGAGAGGAGGGAGGGAGGAAAGATTACACATAAAACGAGGACAAGAAAAGAGACAAAAAAGGAAATAACCAACAAATAGAATAATGAAAAAGAAAACCCCACTTGAAGAAAGAAGGAAAACCAATAAATCAAAAATCAAAAACCTCAAACTTGAAGAAAAAATGAAACAAATTTAAATAAATAAAGAAAGAAAAAAGAAACACCCACCCACAATACACTTATACACACACATAAAAATAAAAATAAAGGAACCTCAAAACTTGAAGAGAAAACAAAAAACAAAAAGATAAAAGAAAATTCAAAAAAGAGGGGAAAAAACATCAAGAGCTAAAAGAAGTGAATACAAAGCGAATGAAGAAGAAAAAGATACAACTAAAAGTGAAGAAAAATGTAAAGAAAGAAATGAAGAGAAAATTAAAAAAAATGAAGAAAAGAAGAGACTGAAAACACTGAAGAAATAAAAAGGAGAAGAAAAACAATAAAGAAGACAAAATAATTGAAGATAAAAGAGACAATGAATAAAACTAAGAAAACAAGTAAAAGAAGATAAATAAAATAAGAATAGGTTAAAGACAGAGGAAAAATTACCTAGAAAGAAATGAAAGAAGAAAAAAGCAATTCAATAAATCTAAAAACAAAAGAAAAACCACACTTAAAAGAATATATATATATATATAGAAAGGGGAGATGAAAGAACAAAAGAATGGAAAAATAAGAACTCAAGAGAATAAAAGAAAGGATAAATTTAAATATAAAAAATTAACAAAGATAAAAAGAAATTATAAATAGATAAAAGAAAAAATGTTAAGAAAGAAATAGAAGAAAATTAATGTGACTAAATAAATCATCAAACAAAAGAAGAAGAAGAAAATAGTATATATATAAGAAAAAAGAAAAAGAGAATATATGTAAAAACGAAAGAAAAAGAAAAAAGAGAGTAAATATAAAAAATGGAAGAGAAACAAAAAAGAGAATATATAAAAATGAAAGAAAAACAAAAAAAGAGAGAATGTATATATATATATAGAAAGGGGAGATGAAAGAACAAAAGAATAAAAAAATAAGAACACATGAGAATAAAAGAAAGGATAAATTTAAATATAAAAAATTAACGAAGAAAAAAGAAAATATAAATAGATAAAAGACAAAATAAAGATAAAGGAAAATGCTAAGAGAGAAATAGAAGAAAATTAATGTGACTAAATAAATCAAAAAACAAAAAAGAGTGTGTGTGTATATATATATATACAAAACGAAAAAAGAACAACAAAAAAAAAAGAATAAAAGAATAGAAAAATATATCAAAAAGAATACCTTTCTAAAAATTAAAGAAAGACGATAAAAATGAATAAGCCAAGGAATGTAAAAAAAAAAAGAAGAAGAAAGAAAGAAAAAATCCAAATAGTAAAAGGAGAAGAATGGAAAAAATAAGAATAGAAAGAAGGATAATTAAAATAAATCTAAAAACAAAGGAAATAAACAAAAACCTTAAGAATATAAAAATATAAGAGAAAACGAAACTAAAGAAGGAGCACAATGACTGAAAGACAAAAAATGAAAAAAATGAAAATAAGGATAGGAGAAAAAAACCAAGGAACAAAATAACAACACAAGAACCAAGGAAAGAACAAGGAAAAAGAAACGAAGAGGAGCATGATGAGAGGAGGAAGCGGAGGAGGAATGAAAGGAGGCAACAACCACCTGAGGGTAAGAAAGGCCAGAAAGGGAGGAGGATGAGAAAGGACGAGAAGGGGGAAGGACAAAGAAAGAGAGAGGGGGGGAAGGAAGGGGGCCCGAAAAAGCTAGGAACAAACCTGGTTGCGAAGGTTAGAAAGCAACGGTTGCCAAGCAATACTAAGACTCCAACATTCATCATGGTTGAGGTTGGAGGGGTGGTTGCTAATGTGAATGGCTTCCTTGAGCTTTCGTTTGAAAAAACTATCTTCTTTGCACAAGATCTAAGTGTTCTCCAAGCATATGTGGTGCTTGGTTGAAGAAGAGTGATCTACAAGTGTCGATTTGACAACATGATCATGTTTGATGTACGTACTATGCTCCTTAATTCTTGTCCCAAAAGAATGACATGTTTCACCTATATACGATATGCCACAAGAACAAACTACCTTGTAGCACCCGAGGAGAAGAAAGGGAAGATCAACAACATCCATAATTAGTTTGTTCTTGTGGCATCCCATATATAGGTGAAACGGATCATTCTTTTGGCACAAGAATTAAGGAGCACAATGTGGACATCAAACATGATCGTGTTGTCAAATCAACACATGTAGACACTGTTCTTCAACCAAGCACCACATATGCTTGGAGAACACTTAGATCTTATGCAAAGAAGATAATTTTTTCAAACAAAAGCTCAAGGAAGCTATTCACATTAGCAACCACCCCTCCAACCTTAACCGTGATGGAGGTTGGAGTGTTAGTATTGCTTGGCAACCGTTTCTTTCTAACCTTTGCAACCAGGTTCGTTCCTAGCTTTTTTGGGCCCCCTTCCTTCCCCCCTCTCTTTATTTGTCCTTCCCCCTTCTCATCTTTTCTCATCCTCCTCCCTTTATGGCCTTTCTTACCCTCGGGTGGTTGTTGCCTCCTTTCGTTCCTCCTCTGCTTCCTCCTCTCGCCATGCTCCTCTATGTTTATTTTTCCTTGTTCTTTCCTTGGTTCTTGTGTTTTGATTAAAGGTAAAAGATGAGTTTTGAAGGGGCCCAAAACCTTTTACAAAAGACAACAACTGATAGAGAAAGAAAAAAACATAAAGCAACAATCAGCCCAACAATAACAGACACACAACCAAAAAGCAACCAAAAAGACATAAACTAGTCAACAACACTACATATTGTTTAGGATCTCCACAACTTCCATTTCAATAGCAGCCATCTTATGCATGTTCTCCACCATGTCAGACACCTCAACAGATGCCCCAGCCTGAGCTTTCATTTTGTTCTTGGTTCTAGCCCCCGACCCACCTATCTTTACCTCATCACTCAAAACACTACCTTTACCAACAACTTTCTTACCCTCGCAATCCAAAGTCAGCGGCTTACCCCTAGCAGCAATGTCAACAACAGACACATTCTCCTTTTTCTTTTTAATCATAGGAGAAATCACCTTGGAAGAATCAAGAATGGTCCCAACCTTAGAGGCATCACCAGTATTTATCACAACATTCCATAATTTATCATTTCTTTCCTCAATGGAGGAAAATTTGCCTTCCTAGTTCTTCAGGTTAGTGGTTTCCTCTGCCACAGTGTAAGCAACAGTATTAAGGTATTCCATCAATTTATCAATTTGGCTTTGGACAGAAGTATCCTCAACCTTACTAGCAATACCTCTAATTCTAATATTGGTCCTATTGATCTCATGAAAAAACCACTTAAACAACTTAAACAAAACATTAACAGAATCATGGGCCGAGCCCAGCACATCAAATAGCTCCTCCCTATCAAAATTCTCAATACACTTCCCCACAACAACGTCCTCATTAGAAGGACTAGTAGGAGCTTTATCACCAGAAACATCCTTACCTTTACCAGCGGGAATGGGGATCTTCAACATCTAGATGGAACAGGCAATTTCCTCTACAACAACCTTCCTTTTTAGTAGCCTTTCCACTTCCTCTTTAATGGTACCCATTGCAACACCACCTTCAATCCTTTCCCTTCTCTGCTTTTGCAGCCCAATAACAACACTTGAAGAAGCCTCACCATAAATGCCACTGGCCAGGGAAAGAGGGAAACCCTTCTCCAGGAGAAAGTTCGCAGTCGACACCTTTCTCTTCCAACTACCTTCCTCTATGTCCTGCACAATTCTGGTTGCAGGGGGAGGAGAGGAAGTTTCCCCATAAAGGTCAGTATTGTCCTTACCCATTTTAATAGGAACACTCGCCTCCACCTCATCAATCCATGTTGTGTAGCCTGCCTTAACCCCCAACTTCCTTTTACCAGTCTGACCCACAACAGGGGAGATGGGACCCTCCTCCAGAGTAGCATAAGAATATGGGACATAATCAGCATCATCATCCCTTTCCAACTCTGAATCCTTATTCAAAATAATCCTCCTCTTCTTAGCTTTCTTACAACCCCTTCCATCACCTGAATCAGTGTCATATCCCTCTCGAGACTTAGCCATAATATACTATAGGGCAGTAGGGGACTTTTGCACCTCATGGGCTTTGAAATGTTTATAAATAAGGAGAATTAACCCCAAATGCAGAACAAGGTTCTTGGGGTTTTTCAAATGCTTATTAATCCCTGTATCAAGTGACATAAGCAGATAGTAAGGGAAGGACACCCTTTTCTTGTGCCAGAAATGGTTAAGCAAGAGGAAATGGTAAGTATTACTTGCAGTATACGTGCCTTCCAAAGTTACATACCTCATAATTTCTTCAACCACATCACGCCAAAGTGCTTTCAACGAGCTCCTTTGATACCCACCACTCTTAGCTGGCTTCAAATCAGCAGCTTCATTCTTTTTAAAGAAGATGGCCATCGCTGCCTGCACTTCTTTTTTATCCCTAAAAACTTTCATGCCCTGCATGGCCAAACCAGTAATTTGTGCAATAAATTCTTCATCGACCACAATTTCACTCCCTCCCAGATTTAGGAATCTCTCCTTCCAGCCTTGAACAACCAAATCAGTGACCTGGGGATTGTTACCATGCAATTTTTCCATATACAAAGTAAGGCCACCCTTCTCTAATATCTCCCAGACCTCTTTCCTCTGCCTCATAGTATCACAAGACTTCAGCTTAGCATGATTTCGCTCCCCACCCATCATAGAAAACTTAAGACACAGAGCCCAAGCACCCATCCAAAAGCACTCTAAGCAAAGACAAACACCATCTAGAATAGGATAAAAGATCAGAAGTCTCTCAAAATAGAGGCAACAAACACCTAGAATATGTGTGAAGCCAACCACCTGACATAAATGAAATAATGAATTAGAACTCTGCACCTTGTGAAAGTCGCCACTCCTACTCAAACCTTTAACTTCCTTAAGCATGACATTCAACCACGTGATCAAGGACATACAACCCTTCATGCAAAATAAGATCATCAAATAATTACCATTCATTATTGACAATAATCGTAGCCTCAAAAGGAATAGGGTCATTTAAATCGGGCACTCCTTACTATCATGAACACCATAGTTGGCAAATAAATCTGCCAACCTATTTCCCTATCTCAGAATATGGGATATATAAACATTATCAAAGGAATTGATAATATTAATAGAGTCCCTGACCAAGGCCTTAATGGTCCAAGAAGGAGGAGAGGCATTCTTCAAATTATTGATAATATTCAAGGAGTCACCCTCCAACCAGACCTTCCTATACCCTTTCCTTTGTGCCAACTTGAGACCATGATAAGCTGCAGCTACCTCCGCAAAGTGGTTTGTCTAGATTCCCAAAGGAAGTGCCACCGTGGAGACGAGCCTACCATTAGAATTTCTAATCACTCCCCCACATCCTGCAGGTCCTGGATTTCCTTTAGCCGCGCCATCAAAATTAATCTTAACCCAATCATCCGGTGGCACCTTCCACACAACATCATCTCTAGAGGACTTCCCTTTGGAAACAAGGAGAGATATATCACATGGCAACTTCCATTTTTGAACAATCGACATATCATAGGAACAAAGATTAATTTTTTGACCAGCATAAAAGGAAGTTCTAGCAAGAAATTTTTCCTTAATACCTACACAGATCTTATAGGTAATAGACAAAGTCAAAATAGCAACATTTCTCAAGATTATGTTGTTTCGTTCCAACCACACCCCCCAAATCACATGAGGTAGAATGAGAGACCAGAGAATTTGTAGAGTCGGATTAGAATAGGGGCCAACCCATTGGAGCCATAAATAAATCTTTGACAAAGCCAAGGAAGACCCAACTAAGATTCCAAAGTGAGAGCACATGATTCTAGATCACACCAACATAACTGCACCCAATCATTAGATGACAAGTATTTTTTGCTTCCTTTTCACAAGGAAAGCATCTATTAGCCATAACAAAACCTCTTTTAATCAAATTATTAGTAGTAAGAATTTTGTTTTGAAAGAAGAGCCAAAAGAAAATGTTGATCTTGGGAATCAACCTAGAAGACCAAACAGATGCCTAGAAAGGAGGTGGGCCAATAAAAGAGTCATTGAAATGAAAATTCGAAGCAACAGAAAACTTACCCTCTAAGGAAGGCTTCCAAACAAACCTATCGAGAGAAGGGAAAGAAGGGATATGAATCAAGGAGATAGCCTTATAAATACATTCCAGACCAGGATCCACCTCATGCAACTTCCTCCAACAACCTCCTTCAATATAATCAACAAACAATCTACCAAACTGTTGCATACAGATGCCCATAAAGGATTGATCCCATGGCTCTTCCTTAAGTGGCCCATTTCCCAACCAGTTATCATCCTAGAACAAAATACTCCTCCCATTACCCAACTGCTAGAAGAGACCCTTAGCTATAAGCCTCTGAACCTTTAACATACAATTCCATAGCACATAACCACTAGGAGGAATAAAATCCTAAGATAAAAAATCTCTAATCCCAACATCACCATGAAGATATTTGTTGGACACAATATTCGCCCACTCACTTTTGGCATCCATGACATTCCATAACCGTTTTCCCAAGAGGGCAATGTTAAACATTCTAATTTTGCAAATTCCAAGACGACCAACCCTTTTAGGCTGACAAACATCATCCCAAGCTACCAAATGAGTCCTTTTTTTGTCTTCAACACCCATCCACAGGAAGTTTTTCTGAATTCCTTCCAAAGTATCCACAAATTTCCTCGGCATGTGAAAAAGACTGAGGGCATAAACCAGGATATTCTGAAAGGTGGATTTCATTAGTTGAACTTTACCAGCTTGGCTCAACAAATCCCCCTTCCACCCAACCAAATTAGAATTAAATTTGTCGATCAACCCCCTCCATAAAGAATATGGAGCCTTAGAGCAAAGGGGGAGCCCTAAGTAGGAAGTAGGAAGTTCACCAATTTGACACTACATAATTCTAGCAATCTTATTCTATCTAGCAATCAGAGTGTTGAAAAAGAAAAGCACACTAATTTGAAGTCTAACCTTCTTCCCGGAAGCAACCTCATACATTTGCAAAATTTGTTTAATAGCTTTAGCTTCCTTAATCGCAACCTACCCAAGCAAAAGAGAATCATCCACAAATTTTTGATGAGAGCAAACCAGGTTAGCAGAAGAGGGGGCTAACCTAGACATAAGACCAAAGTTAACAAATCTTTGGATAAGATGACCCAAATACTCAACCATTATAATAAACAAAATAGGAGAGATAGGTTCCCCTTGCCGTAGACCCCTAGAACAGTCAAAGAGAGGAGAAGGAGAACCATTCATGAGCACAGAGAACCTTAGAGTCGAAATAAGTTGATGCACCAAAGCCACCATTTTCTCCCCAAAACCAAAGGAGAAAAGAATCTTTAAAAAAATTCCCTAGTCCACTCTATCATAAGCTTTAAGTATATCAAGCTTGAGGATAAACCCAACTTGTTTATTAACAGTAAGAGAATGAATATTCTCATGAACAGTAAGAATGGAGTCCAAAATTTGCCTACCAGCCACAAAACCATTCTGCTGGGGAGAAATGATGATAGGCAAGATTCTTTGCAACCTCAGTGCTAGAACCTTGGAGAATATCTTATAAATAGAGTTACACAAACTAATAGGATGAAACTCCTCAAAAGAAGCAGCCCCCAACTTTTTGGGAATCAAAACAATAAAAGTGGAATTCAATTCCTTCAAAAGGCTACCCAACCTGAAAAACTCCTTAGTAGCCGCAACAACATCTTTCACAATAATTTCCCAAAAAAATTGAAAAAAGAACATGGGAAAGCCATCAAGGCCTAGAGCCTTATTACCTTCAAAGGAGAACACATCACGCCTAACTTCATCTGTCGAAGGAATACAAACTAACTGTCTGTTGACCTCATCATCCACTAACCAACGAATATCCCTCAAAATATCCTCTTGGCAAGCAAAATCAAACTCCCCCTCCATCGATAGCAACTGAGCAAAATAGGAGGCAACAACATTCTGCAAATCAACATCCTTCTCCAAAACTTGGTTATTAAAATTGATCAGATTAATCCTATTAGAAGCCCTATGTTTCAACATCGACATATGGAAAAACTTAGTATTTCTATCACCACTCTGCAACCACATGATCCTCGACCACTGCTTCCAATATTAGTCCTCCTTAGCACTTATATTATGCAGCTTGGAAAGAAAAACATTTTCTTTCAAAATCAAATTTTGATCATACCCTAACATTTGAATAGCTTGCTGAATAGAATGAAGCTCCTTAGAAACCCCTTCCTTTTCCATGAAAATATGGCCAAACAAGGTATAATTCCATTTCTTAATATTAAGCTTAACATTATCCAACTTTTTGACAACTTTAAACATAGCTGACCCATCCACATTAATATTCCACCAATCCTTAATCAAATTACCCAGATCAGGATAACAAGTCCACATTTTCTCAAACCTGAAAGGAAAGTTCTTACCATCCAACAAATCCATTGACAGAGCCAAAGGGAAGTGATCTAAACCTAGTCTGGTAAGAGCTGAGAGAGAACAAGAATAGTCGGCTAACCATTCTAGATTTAAAAGAGCACGATCCAGCTTAACCTGGATAAGGGCATTACCAACACGCCTATTCTACCAGTAAAGGAAGCCCCTTTCAAATTCAGATCAAGAAGAGCCAAATCATTAATAAACTGCATATGATCAAGTCTGTTATCATCCACATTCTGTGAACCACCCAACTTATCAAAATCATGCAAAAGAGTATTGAAATCATCAATAACTAGCCAATTACCAACATTATAACAATCTTTAAAAGAAGCAAGATTCTCCCTAGGCCTTTTTTGGCCTGTTTGCAATTAGGAGTATAAATATTAGACAAATTATAGGAAAACTTATCATGAAGGTGGAAAAAAGAA
The DNA here is from genome assembly GCA_007258455.2 of Sequoia sempervirens. Taxonomy (NCBI): domain Eukaryota; kingdom Viridiplantae; phylum Streptophyta; class Pinopsida; order Cupressales; family Cupressaceae; genus Sequoia; species Sequoia sempervirens. The sequence goes on along the minus strand of VDFB02026320.1, from coordinate 21,708,372 downwards.
GTAGCCACATGATTACTGTCATTAAACACCTCCACACCTCTAGTAATCCAAAGATTCCAAAAAGTCACTATCCCACCTGAGGCACTAGCCACCTTAGAATAATGCATACCACTGTTGGACTTTCTGTTGCACCAAAAGATTGACCTATCAATGCCTGATACAAGCTTTGGTTAAGAACCATAGGAGGCAGTTAGACCATGCCACAAACCTAAGTGCTAGTGTTGCAAGGAATACCAAGGGTCACACCTTGCAACAATCCCCCCCAACACAAGCGTGGGGTTTGAACCTATGACCAACTCTGATACCAATTGTTGGACTTTTTGTTGCACCAAAATACTGACCTGTCAATCCCCAATACAAGCTTTGGTTAAGAACCACAGGAGGCGGTTAGACCATGTCACAAACCCAAGCACTAGTGTAGCAAGGAAGACCAAGGGTCACACCTTGCAACAACCACAATCCTTGAAAATCTCCAATTTCAATCTAGAAAATTTATCCAATCATTTTAGTTTCTTGGATTAGAACAATATTAGGGCGATGATATCTTACTAGATTAGCCAAGAGATCATGCTTGTGAGGGTGATTCAAACCCCTCATATTCCAGGAGATAATCTTCATGATGATTTATGGTAGGTGCTCTTAGAGCACATATCCAGCAGAGTTCTCTGCATTCCATCAACAATATCCATTTGGCTCTCCTTCTTCCTAGCAACATTAGTTGGAGGCCAACCTCTACCCCGCGACTTAGACCCACAGACTAACCTCTGCCTATTTCTTGTCACAACTCCTGGCGAAGGAGAATGTTTCTTCCTATTACGTCCATGAACTTGAGTGTAAGGTGGATTATCTGCTTCCTCCAACTCCTCAAGCTCCTTAACATCATGCTTTAACTCCAATCCCTCAATCTTCACCACCATACTTTGAGAAATACCCCCCAAGGAAGATCCAGAAACAACAATCACAGAAGAGATGTCCTCCATCATCACAGGCCTATCCTCATTAAAACCAAGGGAAAAACATACCTTTTCAACCTGACCCACAACTTGATTCATTTCCCCCTAAGCTAGTTGACATTCCAACACCTTATCCACCTCATCTAGAAGTGTCTCCTTAGAAGCCTCAGAGGGGAGCACACCAACAGGCACCTCCTCTTGAACATGAGGAATAACCGATTCCACCTCCTTGATGGGAGGTTTCTCTACCTCTCTCCATTGTTTAGTCATTTGCTTAGGAACTTTGAGAGGACATTTTTTGGCCTAGTGACCAACTTTTTTACATTGAAAGTAGGCAAAGGGATTCAACTTGAACTCAACCAACTGCTCCCACATCCCAATTTTAGAATTAATCTTAACCATTGAAGGAAAATCAACAGAATGCTCTACATTCACACAAAATTTGGCATAAACTAGTCGCTTCCTATAAGCCGTCATTTAGTTAATTGACAACAAGCAGCCAAATGTGTTGGCAATCCCTTTAAACACCTCCTCACCCCAAAATTCCAATGGGAGGCCAGGCAATCTAACCCAAACAAGAGCAGCCGAGAAAGAGCACGCATCCAGATTGAAGCCCGTCACCCATTTCTTCAACATCAATGAAGACTTCCCAAGGAATCATGGGCTACCCATCAACACCATCACCAAATCATCCTCACAGTTGAAGGAAAAAGAAAAGAAACCTTCAGCCATAGAAGCCACTTCAACTTGTCCTTTAGGTTTCTAGTGACTTAAAGTAAGCTTGTAGACCAGCTCAATGTGAGGCCGAGGACCAACAAATTTACCCAACAACGCCATATCTATATTTGACATTCTTTTGTCAACAATACAGTCTGGAACCAAAATAGAGTACTCCCCAGTCTTTTTATTTGCAACAAAGGACACCGGGGGTGAAGTACTTTTTCCCTTAGGCTTAGAGCCAAACAGATTTGACCATTCGAGAGAGGAACTAGACAAGAAAGCATTCTCAGTCTTGTCAGACCTAATACCCTCAACATTAAGAGTCCCATCACTCCCGTTCAAAGACAAGCCATTCCCTGACTTTTTAGAGCCAGGTACCACTTTTTTAGAGCCATACATTGGGGAATGCATTAAGCACACACTCTTCAAAGCCCCTTTCCCATCCAAAAGAACATTAGCCACAAAAGGGGACCCACATAGCTTACCTACAGCAAGGGCCCCACCTGACATCACCCTCCCATTAGCACACCAACCGCCATTAGCGCCAAATGCATCAGCCATAATTCCTGCCTCTTCAGAATTTGAAAAATTGCCACTACCATTGCCACCACTTGAGGAGCTTCCCATCCTTCAATGTGTTAAGTATTAGTTACTTATTTGTTTCCTTGGTTCTTGTGTTGTTATTTTGTTCCTTGGTTTTTTCCTCTTGTCCTTATTTTCATTTTTTTCATTTTTGGTCTTTCCGTTGTTGTGCTCCTTTAGTTTCATTTTCTCATATATTTTTATATTCTTAAGGCTTTTATTTATTTCCTTTGTTTTTAGATTTATTTTAATTATCCTTCTTTCTATTCTTATTTTTTTCCATTCTTCTCCTTTTTCTATTTGATTTTTTTCTTCACTTTCATTTGTTCTTGTTCTTTTTTTTTTTAACATTCCTTGGCTTATTCATTTTTCTGTCTCTTTAATTTTTAGAAAGGTATTTTTATATATATATACATTAATTTTCTTCTATTTCTCTCTTAGCATTTTTTTTCTTTCTTTTGTCTTTTATCTATTTATATTTTCTTTTTTGTTAATTTTTTATATTTAAATTTATCCTTTCTTTTATTCTCTTGTGTTCTTATTTTTTCATTCTTTTGTTCTTTCATCTTCCCTTTCTATATATATATATATAGTCTCTCTCTTTTTTTCTTTTTTTTAATTTATTTACTCTTTTTTATTTCTCTTCCATTTTTTAAATTTAGTCTCTTTTTTGTTTTTCTTTCATTTTTACATATATTCTCTTTTTCTTTTTTCTTTCATTCATATATATATTTATACTCTTTTTTGTTCTTCTTTTGTTTTTTGATTTATTACGCTGAGAGGCGTTCTACAATCACAACAGGGGTGGAAAAAACTTGAGTACATAAAAAAGAAATGTCAGTTAAAATTAGACAACTGGCAAGCACACACTGACCGTTTCAAATTGACATATAGCTTGCGGTAGAAGACATCAAGGCAGAGTGTTGGATAGTAAGGAAGGAGTGGTGTACGATGTGAAATGAATAGTCATCAAAATGTAACTATCGGTAGTCAAAGAGACATTGATGTCTTTAAAAATATAGTGGAGATGTTGGATTTTAGAAATGTGAAACAGTGAGAGGTGAATGAGGTAGTGAGAGGTGCAATCTACATTTTAAAAAAAATATTGTCTTGCATTTTAACTGTTACTAATCTGTGTGCTATCTTCTGTAGTGAGTAACAAGCCTTCAATCTCCAAAAGCAACTTTCACTATGCAAATTTTTGATATCAGGTATGTTTGATTTCCATTTGCAACTTTCAAGATTTTATGATTCAAATAATTGATTCTATGTGTTTGTCTTTATTTTTATACACGTCTAGCCAGGTGAGCCATTAGAATTACATTTAATATTATCTTCCACTGATTTGTCTTGCTATCATTTTAGTCATCAAAGAATCATGATAATCACCTTTCTTTTAATCCTTTTGAATCATAAACCAGTGAATCCTTCATGGTTGGCATACATAGCAGCTTGGCAATGAGGACGACGATGAGCACAATACAAAATCTGAGGAGCGAGGGGAAGCAATGACAACTAGCATCCTATGTACAGGGGAATGAGAAACGACATTGGAAACAACAAGATTCTAGGATTCGAGAGCCTAGCAAGAAATCTCACATTTGGTTGGGTACATTCCTGCAAGAAGTCTGTGCAATCAAATAATGAGGTCTTCTTGATTGACAAAAATGTTTCCATGCTTGATATCTAGACCAAGGTAGTTCAACTATTACAATTTGCAACTCCTTTCACATCGCTTCAAACCTGGAAAAGAATTTGTTAGACCTACACATTCTCATGTGATGATTAAAAGATCACTACAATATGCATCTCAATTAAATCAACATGAGCATGTTTATATAGTGCAAGGTGTTGTAACATCATTATTATATCTCTCATTACCTCTCCTCCCCTCTCCTCTTCTTTTTCTCTCATTCCTCACCCATGAAATCTAACTACAGTTTCAAATTTTGTGTTTAGTAGGTCGAGCTCTTCCCAGGCCTAGCAAGCAGGACATGGCAGACAACAGGCCATGAGTGCAAGTTGACGCCTGAGCATAAAAGGACTGACCCCTTTTCTTGTGGTTTATTTTATGAAATGAGCTATCATTTTTAAGTTTCCCATGCCTATTAACCTCAACTAACGCCCAAGGATGAACATAGAGTAACCAAAGTAATTTTTTATTATTATTTTAGTTGTTTGCAAAAAGGAAAGAAACTTCTAAATATAAGACACCCCTAATCTACAACAATGACATTGTTATCTTTACATGCATTGTACTAAAGAATTTGCATGCATTGCCCATGCTTCCAAATTTTGCACGCATGCCTACCTATAGTCCAATGTTTAAAAATAAAAGAAAATTTTGGAGTTTTTTGGGGTGAATTAAATCGTAGTAATTAACAACATTAGAGATTTAATATGTAATTCAAAATAATATAATATTGTATCTGAATATAAATATTTAACGGTTAACAATAAAATGGCAGGCACGAGTAATAGACAATGGGGTACAAAATAGTCAGACAGTTACTTCCTTGTCTTGGGTGAATTATTGCATTTTGAATGATGGGAAAAAATAATATTTGAACACAAAATTTATTTAAAGTTGAATATCATATTAAAAAAAAATAGATTTAGAGTTGGTTGGTGATCTTTTTTTTTTGTTTGTTAAAACAAAAATTACAGTCCCAAATTTTTGATTTTAGAGAATAAGGAAATTGTAGGACTACATCTAACCTTATGGCAATGTCCAGAATGAAATATAGGCCTGAATAATTAGAGATCATTTAATATTTTAACTATATTTTGAAATATTATGAAGCACTTTTATATTAAAAGTGGTAATTGCATCTTCCAAGTCATTGTATATACTTCTATAATAATTATATTTTCCTTTTAACTTTAAAATATAATTATTATAATTATAAACTATCACTTTTTCTATGTTTATCCTATTTTAAAATAAATCACATTTTTCCCATATTTAACTACAAAATGCTTTAAGAAAGTGGCTGAAATGAAGGAATGCAATAAATCACCTTTCTTTTTAATTCAGATTTTGAGTTTTATAAGAATGTCATTTTTTAATAACCCAATTAATTACTGCTCTGAAATTCAAAGCACCTAATGTTTTAAAATCAATCCATAATGGTTACCACCCAATGTAAGGGCACAACCAACCATTATCATCTATTTATTACCAATCGATTAAAAAAAAGAATATAATAATTACCAACAATGCATGCATTGGTCACTAGAATAAATCATCATTTATTCTTCTATTATTTTTAGGTTGGTGAAAGAGAAATAGGGCATTTTCAAAATATTTGAGTAATTTTACATGTACACCTCCACTCTGTAATGGCTATAATGGCTGCAACAGACCCACACAACAATTATGATATTTGAAGAATATGCCAACTATAGCAACAAACACACACAACAATTATGATATTTGTTGAAGAATATTCCAACTATAGCAATTATAACAACACAACCTCATCTATTTATTTGTGTGTGCAATTTTTTTTTAATCATTTAGACCTACTTAAGGTTCAAATTTGTACAATTGTATGGTTGCTGAGAGTTTTCACAACGAGAATATGTCAAACAACCAAGTAGAAATGTTGTTGAAGAAGCTGGCAATAGAGCTCACAAAGCAGATTGATGGACAACATGTATCAACAATGATAGACCTCACAAAGCAGATCGACAGACAACTGATGTCAACAACAAAACAGATTGATGCATAATAGGCATCAACACTCATTGTTTTATTTTTTTATTTTCCTGTTTAATAATCCCCTTTTAGTAAATGTGCAAATAAATCTTTCACAAAATGTAAACAAGATGAGCTTTGTTGCAAGGAACATCATCACCACCAAATAAAAGATTGAAAGCTGACAACTTCAACAATAAGAATCAAGCGTTGATTGAGTTGCAAATTAAACTAGGGTAAGTGAGTAAGCTTTTCATTTGAGAACAAATAGATTTACACAGGTAAATCTTTGTTTTTTTGGGTATGCCCAAAGATCATTATTACTCTAATTTTCTCACATAATGGTTTATTTTCATTTATTCATTCATTTCTTTTATTAAAATGTCTACAACTATGGGTTTTAGTTGATTAAGTATGTCAGGAATATGCAATCCTCCTCCAATAAGCAATGATTTCATGTCATATATGTTGAAATGAGCAATATTGAGAAAATTATTGTTATTGTTACCACTGTTTGGGTTTAAAATACTAATTTCATTTATTACCACTATAAATCATAAGAGCCCATTATTCTCCTTGCAAATGGATGTGCTTATGCAGGTTCAAATTTAAGGATGAAGGGCTACTGAAAAAGGGCACTTGATCTCTTCTCAGATGGGTGGGACAATGATCATTGTATCTTCAAAATTCTTGAGAAAAGTGTGATGCAGACGTGCGTGTATTACCATTTGATGAAGAAAAATCCAAAAATCTCAAAGGGAAACTTATAGATGAGCTTGAGTGAATTCTTTGGAGGGAGAGAGTATGGTAAAGAAGCTAGAGGGATAGGGTTGGAGGCATTTGTGCATGGTCCATCCAACAATTGTCGCTACAACAAAGGAACTAGCAGGAAAACTATTAACAAGATTGATTACTTGTATGCTACTATGGTTGGAGCAATTGCAATGGACAACACCATAGAACAAGCAACATCCATATTTTTAGGTCTCAAGAAGTGGAGCTCTTCAACCTAGGTTATTTTTTCATTCATGTTGTTTTGTCATTTAGGAAGTGGAGCTCTTCAAACCATGTTTTTCCATCCGCATTTTGACTACTTCTTATAAACTAGGTTGTTTTGTCATTCAGGAAGTGGAGCTCTTCAACCCATGTTTTGTCATCCCTATTTTGACTACTTATAAATAAAATAAACTATGAATAATTATGCATTTTTTGAGTTGTTCTTGTAAATAAATTAACTTATAAAGAAATATTCTAAATTTATTTCGTTTTTAAATTAGACTTAATTTTTTTTTCTAAATCTACTAAAACATAGAAAAGCATAAAATTAAGGGCAAAAGAAATATTTTAAATTAAGTATTTCATATAAAAATAGTTTTAAAATTAAATATATAAAACAAGTTTCTAAATTTTAGAAAATTAAGTGCAAAAGAAATATTTTTAAAAAATAAGTTTTTAAATCATACTTAAAAAAATAAGTTCGTAAATTTTACAAAATCAAGTGCAAGAAATATATATTGTAAATTTTAAATAAATTAACCAACGAAGAAATATTCTAAGTTTATTTCATATAAAGATGTTTTTCAATTAGACTTAAAAAAAAAGTTTCTAAATTTTAGAAAATCAAGTGCAAGAAAAATAATTCTAAATTTACTATTTCGTATAAAAGTAGTTTTTAAATTAAGTTTTAAAATTTGATGTAAAAAGAAATTTCTAAATTTTTAAAAATTATGAGCCAACGAAATATTTTAAATTTATTTGTTTAGAATAAATTTAAAATATATTTTTTGATTTCTAATAAATCAAACAAACTTAATGAAACAAAAAATAAAACAAATTTGATGAAATAAAAAATCAAACAAATTTGATGTAACAAAAAATCAAACAAATTTGATGAAACAAAAAATCAAAATGAAATAGATTTGATGAAACAACCAAATCAAAATCAAAGAGATTTGATGAAACAAAAAAAATCAAATCAAAGATATTTGATCACAAAAAGAAATCAAAGATAAATCACAAAGATTTGAAAATTTTTCGTAGAAATAAATTAAAAAATCAAATAAATAAATCAAAGGTTAAAAAATAAGTTGGGTTCAAGTATAGGGTTCAATTAGAGTTACTATTACTATTAGTTTGAGTTAGGGTTTCAACTAGGATTCAATCGGTGTTATGACTAAGGTTAAAAGGTGTTATTGTTGAATTAGAGTTTAATTATGGTAAGTCTTATTAAAGTTCAATTAGAGTTAGTATTACGGTTTAGGTGCAATTAGAGTTTAATTAAGGTTCAATTAGGGTTATAACTATGGTTCTAAACTAGGGTTATTGTTCAATTAGAATTTAACTAAGGTAAGTGTTAGGATTCAATTATGATTAGGGATCAACTAAGGTTAGGGTTCAAATACAGTTAAGATTAGTGTTAGGGTTAGGGTTCATTCAGGCTTAGAGCTAGGGTTAGGTTATGTGTTAGGGTTAGGTTTATGGGTATGGTTATGGTTAGGTTAGGGTTATCATTACAAATAGGATTATCATCATGAATAGGATTAGGTTTAGGGTTAGTGTTTAGGTTAGGATTAGGGTTAACTTTATCATCACAAATATGATTAGGGTTAGGATTAGGCTTATCATGACAAATAGGTTTATCAACAAGAATAGGGGTTAGGATTATGGTTAGGGTTAACATCACGAATAGGTTTATCATCACGAATAGGGATTAGGGTTAGGGGTATGGTTATGGTTATGGTTAGAGTTAGGGTTACGATTAGGGTTAGAATTAGGGTTAGGTTTATCATCACAAATAAGATTACAATTAAGGTTAGGAGTAGGGCTAGGGTTAGGGTTACAATTATGGTTATGGTTATGGTTATGGTTATGGTTATGGTTAGGGTTAGGGTTAGGGTTAGGATCATGGCTAGGGTTATGGTTATGGTTATGGTTAGTATTAGGGTTATCGTCAGAAATAGGATTAGGATTAGGGTTATTGTTAGGGTTAGGATTAGGTTAGTTTATAAAATACTAAAATATTATTATATAATAATATTATTATTTAACCCTAACCCTAACTCTAACTTTAATCCTAACTCTAACCTAATTAAACCCTAACCCTAACCCTAACCTAATTAAACCCTAACCCTAACTCTAACCCTAACCCTGACCCTAACTCTAATCCTAACCCTAAACTAATTAAACCCTAACTTGAATCCCAATTCTAACCCTAACCCTAACCCTACTCCTAAACCTAACCTAATTAAACTCTAACCCTAACCCCAACCCTAAATCTAGCTGTAACCCTAACCCTAACCCTAACCCTAACTCTTACCCCAACCCTAAGCCTAACCTAATTTAACCCTAAACCTAATCCCAATCCTAACCCTAATCCTAACCTTAACCCTACTCCTAAACCTAACCTAATTAAACCCTAACCCTAACACTAATCCTAATTCTAACCTTAACTCTAACCCTAACCCTAATTGTAACCGTAACCCTAACTCTAACCCTAAAGAAAATTAATAAACGTAACCCTAATCCTAACCTTAATCATAATCCTAACCCTAATTAAACCCTAACCCTAACCCTAATCCTAATCCTAACCCTAAACCTAACCCTAACCCTAATCATATCACTAACCCTAATACTAATGTTAACCCTAAACCTAATCCTTACCCTAACCTAATTAAACCCTAACCCTAACCCTAAATCTAGCTCTAACCCTAACCCTAACCCTGACTCTAACCCTGACCCTGACCCTAACTCTTACCCTAACCCTAACCCTAACCTAATTAAATCCTAACCCTAATCCCAACCCTAACCCTACTCCTAAACCTAACCTAATTAAACCCTAACCTAACCCTAATCTAATTCTAACCCTAAACCTAACCCTAATCCTAACCCTAGCCCTAACCTAATTAAACCCAAACTCTAACTCTAACCCTAACCCTGACCCTAACTCTAATCCTAACCCTCACCTAATTAAACCTTAACCTGAATCCCAATTCTAACCCTAACCCTAACCCTACTCCTAAACCTAACCTAATTAAACCCTAACCCTAACTCTAACCCTAACCCCAACCCTAAATCTAGCTCTAACCCTAACCCTAACCCTAACTCTAACCCTAACCCTAACCCTAACCTAATTAAACCCTAACCTTAATCCCAATCCTAACCCTAACCCTACTCCTAAACCTAACCTAATTAAACCCTAACCCTAACACTGATCCTAATTCTAACCTTAACCCTAACCCTAATCCTAACCATAACCCTAACCCTAACCCTAAACAAAATTAATAAACCTAACCTTGATCCTAACCCTAATCATAATCCTAACCCTAATTAAACCCTAACCCTAACCCTAATGCTAATCCTAATCCTAAACCTAACCCTAACCCTAATCATATCACTAACCCTAATACTAATGTTAACCCTAAACCTAATCCTAACCCTAACCTAATTAAACCCTAATCCTAACCCTAAATCTAGCTATAACCCTAACCCTGACCTTGACTATAACCCTAACCCTAACCTAATTAAACCCTAACCCTAATCCCAATCCTAACCCTAATCCTAATGCTAACCCTACTCCTAAACCTAACCTAATTAAACCCTAACCCCAACCCTAATCCTAATTCTCACCTTGACCCTAACCCTAATCCTAACTGTAACCCTAACCCTAACAGTAACCCTAAACAAAATTAATAAACCTAACCCTATTCGTAACCCTAATCATAATACTAACCCTAATTAAACCCTAACCCTGACCTTGACCCTAACCCTAACCCTAACCCTAACCCCAATCCTAACCCTAACCCTAATCATATCACTAACCCTAATACTAATGTTAAACCTAAACCTAATCCTAACCCTAACCTAATTAAACCCTAACCCTAAACCTAGCGCTAATCCTAACCCTAACCCTAATCCTAACCCTAACCCTAACCCTAATCCTGACCCTGACCCTATCCCTTACCCTAATACTAACTCTAAACCTAATCCTAACCCTAATCATATTATAATATTTTTAATTATTATAATAATTTTTTTAAAAAATAATTTTATAATTTAATTATTATAATATTTTTTTAATAAAATATATAATAAATATAAAAAATTATTTATTTAAGATATTACATGTTGCGTCGTGACTGCTACTAGCATATATATATATATATATCATTTTAATAATATATATATAAAATACGCCGAGAGATATCCTTCTCAAGGTGCCTATTTTTAAAATCAAATTCTCACATAAAATCGCAATAGGCGCCTCGAGAAAGATATCTCTCGACGTATTTTATATATATTATTATTAAAATTATATATATATATATATATATATATATATGCTAGTTTAGTCACATTAATTTTCTTCTATTTCTTTCTTAGCATTTTTTCTTTTATCTTTATTTTGTCTTTTATCTATTTATAATTTCTTTTATCTTCGTTATTTTTTTATATTTAAATTTATCCTTTCTTTTATTCTCTTTGATTCTTATTTTTCCATTCTTTTGTTCTCTCATCTCCCCTTTCTATATACATATATATTCTTTTAAGTGTGGTTTTTCTTTTGTTTTCAAATTTATTGAGTTGCTTTTTTCTTCTTTCATTTCTTTCTAGGCAATTTTTCCTTTGTCTTTATATTGTCTTTGACCTATTCTTATTTTCTATATCTTCTTTTACTTGTTTTCTTAGTTTTATTCATTGTCTCTCTTATCTTCCATTATTTTGTCTTCTTTATTGTTTTTCTTCTCCTTTTAATTTCTTCATTGTTTTTAGTCTCTTCTTTTCTTCATTTTGTTTTGTTTTCTCTTCATTTCTTTATATTTTTCTTCACTTTTAGTTGTATCTTTTTCTTCTTCATTCGCTTTGTATTCACTTCCTTTTAGCTCTTGATGTTTTTCCCCTCTCTTTTTTGAATTTTCTTTTATCTTTTGGTTTTTGTTTCTCTTCAAGTTTTGAGGTTCCTTTGTTTTTATTTTTATGTGTGTGTATAATTGTATTCTGGGTGGGTGTTTCTTTTTCTTTCTTTTCTTGTTTCTCTTTTCTTTCTTTATTTATTTTAAATTTGTTTCATTTTTTCTTCAAGTTTGAGGTTTTTTATTTTTGATTTATTGGTTTTCCTTCTTTCTTCAAGTGGGGTTTTCTTTTTCATTATTCTATTTGTTGGTTATTTCCTTTTTTGTCTCTTTTCTTGTCCTCATTTTATGTGTAACCTTTCCTCCCCCCTCAGGTCTCTGCTTTTTATCTTGTCTAAGTCTCCTATTATCCATTTCTTCTCCTCTTGCTTTCTTTCATCCTGATGATGGATCATAGTATGTGATCTGAAATGTTGATGCAAAAAATTTGGACACAATCAAATCCAGAAGCTATATAGATTTATAAATTACTATCAACAATACCTTTGTTAAATCCAAGTTTCAGTAAATACTTATCCAATCTGGCATACCATGTTCTCGGGGCTTGCTTAAGTCCATACATTGCTTTCTTCAACCGACAAACCATATCTCCCTGATCAGTCAACTGAAATCCATCTGGTTTCTCAACATACAACTCATCTTCTCGCTCTCCATTTAGAAATGTTGGCTTGACATCCATTTGATAAACCTTGTAGTCTTTGTAAGTAGCATAAGCAAGAAACAATCTCACAACTTCAATTCTAGCAATAGGGGAAAAAGTCTCTTCAAAATCAATTCCTTCCATTTGAGAATATCCCTTACACACCAACCTTGCTTTGTTTCTAACCAGTTCACCTTGCTCATTCAATTTGTTTCTAAACACCCATTTAGTTCCAATGACATTTTTATCCTTAGGTCTGGGAACAAGAATCTATGTATCATTCTTAATTTGTTGTAGCTCTTCTTTCATTGCTTCAACCCAATGTTCATATTTGCATGCTTCATTTACATTAGTAGGCTCAGTCTTTGAAATCAAACAATATTCTTCTGCAATCTTTCTCCTAGTCTAGACACCTTTGTTCTTACCACCAATAATCTAATCTTCTAAATGATTTAATCTTACATACCTTAGAGTCTTAAGACATTCTTGAATTTCAAGCTCTTTTGTTCTTTCATTGTTTTCTCCTTCCTCTTGATCTTCTTGATTCATCAGAATGATTTGAACTTGATTTGAAGTCTGAACTTGCTTTCCTTTGTTTGTACTATCATTTTGATCATCAAAATCATATCCATAGGTTCTGGATGGTTTAGCTATGTCTTCATCAACCTTGACATTTGAAAATTCAACCATTTTCTTCAATCTCTTATTGTAGCACTGGTAGGCCTTGCTTTTAGTAGAGTAACCCAAAAAGATTCCTTCATCACTTCTAGCATCAAACTTTCCTAAATCTTCATCTCTTCTAATATAACATTTACTCCCAAATATTTTGAAATATTTAACAGTAGGCTTATGACCAGTCCATAGCTCAAAAGGGGTCTTACCAGTATCACCTTTGACTTGCGGTTGAGGATGTAAACAACTGTACTCACAACTTCTCTCCAATAGCTATGAGGAACATTTCCTTCCAACAGCATAGTTCTAGCAGCATCTTGAACTGTCTTGTTCTTCCTTTCCACAACTCCATTTTGTTGAGGGTTCCGCAGGGCAAATAATTGTCTCTTTATTCCATGCACTTCACAAAAATAATTAAACTCACCAAAAGTGAATTCACCACCTCTATCTGATATCATACATTTAATCTTCAGACCAATCTTTGTCTCAACCATAGCCTTAAAGATCTTGAACTTCTCCAGAGCTTCAGATTTCTCCCTTAAGAAAGTAGCCCACATAATTCTTGAATAATCATTAATAAGCAACATGAAATACTTGTAACCTTGTAAAATTTTGATACTAGAAGGACCACACAAATCAGTATGTACAAGCTCCAACAATTCATTTGAATTATGTTGTTTGCTTCGAAATGAGATTCTAGTTTTCTTCCCCAACTAAAATTACTTGCATATGGCATTAGTAGGATTTACCAACTTAGGAAGATCTCTCACAACCTTAGTAGAACTTATCTTGTCAATATTATCAAAATTAACATGACACATTCTTCTATGCCACAACCAACTTTCATCAACTTGAGCAATCAAAAAACTTTTATTTGCAGCATTCAAATGAAAGATATTACCTCTTGTTTTTGTACCTGATGCAATCACATTTTCGGAACACCCCAATATTATGTACTTTCCATCCTTGAAATGAAGATGTAACCCTTATCAACCATCTGTCCAACACTTAAAAGACTATGCTTCAGACATTCCACGTATAGGACATCATCAATATTATTCTTACCATCAAGAGAAATGCATCCTCTACCATGGATCACACCAATTGTGTTATCACCAAATCTCACAACACCACCATCATACTTTTCCAGGCTCACAAACTTACTTTTATCTCTTGTCATGTGATGTGAACATCCACTGTCAATCACCCATTCATCTTTCTCTTCAACTCGAGTAGCTAGGGCTTTCTCCACATTTGTACAAGTAGCAGATTCAGGAGACACATGATTATTTTCCTTGATAGCAATAAATACCCATTCATCCCCACTTCCATTTCCTTTACCAGATTCATCATTTGTCACTCCTTCGTCAGCAGCATAATAACACTTCTTTTGAAATTTAGGCTTGTTATGTCTTGATTTAGAAACTCTTCCCAAACACCTTGATGCAAAATGACCTATCTTATTGTAGGAAAAAAAATTAATAGGCATCTTTCCTTTATACTTACCTTGTCCTATTGCTTCTCTTTTCAAAATTAGTGCTTCAAGCTCATCGAGTTCTCTTTCTTCTTCTTCAAGCTGTCTCATTTCTTCTTCATACTTGAATGTCTTTCTAGAAGAACTCTCTCCCAGATCATATCTTTGTTTACCTCTTCTAGATGTAGTAGCCTTGAATGTAGATTCTATCTTAGGAAGGGCATCACCAAATTCACTCAACTCAAAAGCAGTAAGCTTACCAATCAACATATTTCAAGTAACATTTGTCACAATCTAGAGCTCTTCAATAGCTGTAGCTTTAACTTTGTAAGTAGCAGGCAAAGATCTAAGCACTTTAGCAACAATCTCTGATTCTTCCAACTGTCCACTAGTACATTTGATTCCACACACAAGTTCATTCACTCTTTGCATGAAAGTAGAAATATTTTCATCATCACCCATTCTCAACATTTCATATTTCCCTTTCAGACTCTACAACTTAGCAATCTTCACATTAGCATCACCTTCATACAAAGTTTCCAACTTTTTCTAGATCTCATAAGCAATCTTCAAATCCATGACATTAGTCATCTCAATATCAGTCAAAGCACTCAACAATGCTTCCTTAGCCCTAATATTGTACTAAGCATCTCTAATCTCAGTAGTATTAGTAGGACCATTTTGAGGTATAACATACCTATTACTTGTAATTCTCTAGTAGGGTTCACTAATGCATCTCAGATGGCACTCCATTCAAGTCTTCCACAAGGAATAATTTGTTCCATCAAATCTCAAACTATCCTTCTTGTATGTCACAATCCCAGATCACCTCAAGCTGTCAAAATTCTTCCAAGGAACCTGCTCTAATACCAATTGTTTGTAACACAAGGGAAAAAAACTGAGAGGGGGGGTGAATCAGTTGTCCTATAAATTTAGAACTTATTAACTTTATCAAGCTTATTCTCAGATTTGATTATTAACCATGAAAGCATAAATAATCAACACATTGGAAACACACATAACACCAATGTTTTTTTCATGGAAACCCTGTTAGGGGAAAAACCACGATGGAGGTCGGTCCACAAGAGTATACCCTATTAAAAGTATAAATAAATATGAGTGGGTAATGCACATGCATTAAGGCACATTGCTTAAAGCTCATTGCTCAATTACAACAAGGATTACTACCCAAAGGAAGACACACCATCTTACAAAAAGATTCAGATTACAAACGTAGGGATTTGAACTGATAAGATAGGATCTGCTAATGCTTGATCATAGTTTAGGTTAAGCACCTGAACACTTCTTCACTTTTCTTCACTCTTCTTCACACTCTGCTCTGCCTTCGAATGATTTAGAGCATTATTCACACACACACACATTTGACATACTTCAAATGAAATAAAAAATCACTTATATATATCTACAACAAGAAATTAAACTGCTACATGTCGACTTCAACAAAATAATAAAATGATAACAAATTTTTGGCCCAAAATAATAACAATTATTAATGCAAATCAACCAAGATCGGCCACAACTTAGTGAAGACCCAAAATAACATCTTTGAACATGAACCACCTTAAAAAATTATTACTCGAAGATCCACAACATGCTACAAACACCTTGTCAGCCAAGAACATGAAAAAAATGAACACACAAGAGAAAATATCGGATCACAAGCACAACGATCAATGCAGACATGCAACATAGATAGAGCATGATTGAGAAACATCCATAAACATCATGATTCACTAGAGAAGCATCTACAATAACTGAACTGACTGAAATCACATCATCTTCATTTAGGAACATAAACTGAAGGAACATAAAGGCTATTAGAATACAAATCTTCATAACTCGATCAAATCTTCACACGAATATCTGAAACTCAACATAGATAAACTAGATATACTCGACAAGAAACCCTTTAGTCCACAACCTCTAATCATCAACGTATTGAACTCATCGACAGACTAAACTTCACTTCACCACTAACAACCTGCAACTCATTTCATTACAATTTTCTCAATATCCTCAACATATACATCTTCTAATGCATTATTGCTAATAGTGTTGACATCAATGACAACCACATATCAACAACACAACCACAACATCCAACAGATAGAGAGGAAGATAGAGATATAGATGGAGATGGAGATGGAGACAGAGATAAGGATTACTATATGGAGAGGGAGAGAGAGAGAGGGGGAGATGGAAGGATACAAGAAGAAGGAGAGCAAGAATTAGACATAGAAAGAGAGAGACACAAAGAGAGAGAGAGAATGAGAGAAGGGGAGACGAAGGGACAAAAAAGTAGAGATATGAAGTCATATATAGAGAGAGGTAGAGAGAGATAAAGAGGGAGGGATGGGGAGAGAGGAGGGGAGTGAGGGCGGTGACAAATAGGCATAGCAAAAGAGAGTAAGGGAGAGAGATAGTGAGAGGGAAAGAGATAGAGGGGAAAATAAATAAATATAGAAGGGAAGAAAAATATATAAATAACTCTTTGTTCCCATCTCTCCCTATCTCTCTCCATATATATATATCCTTATCTCTACATATATATATATATATATATATCTTCCTTTCTTTCTCTCTTTTCTCCCTTTGCCTCTACATATTATCTTTATCTCTATCTCCCTTCTCTCTTCCTCTCTTTTCTCTTTATCTCTTCCTTTCTTTTTCTTAAAGGTGAATTATCATATCCTTATTCAAATGGAATGTTACCCTAAGCATAACTCCTTGGGGACGCATATTATCCTTGGATTGTTGGCATGAAATGATTGATCAAAAGTTAGTTTCTCTCTCTCTAACTTTTAATTTAGATTTTAAGTTTAAAATTTATTTTATTATATAAATTTAAATAAAAATTCAAAATATGATTATTCTATAATAAATAAAATTTTAATAAGACGATTAATTTTAAATTAAATTAATTCTAATAATTAATTATTTTTTGTAATTTCATAAGAGGACAAAAGTAATTAAAATAAATTTAAAACTTAAGTCTAAATTAAAAATTAAAATAGCATAAACTAAATGCAAAATCAAAATATTGGGTTTGATGTGTTTTTAGCACTAGAGGAATCAAGGAGAACGAGAACTCCTCTAAAGCAATTTAACACAACACACATTGCAATCATCCTTAAAGTAAAGGATCCAAAAGTGTTTGCAAAATTCAGGCCCATATCTTTATGCAACACAGTCTATACAATCTTTACTAAAGCCATTTATCTCAGAGTTTAGCCCCTCATATCCAAAATAGTGTCTCAAGAACAAGGTGGATTTGTACCAGGAAGAGAAACTTCAGAAGGGGCTTTAGTAGCTCATGAAGTTTTGCATTCTATTAAAATTCATAATATTTCATCTTTCATCATTAAGTTGCATATGATGAAAGCATATGACAGAGTGAACTGGGATTTTTTGATTTAGGTACTTAAAAAAATTGGTTTTAGTTGTAAATGGTGCAAGTGGATTCTCTCATGCTTATCAGGGGAAATTCTTTTAGTTATTGTAAATGGGTCTCCAGTAGGTATTTTTAGTTCCACCCAAGGTGTGAGACAAGGAGATCCTTTATCCCCGCTATTGTTTATCCTCATGGCGGAAGCATTAAATAGGTCAATATAGAAGGTTCATTCACAGGGCTTATGGTAGGGTGTTTTAGTACCCAACACATGCATTTCAATGGCATTCATTATTTGCAAACAATACCCTTTTATTTGGGAAATCTTTGTTAGGTGAAGCCTTACAATTCAAATCAATTCTTGATAAATATTCCTCTACATTAGGACAAAAAATTAATGCAACCAAATCCAAAATATACATCTTCAATACAAAAGTAGCTAGAGCAAGAAGATTGGTTGTGATTCTAGGCTTCCAAAAATCTAAGCTTCCATGCACATATTTGGGCATTATTTTCTTGATGGGTACAAACAAAATTTTGTATTGGAGTAAAGTGTTAGAAAGGATAAAGTCTAGAATACTCTCTTGGAAAGCTAGATGGATTTTGTTGTCTGGTAGAATTTTGTTGATTGAATTTGTCCTTGTAACCATCCCAAATTATTACTTGGTTGTATTGCAAACCCCAAAGGGTGTTATTCTTCATAGTGAAAAAATTATTAAAAAGAATTGTGGAAAGGGAACATACATGAAAAAAGGAAAATTTCTCTAGTTTCTTTGGAAAGCATGTGCTCAAATAAAGCTAATGGGGGAGCGGGGATACATAAATTTTCAGCGAGAAATATGGTGTTAAGGGAAAAAATTGTATGGAAAATGTATGCCAAACCATATTTGAAATGATGTAAGTTAATGCAAAGTAAATACTTGGATAATGAGAACCCATCTAGAATTTTCACAATCTCTAATCCCTCAAGTGGTTCAGTTATGTGGAATTTCATTTTGTCATGTAGGGATGTTATTATTCCATACTTATCATGGGAAGTAAACAATGGTACACAAGTTCAATTATGGAAAGACTCATGGAACGGTCATCCTCCTCTTAACTCCATTCATGAATTGTAATCAGTTGAACAAATTTTATCAGTAAGCTGGGGTTCATCTTTAAAGGATTATGTTTTGTCTTCTGATTCAGTGACAGGGTTGGTTAAATGGAAGGATCTTTCAATGACTCCAATATCTCCTAGTAAAATATCCTAAACAACAAATTTGTGTTTCTTTCTAACAATCCGGATAAGCTAATTTGGGCTCCTTCTAAGAATGGAAGCTACACAATTAAAGAGGGTTATAAATCAATTATTTGTCATGAACGATAGGTCCATTCTCAAAGAGCATATTATTTTGTTGGAATCCAGTGATATTACCAAAAACTAGAAGCTTTGCTTGGCTAGCATTAAGAAATCAAATATTAACAAGTGATAGGTTGGTTAAATTAGGCATTGCTGACATCTTCAAATGTGTGTTATGTAAAGAGGAAAATGAGTCAGTGGATCATTTGTTTGTAAGCTACTTAGTGACACAAGAGATTTTGGCTTTCATAATGGAGAAACTGAATGTATCATTTCCATTTCCTAAGTCATTGTGGGACTTATTCACAAGTTGGCCAAATTTGCTCAAGTCATCTCTTTTTGCATGTTTTTGGAGAGTGACCCCAGTAGTAGTAATTTGGTCAGTTTGGTTGGAGAGAAATAGACACATATTTAGAAGCTAGTCTTCCTCAATTCAACAAATCAAGGAGAAGATTGAAAAAGTCATTTCAGAAATTTCAAATTCCTATGTTCGAAACTATATAAGAGTTTCCTCCTTGTTCACTAGATGGGATGATTATGTTTTGCACCACTGGAAGCATATTTCATAACCATTTACAAGTTCTCTCTTTGTTCCAAATAAGTCCAAGTTTGATAGAAGTACAATAAGATGGTTGCCTCCTAATATAGAATTCTATAAGCTCAATTTTGATGGAGCTTCAAGAGGAAATCCTGGTGTATCAGGTGTAGGGTTTTGTAATTGTAATTGGAAAGGTGGATTGGTTGATGTTAAAGAAATTCACTTATCTATTTGCACAAATAACACAGTAGAGGCACAAGCACTCTTTCATGGTTTGCAATTAGCAAAAAATATCAATCTCAATAAGCTTCATATTGAAGGAGATTCATTATTAATAGTCAATGCTTGTAAAGAAAAGAAGATATACAACTAGAAATTAGGCTATATTCTTAGGAAAGTCTGGTTAATATTGACCTCTTTTGAAGAAATCCAAATTTCCCGCACATATCATGAGGGAAATAAACTGGCAAATGCACTTTCCAATTTGGGGTGTGAATAGAAGGAATTGGAGATCATAGATGATATTGATGCCATTAAAAAGTACCTGTGGTTAAAAGAGAGAGTAGCAATTTTTTCAATGATTGGAAATTTAAAATGACTTTCAGAGTCCAATTGGCTATGGTGTTGAAGTGGCAGTTGGTTATGGTGTTTTCTTTCTTAGTGGCCAATCATTTATGGAAATGAGGTGGTGATGGTTCCTTTTCAAATGGTGAAGAGTGTATGAAAATGATTACTTAACAAGCCATATATGAGGTACACAAAGTCATTAGGCATTGATGATAAGTTAAGGAGCTGACATCTTCCCGTTTCCCAACAAGTCTAAAGGAAAATTGGGCTTCCCAACTTGAAAAACACTTAGAAGCTTTGAAGAGAACCAGACATCGGTCATCAAGCTTATCGCTTACCAAATGCATTGAAAATGATTTAGTCAAATTCATGGTAAGTCTGCAAGGTTTCGAGTCTCAGGCATCAGACCTACCTCTTACTGAGTCCCTTAAAAAGATGAAGTAAAATCCGCTAAGTCTAGAAAATTTTAGACTTCAAGCTTCGAGTGTACTGGTTACCCTTATGTTTGAAAAGAGTAGTATGGAGGATCTTTGAACCCTGAAGAGGTGTCAGGCATCACTAGTTGGAGGCATGGCTTACACCTTATTGAAAGGCATGTTTAATGGTATCAGGTATGTGTAGACCTCGACATCCAACAATCCAATGTATCTTGTGCTCTTCGTTGTTGGAAGTTATGTTTGTCGATTTAAGATCTACATGGTATGAAGAACATGGGATCCCCGATCCTTGACACCCGATAGGAAAGATAGGTGGCAACAAATGTTTACATCAGTTGAAGGCTCCTCATCAAGTGGAAGGATGAATATTGACAAGACAAAATGATTGGTCCCTTCGACATGACGATAAGGTGGGACCCGATAGGATGACAATGGAGTTTGGTACCTTAGGTTTCCAGCCTTAGACATACCTCTTACCAAGTCCCTTAGAAAGACAAAGTGAAATCTGCTAAGTCTAGAGCATTTCAAACTTTGAACTTCGGGTGTACTGGTTACCCTTGTGTCTAAAAAGAGTAGTATGGAGGATCTCTAAACCATAAAGAGGTGTCAGGCATCGTGAGTCAGAGGTATGGCTATTGGAAGTAATGTTTGTCGGTTTAAGCTTTGCATGGTATGAAGAACGTGGGATCCTTAAGACAAGTCTAATGACACAATAGACTTCTTAGACCAGACTTTCGAAGATCAAACACTTTTGTTATTACTTAGGCCCTCTTGGGCTCTTTTGTAATTAGGCCCTCTTGGGCACTTTTGTAATTGGGCCCTCTTTTGCACTCTTGTAATTACTTACTATTATTATTAATATAATATACAGGATATTAGCCTTTTGCCAAAAAAAATATATTAATTTAAAATATTAATAATAAATAGTAAAATTATTAAGTTAATAAATAATTAAATAAAAAAGTAAAACTAATTTTAAATTTATTATAATTGAAATATTAATAAAATATAATTCTATTTTTGAAACAAAAGTGGGCCTTTAAATTGTTAAATCATTTTTAAAAAATTAAGAAAAGAGAAAGCTATTAGAATTGATAGCTTAATAAAATATAATTCTATTTTCCATTTCAATCTTATCAACTTTATTTTCTTTGTTTTTAAAATAAAAAACCTACTTTCAAATTGTTAAATCATTTTAAAAATAAAAATACAAAATGATTGTTAAAATTAATTTTATGGTCTTGCATCCTTCTTCTCAATTCTCAACCAATAATTTCAAAAAGTAATTCTCAATCATTAATTTCAAAAAGCAGGTCATCCATTTCATATAGGGAACACCTTCAACATAAATATATAATATTTATTGTATTTTTTTAAAAATAAAATATGTCGAGAGATATTGTTATCGAGGTGTATTTTTTAAATTCAAAAAAGCAAAAAAGAAAAATGTCTATCTATATATATATATATATATATATATATATATAATAGATAAGCTAGTATAGGGAACACCTTCAACGTAAATATATAATATTTATTGTATTTTTTTTAAATAAAACAAAACAAAAAAATTATGAAATAGTAGAAATAATTGTTAAAATTATTATGTAATTTGAAGTGTTTTTAATTGTGTAATAAAATAATTCTTAAGAAAATAAAATAATAAATGTGTTCATGTACGTATGAAGTCTATAAAGATTAGTTAGGAATAGATCAAATAATATTTGCAATTTCTAAATCTATATAGAAAGTTATAATTTAATATATCACTAATACTTTGAAAAGTGTAAAAGTTTAGATAGTGACATACTTTTATAATCTTCCTCAACAAAAGTCAAAATCTCAAATGTTTTTTATTAGGGGGAAATCTCAGATGGTGCTTATGAATCTTGATGAATATTTTTTAATTAAAAAAAATATTATTAAATAAATTTATTTTACATAGATTTTTACAAATATAGATGTGCTAGTTTTATTTACTTAAAGATTATTATTATTATTATTATTATTATTTTTCTACGTAATAAAGAGTTATATTGATCAAAAAAATAGATTTACAAGCGTCTGCCAAATGCAGGAACCACCATGATTAACAGAGTTTACCCAACATATGCCAATCACCAAACAAAAACACATGGGTCCGAACCACCACCAAACTAGCATTAAACCTTAGAAACTGACGCACCCGACAAAACTAAAGAGGCAGACTAACAAGAAACGACCCACCAACCCAGAGCCGAACCAAAACAGGGCACAAGGAAACACCAAAATTTGTTTTACCAGAGACATCGTGGGAGCACAAAACCAACCAACCTACATGAAACTATTAGCCTTCGCAAAGGCATTGAATTTTGGTACCCATTTGAGGTCCTCTACATCCACCAGCCACAAATTTTTTTTCAAAAAATTAGCCCCAACCGTTGCGATCATCCTATGATAGACCAATGCCATACCCTTCAAGTCCAACAGGAATGGGTAAATCTTGATGACTTTGCCCGACTTTTTGACCAGCGCCAAATCTTTCGGTTGTGGGGCCCCTACTCCAGGTATCGCCACCATGAGGATCTTGTCCAAACCCTCCATCAAACCTTTCCTGAATAGTTTTCAAACTAAAGCTTTGGCTTCCACTTTGACCATGTGAATATCCAAAAGGGAGGCTAGAAAGCGTGAAACAATCAACTAATTTACTCGAGATGTTTCATGTGGCACCAAATGCACCTTCCCAAGCACCATTTTAATCGCTACAACTATCAAAGGATCAATATTTAATAGAATGTACTTGAGGCACTGGTCTGTAATGCCCAAGAAAGCATTTTGTCGTTCTTTGTAACCCAATTGAATTGGGGTGTCTACACCAAAACATACCAGGGAGCCTACCGACATGTGCACCATGAATTTAGAGCTCTCCACCATTAACACAAACTGCACCAAGACTACAGCCAGAGAAAGAAATGAGATTGCAAATTATCGAGTAATGAAGGGTGAGAAATGTGACGGATTTAAAAGCTTGTTGGTTCATCACGTTGTACAATGTGTACCCACCACCCAAATCTACCCAAAAACCATAACCTGTTGCCAAATAGATGCAAGAGTACATTGAATGAAGAGGTAGACTGACGAGATGTGACCACCCGTATTAGTTGAAACCGTCACAAGTACCAAGCCCACCATTACATTATTGCTTCAAGCTTAGATGATACTTACATGCACAAAAGAGAGAGTATGTGACACGAGCAACCAACTTAATGCCCATACCAACCCTGTCTGAAGATCCAACACATCGCCCCGTCAGACTTTCCAAAATCCATGTGGAAAGTCGTCCACCCTATCACCCACAAGTTGAGTGTTGGATTCAAAATGAAGGAAAAAGCTCTTTCCAGGAGGTACCATCCGCGCCCTAGTTGGATAGTTCGTCTGCTTCACTGTTGCCTTCCCTCAGGGTGTGGTTGATAATTATCATATAAAAGCTTTTCAATAGTTGCACATCCATATCTAAACCTACCCTCAATTTCCAGTGTTGCATTTGTCTAGTTCTTAGTGCGTTAATGACCAGGGAGGAATCCCTTTCTTTCACCAATTTTTTAAACTTTAATTCCCGACACAATCTTAGGCCCAAGATAAGTACCTACATCTTAGTTGCATTATTTGTACCAATCTGGAGGGGCGAAGCCAATCTACCAATGACCCGAGACTACCAATCCCTAACTATGCATCCCACCCCAGAAATACCTGGATTGCCACGGGAGGCCCTGTCAAAATTCAATTTGAACCAGCCAACCTCTAAGGGATGCCAAACCACCTTCTTTCTTTCAAGCTATGTCACCAAGCCTACACTCCCATACCGAGGAGGAACCTTTAAACCATCCCAACTTTTCAAAACTGCAACATCCCACGCAGTGAAAACCTTTTTCCTGCCCTACCAGTCCGCCAACCTTGCGTTGACCATTTCCACTATACAAGCTTTCATTTTGTTGAGAAGGGATTGGCGAGGCATCGCATTATTCTGAAAAATGTGCCTATTCCACTCCTTCCACTACTCCTAGAGAAGAAAAGATGGGCTAGTGAGCCAAAGACCACCAAAAATTGCATTCTTGTTCAACCTGGACCAGCCTATTAGCAAACTTAACAGATTATTAGGCAGGGTCATCTGCCAATGAATTTTTTCACGTAGCCATTCCCAATAGTGTTGTGCAAATGGGCACTGCACAAACAAGTGGTCCCCTATTTCCTTCGCTTGTTTGCAAAGCACACATCTTGATGGCCCCGCATAATCTAAGCGCGCAAACCTGTCTGCCGTGAGCACCTCACCTTGCGTCGCCACCCATAAGAATAATTCGGCCTTTGGAAGACAATTGGTATTCTAGCACAAATCAGTCGATAGTCGTGATTTTTCCATGTCTGAACCAGCTAAAACCTTGTAACCATCTTTAGCATTATAAGTCCCATTCAGGGATGCATTCCACTACAAAACATCACTACCTTGTCTTGGAAAAACATTATGACGAGCCAGCTCTGATTCAAATGCATCAACTATTCCAAGATCTAATCCCAGCTCCCTTGGGATTTTCCACCTGTAGTTGGGGCAATCATCATTCTAGATAATATTCATATAGTCGACTACTTTGCCTCCCCACGCTTGTTTTGTTGCCATTTTGACTTGCACAAGATCCACCCGATCTTCCAATTTTCCATGGCCTTCCCATGAGTCTTCCCAGAACAGTGCGTTCTGCCCGTCCTTTATCTCACAAGTCAAATGATCAAACAACAGGTGCCTGCAACTATTGATGAAGTTCCAAATTCGAGACCCTTTTGGGAGAGACTTTGAAGAAAAAATATTTCCTCAGCATCCAAATACTTGGCCTTGACAATTTTAACCCATTTTAGCTCTAATTTCAAGTGAATTTCCCATATAATAAAGATAATTTTATTTTATTTTAAAGATAATTTTTTATTTTATTTTAAGCACTATTTTAAAAAATATTTTATTCTATTTGTATTATTTACTTTATTTTTATTTAAAGACGTATTTTAAGTTATTTAAAAGTTTTTTTAAAATGAAAATTAAAGTTTTTTTATAGCTAATCTTTTACTTCATAGTTGTTTAAATTGTTTGTGTAATTATTTATTTCTTGTACCTTAAGTTTATTTAGGTGATTAGACAATTCATATTTATTTACTTGTGTAAATTAGGAAATAGTTGAACACACGTATCATCTCTTTGCTCAAGGGAAGTACATGCCACCTCTACCTCACTCAACTCCTTGACTAACAACAATCAAGTGTCACTTCTCCCTCATCAAGTTGAGTCTACTTAACACCACATATTCTACATATAGAGTTAATCATTCATATCACTAAGCCTTTTTAGAACACTTGACATTGCGACTCGCACACTTGAAAGCCCATATATATAGCAATTTCCTTCATTTTATCATTTAGAACTATATATATTAGAATTATGTCATTTTTTTCTTTTGAATGGTATGGAATTTATGTTGTCATAATATATTTTTAATTTAGGGAGATTTAATTTTACCAAATCAATCTTCATTATTAAATTAACATGGTATCAAGGCAAAGCAATTTAGGTGTTATTTATTTTTTAGATTTAGGAATATGATCATCTTTTTTCTCTAAGTTTATATCTCTAATAATTTGGGAACGATCTAAATTCACCTATCATAAGAGGCTTCTAGGGAAGAAACAAACTATTTCATTTCATTCATAAGATCAAATTAATTGAGATTGATTGTAATTTTATCCATAAAGGGCATTATATTGTCAACTAATAAAATTTTCTCTATAGGGTTTTCTTAATTATAGGTGACATGTAATTGGAGGCACTCCAGCACAAAAATGACTTTACCATCATACTTAAAAGATGTCAAAGCTCTTGGATAAATGTAAAATTTATCAAATTTGGACATAGTAACCATTATGGGAAAAATTTAGTTAGAGCTCATATAGCCCAATGACTAGTGTTTTCAATTGTGAACAATATTTTTCAATTGTGAATAGTATTTTTCCAAAAAAGAGCAATTTTTTCTAATAGTCTTTCAAGTTTTCTACTTATGAATTATGTTTTCAATCTCACCATCTTGCAATTGCACACTACATCATGTTATCACTTTAGATCTCTAATATAGAGTTTCTCAATCACAAAAATTTAGCACTTTGATTTTGTATCTTTGGCATTTTTATGGTAATCCAAGAATTTTTAGTCCAAATTTTCTCATATGGGCGTGCAATGCATGGACATATGCATGATGCACTGGCATGGACCATGAAATTTCATCATTCCATTGGTCATTTGAGTGCTACTTTCCCTTGGTCACTGACAGCTCGAGAAGTAATGTCTCTGCATGTGATTCTAACCTGCAATCCATGCTTCAACTTACTCTTTTAGTCTTGCAATTTGAATTTTTTACTTATCTATTCACACTCTATAAATTTTTAAAAATATTCTTCACTTTCTTGAGTAAAAACCAACAAACTATATATCCATACTAGCTCTTTGCATGCGATTTTCTTCAAAATTTTCAAGCATTATCTTTGTGAGATTGTGGAAAGCAATAGAAACAAGACAACAACACTCTTATTGGGAGTTTTTACAAGCTTCTAGGTGATTTTGTTCTTGAAATATTGATGCAAATGAAAATCACTCCCTTCCACTCTCCCAACCCAACTTTCACAACCTCTTCATAGACTTAGCACACACCTCTCTCTTGCCTTCTTTTCTTTATCAATTTTAGGTACACAATTCCCCATTAAACTTAATGTCTTCACCACCCATTTCACTCTCCTTTCTATCATGCAACTATATATTTCTTGTTTGGCACTCTCTCTTTGTTATTGTGCAACCCTCCTTATGTTCTCTTTTCTCTTACATTCACAATTACTATGTGGCCTTTCTTGAGTTTATTGGCCATTCATATTGCCTCTTCCTATAGAGGTGTGGGTTGGGCCTTCTTCTTTTTTTCCTTACACAATTATTTATTGTTGTTATCTCTATGCAACCCTCACCTTTGCAAATCAAAACTGTGCAACCCCAATCTCTCTTTTGGTGCAACTTGCCTCTCTTTCACATGACAAAAAATCTGCAATTTAATCTTTCTCCCAAAAATGTGGTGCACCCCTTCCTGTCCTTCTCCTTTGGTTTTTTATTAACTTTTAAAATTTCATATTACTTCCATGGGGTGTGGCTACTATTAGTTAGAAGGTTTTTCATCTTTTTTTATTTCTTCCATTCTAAATATTTATACTCCTTGATAGATCAACTAATGAAATTTGAATTAATTTTAAACAAAAATGTCCAAAAATCATATGCTCAATATGTTCAATCTAACACCCAAGCTCTTGGAGGAAATAAACATAGTCTTTCCAAGGTCATAATCAACCAATTTTAAATCCACCAGATATTGGAATAATAAGATGCCTGATCAAGATTAAAATCAATGCATGACATTTTGACAATCAATGTCAATTATGTCAACCAATCTCCATAAAAAATGACCTGCCAACATCGAATTTGAAATTAACCCTAAAATTTGATTGTAACACCAAAAATTCCACATAAACTAAAATCAAACCAAAATGGATGAAAACCAAACCGAACAAATTTTTGGTTGATGAGGATCACTAGTTTGCCCAGATGCTTTTACATTAGACATGTCGAGTAGGAGATTTATGAGCATAGGCTCACAAAGGTGGAGTTGAGTGATAGGATCATTCTTTTAGATTGTAAGCAATCTACAATGAACTCCATTGTTGTGAAATGTACACAAGATCAATCCTTCTTCCTCTTCTTCCAACATTTTTCCAGAACATGCACCACCTTCCTTTGACAACACTACATTCTCTTCCTTCTCCCCCTTGTGGACTCATGTCTACCATAGCCAACCTCCACCAAATAATCTCTATTCTCCTCTTCTCATTTGTGGGATTTATCCCACCATAACTAACCACCTCCACCAAAATCTTGCAACATCCTCCACAACTTCTATATGCAAACACTTATCCATACACCAATTTGCAATCACATGATCTCTATTTCTATCAACTAACCCCTTGTTCACCTCAACAATATGAAATTTCCACTCAACCTTCTCTTCACTAAATTCAATAAAGTTCAATTTTACCTCTTTCTCTTTCGTTGTTGCAACTTTTCTCTCCTCACCTGCTGCAATGTCTTCAATATCCATCACTGCAATCTCAACTACATCTTCATCCTCTACTGCCATATTATTTTCATTGTTCACTTCTTTGATTTCCTTCATCTTCTCATCTTCTTCACGTACGTTTGTAGGGGCTTCTCTCACTTCTTTCTCATTCTGTCTCAAGTTGCAACACTCATTCTTTTTACTCTTCTTTTTGTTTTCCTCGTTCTTCTTCTCACTTTTCTTCACCAAAGTCCTCTCATCTTTGTCAATGTTCTTTTACAATTTCTCTATCCTTGCTCAGGTCTTTCCCACTTCTTTATGAACCATATATTTCCCATCACCTCAAACTTTTTATTTTCTACCTTCTCCCAATATTATGCCCAAAACAATATCCTTGCAGGTCTCCTCATGACCCATCTCATCTTCGTCTACTATAATCTCACCTCAACTCACATGCTCTGCATCTCCATGACTTTTCCCTCTAGGCTCTCAATTTCTTAGGAATCCTTTCACACTGGAAACAATTGTCTCAAGCTTCTAAAAAAACTCTATTACTTCATAAACTCTTTTTATGTGCAAACTACGTCATAGTCAACGATCTATTCACACTCCACTCACCGATCCTGGCATAGACTGCCTTATGTTCAATGATCTACTTATTTATGAAAATCAGGGGAGGTATAAAACACCACTCAACAAAATCTCACCCAAAAACAACAACCTTCAAGTCTCAAGTCTTCAAATTCTCTCCATCACAATAATCCAATACTATTCCTTGTAGTAGTGCAATCTACTTGAAATGGGTATATCTTTTAGACAAGGTCCTCTCACTTCAGGAACAACAACTTTTCAAGGACCCATTAGGGTGTACAAACACATATCCACAAACCATAGTAGGTTTCTTTTGAGCAACTTCTTCAAATTAGGCTTCCTACGTTGACTAGACCCCAAATTAGGTCTATTTTACAAAGAGACTTATTCCTAAACTTCTTTCCAATCTCTAAAACCACTTGGGAAGCAATCTACAGGTTTCCAAACTAAATATTTCTCAACTTTCTTTCATAAACACACTCTCCAAGGTGCCTAAACCAAAAACCCTCTTTTATAGCCAATAACCTAGGGTTTTATTAAAAATCACACTTCCAACGCTCACACAGCCTTGCCACCAATTGAATCAGGTCCAAATAGTCATGTACATGCTCAACCTATCAACATATACTACTTCCCCAACCTTTTACATACTTTACCATCCGAAAACCACTCAATTCCACATGGAAAACTCAATTTCCACTCCTAGAGCATCATTCCCAACACTCTATTTGGCCTCCCCTGCACTCTCACAACATTCACACAGCTATTTCCTAATATATCAAACCCATTCCACAAGTTACAGTAGCCACAGAGAGTAGAATGGGTTAGGTTTGCATTTTGAAGACTTTCAAAACCCTTAAAACAGGGTATTCAGACCAGTCACAAAGAAATTTATCTAACTTTCACCCAAATCAATGTTAAATGCTCAAATAAAATGAAATAAGAATCTAACTCACACATTTTAAGTAATTCAAAATATATTTAGATCAATTTGTTATTGTACGGGCCGTACAGGTCTGAGAAAACATGAAATTATAGAAAATATGTAGAAAAAGCAGGGGTTTCTTTATTTACTTTCCTTCCAAACTTCAAAAATCAATCTTACATCGATGCTTCACATCATATATAATATTTTCCCTCTAAAACTAACTGTCCCAACACCTAAAACTAAATTTTGAATGACTCAACCGTTGGCATTCCACAAACTTTCCAATTTTGCAATCTTTCTTACATCAATATGACAACTTTTCATTATTTTGAAATTTTTGCAATTTAGACGCCCATAGAAACCTAATGACCATCTAATATGACTCATTACAATAATAAATGGTCTTAGAGACCTTATTTAATGCAAAAAAATGACTCCACACCTAGAGCCTACACATGATCAACTTTGATTGACAAAAGTTCTTCAATGGTGCTCCTGCACCATACACCCCACCTTGGAATTTTTCCAAGTCTCTTGGAAAGGATCTTACAACTTGTTCACCTTTGATCATCTCTTGGATTTTTCCTTCTTGCACTCTACCATATGGTACACCTTGCCATTGGTTCACACCTTGCTTAACATTCTTGCATTTGTCACTGCTCGTTTCATGCTCCTTCTTCATACACTGAATTGTGGGGTGTCCCTTAACTTTCTCCTCATCAAACACTGATATCAACTGTCCTCATTTCTGTCTTTACTTCATGCTTAGATCTCTGCTCAACACTATCCTTGGCTTCATCATTTTCTCTATCAGACTTGCAAACTTTTTCACCATCAAACTTAGGTGTCTCTGTCAGTCCTGCAAACATTTGTTCCACTATCCCTTCAATACCACAAACCTCTATTTCAATATCATTTAACTGCCTCTTTACTTCCTTCATTATCACAGGGCACATGACTATCCCTACCAGAATCCCTTTACTCATTTCTTTCATTTCCTTAAACTTTTCACTCTTATACTGCACTATATCATACCAAGACACATTTCCATCTCTTTTCCTCTTCCCCATGGAAGCATCCTTCATGCCAACTTCCTACATATTGTTTTTATTTCTTCTATCCACGGTCCCAACACTATCAACCCTTGAAATTATTGCCAATTCCACACTCTTATCTTACTCAATACTTACAAACTCTTTCCTTCCAATCATGATGATCTCACCTTGTTCTTTTGTTTCTTCAACCAATGGAGTCAATGTGAATGTTCTCTCATCTTTCTCAATTGTATATGTGTTTTGTCTCCCATCATAAATTGTAGACTTGTCAAACTGCCAGGGCCTTCCAAGTAACACTTGGAAACAACTCATAGGAAAAATATCACAAACAACCTTATCTCTATATCTACCAATTTGGAACTTAACTGAAGCTTGTTCACTTACCACAATGGACTGATTATCACTTACCCAAGACACTTTGTAAGGCTTTTCTCTAGGCAATATTTCTAACTTTAGTTTGTCTACCATTTCACTAGACACCATATTGTTAGTACATCCTGAATCTACTATTACCTTACATACCTTGTTTCTGCATCTGCATGCTTTCCTAAACAATTCTCTTCTTTGAATCATCTCCTTCTCCTTGGATGTCTTCAAGAGTTGTCTCTTCATCATCAAACTTTGACCAACTTTTGGAGCACAATTATTGGAATTTGAACTTTCAACTTCATCTTCTTGGACAATTTGTGCTCTTCTTTCACTTTTCCTTTCTCCTCCACTTGATGTTGAGCCAAATTTCTTAGGGAACTTATAAGAAGGATGACCAAAATCATTGCAATTGAAGCATCTACCTGCAAATATTTTTGAATTTCTTACACCACCAAATCTTCCCTTTGTGCCTCTAAAACCACTTCTAAAATCTGCAACTTGCTCTTCTCTTTTAGGTGCATCCTCTTGGCTCTCACTTGCTTGTCTTGGAGTAGAGAAATATCTTCTTCTTGTAGTGCTACCTCTTACTCTAATTGTTTTCTCTTTCCTTCTTTTTACTTTTTCTTTTGCCTTCAATGCCATTTGATAACATTCTTCAACACTCCTTGGATTTGTCAAAGCCAATTCATCCTAAATATTCAATCTCAAACCACCCAAGTACCTAGCTATCTTCTCATCCTCATTCTCATTATGGCTAGATCTCATACTTAACTTATAGAATTCCTCAGTGTAAGCTTTTACATTCATTTCCTTTTGCCTTAAACTTTGTAACTTCTTAAACATCGGAATAGAATAATCAGAAGGGATAAATTTACCTTTCATATTGGCTACCATCTTGTCCCATGTTAAAATCTTGGATTTTCCTTTCTTCCTTCTCTTTGATTTCAAATAATCCCACCACAAAAGTGCATGACCTTTTAGCTTTGTCTTGGAAATCCTGACTCTCTATTCTTCTGGAATGTCTTCACACTCGAAGTAGTAAATTCCAAAGATGCTATCCAATATAGCAATTCTTCTTCATTTAGATTCCCACCAAACTTTTGAACATCAATCTTTACCTTATGTTGGTCACTCTTGACTTCGCTTAACAATTTTTCCATTCTTTGATCCTCTAGATCAAGTTCTTCCTCCACGTCTTCAAACTCTTCATCCTCTTCATCATCTAAATCGCTTTCAACTTCTTCTCTCCTCTTGTTTGTTTCCAATGCTTCCAACCTTTCCTTCAATTCTTTGATCTCTCTCACATACCTATCCTTCAAATCACTCATCTCTTTTTCCATATTCTTCCCTCTAGGAGGCATCTTCACAATTTGTCTTTTCACCTTCCACTCTTTCCTTTGCAAACTTCAATCTTCTTCCACAAGGATCTAGTACCTTCACTCTGATAACAATTGATGATAATCAGGGGAGGTCTACAACACCACTCAACATAATCTCACCCAAAAACAACAACGTTCAAGTCTCAAGTCTTCAAATTCTCTCCATCACAACAATCCAACACTATTCCTTGTAGTAGTGCAATTTGCTTGAAACAGGTATATCTTTTAGACAAGGTCATCTCACTTTAGGACCAATAACTTTTCAGGGACCCATTAGGGTGTACAAACACATATCCACAAACCACTATAGGTTTCTTTTGAGCAACTTCTTCAAATCAGGCTTCCTATGTTGACTAGACCCCAAATTAGGTCTATTTTACAAAGAGACTTATTCCTAAAATTCTTTAATCCAATATCTAAAACCACTTGGGTAGCACTCTACAGGTTTCCAAACTAAATATTTCTCAACATACTTCCAGAAACACACTCTCCAAGGTGCCTAAACCAAAAACCCTCTTTTCTAGCCAATAACCTAGGGTTATATTAAAAATCACACTTCCAACCCTCACACAGCCTTGCCACCACTTGAATCAGGTCCAAATAGGCCTGCACATGCTCAACCTATCAACATATATTGCTTCCCCAACCTTTTACATACTTTACCATCCCAAAACCACTCAATTCCACATGGAAAACTCAATTTGGCCTCCCTTGCACTCTCACAACATTCAAACACCTATTTCATAATATATTAGACCCATTCCACAAGTTACAATAGCCACAGAGAGTGGAATGGTTCAGGTTTTCATTTTGAAGACTTTCAAAACCC
The DNA here is from genome assembly GCA_007258455.2 of Sequoia sempervirens. Taxonomy (NCBI): domain Eukaryota; kingdom Viridiplantae; phylum Streptophyta; class Pinopsida; order Cupressales; family Cupressaceae; genus Sequoia; species Sequoia sempervirens. The sequence continues at coordinate 21,674,119 of VDFB02026320.1, read as the reverse complement.
TTGAAATAGGGTATTCAGACCAGTCACAAAGAAATTGATCTAACTTTCACCAAAATCAATGTTAAATGCTCAAATCAAATGCAATAAGAAGATAACTCACGCCTCTTAAGAAATTCAAAACAAATTTAGATAAATTTTTTATTGTATGGGCCATACAGGTCTGAGAAAACATGAAATTATAGAAAATCTGTAGAAAAAGCAGGGGTTTCTTTATTTACTTTCCTTCCAAACTTCAAAAATAAATCTTACATCAATGCTTCACATCATATATAAGCTTTTCCCTCTAAAACTAACTGTCCCAATGCCTAAAACTGACTTTTGAATGACTCAACCATTGGCATTCCACAAACTTTCCAATTTTGCAATCTTTCTTACATCAATATGACAACTTTTCATTATTTTGCAATTTTTGCAATCTAGACCCCCCTAGACACCTAATTGTTGATGGTTAAAACAACAAAACAACATTAAACATAATATCACTATTCTATTTCTCCTTAAAGAGAAAGACAACATATATTAATCTAACTCCCAAGGTCCTAGTAGTTGGTTCTCAACTATGCTGATATTGCTCAATGGTCAATGTAACTGTAATATGCAAGGGGCCTTTGCTGGTAATAAGGAACAAAATTGCATTAAATCAACACCTACATATGGTGGGTTTAAATAAAGATAAAAAGATAGATCAAATCTTTAAAGTAGAAGAACATGAATAAAACTTCTTAATATCTAGACATGCATATCAACAATGAGCGTTTCTTCATCCAACCACAACCACAACATGAGGCAATCCATAGAATAATCTATACCACTACATACATCCATAGTGCTAATTCAATAATCATAACCATTCACTAAACTCTAGTTTAGAACTTGAAATAGACCATCCACTCATCATCAAAACACAGATCAAATAGATATAACAACAATTTCATTCATAGATAATTCAATGAGATAATCTTGAATCTGGTTTCCTCTATTGATTCTCATCAAATAGAAAACATTTAGGCACAACAAATCTTTGGCATACAGATTGATTATGAATCATTAACCTTATCAAAGAGGTCCAAAATTATCAACATGTAAAAATGTATAAAACTGTAAAATAACCAAGTTCAACTGAACTTTTCAAAGTATCTTTGCTAACAACAATGAAACTCTCAGACTATTCACTATTTGCTATCATTAGGTGGCTAGAATTTCTTCAATCAGCTGACCTTTTTAAAATAGAGCCAAGAAGTACATATAGACATATCATGCACAAGTTCCTCTCAATCAACAACTTAGATCCACAAATCAAGGAACCAGAACTGAATGGAGGACTAGAATGTTGATCTTAAGTTCCAAGACCGGTTGCTCTATTGCAAAAAATTTTGACATCCAAGGAAGAAGATGGAATTGATGGATCGAACTGGAGTCAAGTTCATATCAAAACCTTGCAAAAGAGGAGAGAAGAAGATGTTGTGTCAAGTGAAGAGAGTGTTCAACTATTAGCTCACTTATGCGTTGCATGCTCAAGGATGTAATCATCATAATTATAAAACACTTGTTGAAGGGTATCTGAATCAGGCCCATCCAACCAATCATCCTCAAATATAGTCCTCTCTAACTTTGTTGAAAGCAATCCCTGCACCTCCTTTAATTTGATCACTTCCCTTCTAGTAGCCTTTACTTCTTCCCTGATGTCCATAAACCTATCCAATAATAAATCTTCTCCATCATCCCCTTTTTGCATTACCTCTTCAAACCTACTACTCCACTTCTCCCTCATCTTATCCAAAGAAAGACTCTCCTTGACTGAGGTATCTAGATTGACCAAAATAGCCACTATTGCCTCCAACTCATCAATCTGTTGGTTCAAGTCTTTACTTACCTCTTGAACCTCATTCTTATGCTTATGAATAGACTTGGATTTGTATCCTATTATCCTCATAGTTTTCTCAATAAAATTTGCATTATCATCTTCAAGAACTAACTGCTCAAGTAGAGTTGACTTAGGGACTTTGCTAATGTCCTTAAGCTTTTTAATATATTCTTTATACTCTTCATCTTGCTTGTCTAGATCTTCAGCATGCTGGTTCAAATTTCCTGCCAACTCAAGTGTTGTTTCATGAATCTTAAAACTATCAATTAGTACTTCATCAACCTCCTGATTGAGCTTATCAATCCATCTTTCCAGCATCCCCACCTTACTCTTCATCTGCACCAAGTCATCAGCTTCCTTCTTTGTTAGTAAGATTGGGGATTCGAGAGTAGTAGCTTGTTGAGAAATTGGAGTTGAGACATCTTTTTAAAACTTGTGCAATTGATCCAATTGAGCCTTAAGCTCATATTTATTTTGCTTGTCTTTGATCATCCTGGACTTGGTAGAGGAAGCTATAATATCAATTAAGTTCATTTGCTGGTTCCTTGTAGGTCTTCCCAAATTCACCATACCCAACTGATAATTAGTCATTTGCATATCATCCCAGTTCTTATCCACCATTGGTATTGCACATTCAAAAATAATTTCTCTTGTGTCCGTAATATTGGTGGAGTGAAGAACCCTGGCCTTCTTTTTGGGTCTCTCCTTCTTAATCTCTTTCATCATCTCATCCCAATTGAGAGGCTGAGGTTGAACTATCTGTTTCTTTTGGAAGTCAAGCTTCTACCATGTAGGAGCAATAGGAGTAGTAGCTATTTGTGTTGAAGAAGAAGCAACAGTGGTAGAAGATAAAGGTTGCAATATTGTGTTCTCAGGCTGTGACTCAACCTCTTGCACATTTTTCTACTCTCTTTGTGCCTCTTCTTGTGCAAGTTTCTGAGACTCTTCCTTATCCTTTTGCTCTTGCAATCTTTTGGCTTCCATCTCCTTCTGCAAATTTTCTTCTTCCAACTTCCTTTCCTCTAGCATCTGGTTCCTTTGTCTTTTCAATTCCTCGACATAGTCCCATGCTTCTTTGGACTTCTTCTCATGTAGAGCAAGTTTTGCAACCTCCTTCTCTCTCTCTAGGCATTCTTTCTCTTATTTTCTTCGATGGGCCTCTTCTACAACCTTGAACTTAGCCTCAAGGGCTTCTTTCTTCTTTCTCTCTTCTTTGAGCAACCTTCTCCTCCTCAAAGTCATGAATCCTTTGCTGCAAAGCCAACTTATCCCTTTCCTCTTTCATTTTGAGCTCTTGCTCCCTTTACTGCTGCTATTTGACTAATTCATCAGCCTTGGCCTGAGCTTCCAATTCTTGTTGCTTCAATGCATCAAATTGTTCCTTAGAATCAATCTCTTATTGTCTAGCTAGTGCCTCAGCTTGTGCCTTGGCATCTACTTCCCTTTTAGCCTCCTCAAATAGCTTTCATTAGTCCTATTTAGTCAATATGTGTTCAATACCTACATCCTTAATTACATCAAGGGATGCCACCACATGAGTCTCTTTGTTGAATGGGGTAGCCTCAGAGTTTGTCTCAATGTCATGAATTTCTATCTTTGGCTCCTTCTCCTTCAGTAACTCAACTTCCTTATAGAGACTTCCCATAGGAATTTTCTCACTTGGTTGGTCTGTGACAAGGGGCTGAGTGGATGCTTCTGTTGCAATAGATGTTGAGGCACCAACTTCTATTACCACTTCTTCTTCATGTGTCTCTGAAGGATCTTGAGTAGGAACTTCAATTTCCTCTCCAAAATTAGGAGGGAAGAACTCTAGGTGCTCCTTAGGAGCCATTCTTATCTTTGTCCTCTTGTAACCTTGAGTGGTACCTGCAACCTTTCTTTTCTTTGAATTCTGAGCCTTTGGCTCCTTAATCCTCATGACCACCCACTAAATGCTTCTATCCAAAACTAGTCTTGCAATCTACTTTATGTTGATGGACTCTTTTGCATTCTAGTCCACTAGATCAAGTTCTTTGGTGCCTATATTCTCTGCATCATATTGGGGATCCAAGGTTACCCCATAATTTGACAATGTCTTAGGGATGTCTTCCTTTATCCCATACTCAACCATGAGTGGGATAGATAGTCTTTCATAGTTCCTTCTCCTAAGATCATATTCATCCTGCAAATCCATCCAAAAATCCTCCAATAGATTGAAATGTTTGTCAAAGACATTAGGAAGGAGTGCCTGCATCTTATGCTTAGGGTCAAAGTGTTTCCTTGAAGTATACAGACACAAATTCATATGGATCAACTCATCACAAATTTCCTTAACTGCCACATTGTGTGCACAGTTATATTCACCCAACTTCATGGTGAATTTATGATAACCAGTCTTATGTTTTTTGGAAAACTTGATGTTGACTACTATGGCTTGATAGATGAACTCCATCAAGACAATCCTGTTGCTGCAACAACTGGGCAATAAATGGGGGTGGCCATCAAAACCAGCCAGCTTGAAGTAGGTAAATTTGGGGTATTGGATATACCAATGTTCCCACTCTGCAATAAAGGCCATGACCTCTCTACTCAATCTATAACCAACATCTCCTATTAATTGGTTAATGATGACATAAATAAATACATCATTAACCCTCCTGTAATGTGACTCTGAGGTCTGCAAGGTAAGTTGATCATAGTGATCCCATACATTCTTCTATCCTTGAGCCTCTCCCAATACACCAACTACATTAAGTCCCAGAAAGATCCCTCTTCTGGCAGCTGCATAGACTACGTAAGAGGTCATGAAGAAACTCTTAGTTTATCTCACTCTAAGTATCTGATTATGTATGCAATCTGAGACAATGATGGGACAATCAAACTATTGTTTACCATCAAGGATAGTTTGGATGAATGGGAACATCCATTCTTAAATTGGGAGGCATCCCTCTTCCCAAACACCCTAGAGAGTATCATTATTATATCAGAGATCTCCTTATAGAAGTCTACCCTCTTAGGTTGATCAGGAAGCTTTTCCAAAGACTTTTTCTCAACTCTCATCCAGCTCTTATTCATATGAGTTATGTTGGTCTCCTTCTTATCACTGTATAACTTGAGGGCTTCTACTTCATTTAGCTATTTGGGATTTTGTGGAGCAAGAGCATTCAACATAAATCTAATCATCTGGGGTGTTAAATCAATAATCACATTCCCCTATAAATCCACACATTGCCTTGTGGTAGGATTGTAGGCTCCAAATGTAGTCATTATTAATTCAAGACATTGGACTGATAGTGGGAAGATAGCAACATGTGCTAGTCCAGATTGGACAATCCTTTGTGTCCTTCCTGTTACCTCTTCACCAAATGTCTCCAAGAGTAACTCCTCATAATTGAATGCACCCAAATTGGTATCGGTGATATCTGCCCAATTAGAATAAACTTTGCTAGCAGTAAAAGTGGCCTCCTTGTGTTTGCACCTTAGAGTGTAAGGGAGCTGCTCCACTTTAATCCTCTTTGGCTTAGCCCCCTGCCTTGAAGTTTCTGTAGGTTGGCTCCTTTGAGAAGCCTCTTTTGTTGCTCTAGACATCTCGCAATCTCTACAATAAACTCTTGTATTAGATGAACAAAAAACATAAAAGTCAATATATCAATCAACATGTATCTCTACCTCATTGAAACAATGTTTATACTTAGCCAAACTTCAAACTTCATTGGAGGTGGAGCCATAGAAGAATAAGGAATAGGGAACTATTCCAGTACAAAGTGAGACTGGGATGAGACTGGGACCAGAATTAGAAAAGAAATCGAACTTGAAACTAATCGCTAGTTCCAAGTTTGACTTCCACTCCGGTTCTGCTTCCGCTTAAGGGAAAGTGTGAAGAAAAAAACCATCAATGACCGGAAGTAGGATCATTTTGAGAATGAACCCCAATCAAACATTAATGGAATGAAAAATGACCATGAGTCCGCTTCCACCAGTTTTAATATGAAATAGAATACCTTGTTGAAGATGTGGTCACATGAATCTAAGGACTTGGGTCACATGGGTTTACAAGGAAAACTAAATAAAGGGGCTTAACCCTACCCCTCAACTGTATAAAGACCAATTTTAACCCTAGGGCAAGACATTTTGTAAGGGTTATCGATAAAACCCTAGTTTGCATGACACGTTGACTTAGAAAATTAGGGCATCACAAACCCCACGTGGAAATCATAGAATCAACACGAAATTGAAATTAAAGGGGTTTCCAAATAGATTTTAAAACATTTAAGTACAAAAAATCCTAATAAACAAAAACCCTAGCTAAGAACTAGGGCATGGCAAAACACAACTGTCACGAAAGTGACAACAAACAGAAAACAAGAAACAAAAAGAAAACAAAATAAAACGGGAAAACAGAAAAAGACAAAAAACAAACTAAAAAAAACAAGCAACAAGCGAAGACTCATAGAAGAAGATTATCTGAACATGCCAAAACATGAAGAGGAATAGCACAAGAAAGCAACGACAACACAAAACAATAAAAGAAGGGAAAAGAAACCCAACCTTAAAATGCCCATAAGGAAAAACCAAAAATTGATAAAGATTCACTTCACGACACGCCTCCACAATCAAACTGCTCCTCTCAAATTTCTTCTCACTCTAGTTCATTTAAATGCTTTGAATAACATATATAATGAGTAAGTTAAACATAATTAGGATTTTAAAATCAATTCGCGCATGTGAGGAGGCTACAATTAATGTCGTTAATGCGGTAGGTCAGAGGCAGAGCAAACAACACAAACAAATAGTTAACCTTGTGAATCACCAAAAGCAAGGCGGACACGGACCCAGATCTGAGATAGCATAAAGAACTTTTAACAAGTCCCTTACCTAACTCTGAACCTGACTCTGGTCCCACGACAAAGACAAACAAAAAAGAAAGGAAACCAGGCAGGATCAGAACGAAGACCAGAACTAGAACTAATACAAAGTTCAAGTTTCGGTTCCAATTCTAGTTCTGCTCCTGACCAAGAAAGAAGAAACAAAAAAAGGACAACAAACACGATGGGAAGCGAGACTAGAATGAAAACCAAACCCGACACAAACACCAGTGGAAACAACACAAAGCAAATGAGTGGAGTTAGAATCAGAACTAGAACCTGGATCTGGAAATTTTAGAAAGTTCCAAGTTCGGTTCCAATTCCGATTCCACTTCTACTTGGGAAAAATAAAATGCAAGGAAAATGACAAACAACTCAAGGGAGAAATAGACCCGAGAGTGTATAAGAGACCAACAAACAATGAAAACGAACAAGGAAGAAAGGCAAAATTGGAACTGGGATCAAATATGAAATTAGAACCAATACAAATTTCCAAGTCCAGTTTCCATCCCAGATCTGCTTCCGACAGATAAAAAGAAACAAGGACTTAGAAGCAAAATGAACAACTCCTAAGACCCAAACAAAACATGAAGAACAAAACAAGACAAAGGGGGACCCATTTTGTTGCAAAAATAAAAAATGGGGTGGTTATGCAAGGCATAACACTAATTCCCATTTAATATGATTCATTACAATAATGAATGGTCTTAGAGACCTTATTTAATGCAAAAAAATGACTCCACACCTAGAGCCTACAGATGATCAACTTTTATCGACAAAAGTTCTTCAATGGTACTCCTACACCACTTATGCACTCAGAACCTCTGGATCTAATTCCCATTATCACAAACAAAAATCATTGCCTTCTACTCTTCCAACCCAACTTTCACATCCTCTTCATAGACTTAGCACACCCCTCTCTCATGCCTTCTCTTCTTTATCAATTTCAAGTCTACAATTCCCCATTTAACTTCTTAACGTCTTCACCACCCATTTCACTCTCTTTTTTTCATACAATTATATATTCTTGTTTGGTGCTCTCTCTTTGTTATTGCACAACCCTCCTTATGTTCTCTTTTCTCTTGCATTCACAATTACTATGCGACCTTTCTTGAGTTTAATGGTCATTCACATTTCCTCTTCCAGTAGAGGTGTGGGCTAGGCCTTCTTTTTTGCCTTACACAATTCTTTCTTTCTGCTATTTCTATGCTATTGGAGAAGGCTTCCAAGAATGTCTGTAGACCAAGACATCACCTTCACGAAAAGAGAAGCAACACAGAGAGGCTATTTCACCAAAAGTGAAAAAAATGAAATCGAGATGAAAAATAATGTACAAATCATGCCTTATAAATGCACAAGAAGGCTAGTGCAGGAAGGTAACTAACATAAAAAAAAATTAAAATACAATTACTAACTATTAAATGCATAACCACCCCTAAGTTAACTTAAGAGAATGTGAATGATAAAAAACCATTCACTCTAACACCCCCCCTTAAGTGCAACTTAGGGAAACTAAAAATGAAAAATGAGATGCAAGATGGGTCCTGACAACAAGGCCATGTTAGGTACCCATGCACAACTACAATGCAAAAAATAAATCTCTCACAACCGAAGAAAAGGAGAAAAAACATGTGGGGAAAAATTCCTCTCCAAAAGAGAGAAAATAGAAAAAAAGGAAAAGAAGGAAGACTCGTCAAGACCCCCCAAGGACAACTTCCTTCACCCAAAGCATCAATCTCAGCACAAGATAGCGAGGAGATGCCAAAGGTTTAGTGAATATTTCTACAACTTCTCCATAGGAAAATGCTCCAAACTCAAAACACCCTCTTGAATGAACTGCCGAATGAAGTGCATGAGGATCTCAATATGCTTAGTACGGTGATGTCCCACTGGGTTGTGAGAAATATGTATAGCACTCTAATTATCACACCAAAGAGTAGTGGGATGACCAGCAAGAAAGCCAAACTCATCTATCAAATATTGAAGCCACATAGCCTCCTAACTAGCCAAGACAACACCTCAATACTCAACCTCAGTCGATGATAATTCAATAGCAGTTTGCTTCTTGCAAGACCATGCAATAGGATAAAAAAAAGACAAAAGACAAAGCCAAAAGTAGACTTTCGATCATCAACATCACCAACCCAATCGGAGTCAGTGAAGCCCACAATATGAGTAGCACCTACTGCATAATGAATGCCAAACTATGTAATGCCCTAAATGCACCACAAGATACGTTTGGTTGCCTTCCAATGACTCTCATGAGGATCTTGAGAGAAATGGGAGACAAGACCAACTACAAAGGGAATATCAGGACAACTATGTGTCAAGTACAAAAGACTGCCAACCGACTTCTAATACAAAGTAGCATCCACTGACAGAGTATTGCAATTGGAAAACAACACATTACCAAACTAAAAAGGAGAAGAGGTTGGCTTGCAATCAACCATCCCAAATCTTTGAAGCAAATCAAGAGCATACTTTTGATGGAAAATAGAAGTACCTACAGAAGACTGATGAATTTGAAGACCAAGAAAGAAATGCAAGGACCAAGGTTAGTCATATAAAATTACTCCATCAAATCTCTCTGAGTATCCTTAATCATGGTAGGAGAACTCCCAATGAGAATCGAGTCATCCACATAGAGAACAAGAACAAGAGGATCCCCTCCATGCCTCTGAATGTAAACTGTAAGGTCAAAGTGACATCTAGTGAATCTAGAAGCAAGCAAAAAACTATCCATCTTCTCATACCAAGCCTGAGGGGCTTGTTTGAGACCATACAATTAATTCCAAAGCCTACAAACAAGTGAAGGATCCTGTACAAAGCCTAGTGGTTGCTCCATATAGATCTCCTGCTAAAGATCACCATGCAGGAAATCACTCTCCACATCCATCTGATACACTGAACAACCCTGAGATGTAGCAATAGAAAGTAAAAGATGAATGGAATCCATCTTGTTGACATGAGCAAAGGTCTTTGAATAGTCGATGACCTCAACTTGAGAAAAACCCTTAGCCACAAGATGATCCTTATACTTGTCAATAGAATCACCACCTGCAAACTTGGTAGGATACACCCACCTGCACCGAACCAAATTTCTTCCCTTAGGAAGAGGAACAAGATCCCAAGTATGATTCTTCATCACAGAAGAATATTCCTCAATCATAGCACTATGCCACTATGGAACACCTGAAGCATCTGTAAAATTATGATGATCATTAGAAACTACATGACTCAAAAGATTGATACCTGAAGTCTAAGAATGAGTGTGGCGAGAAATTGTGGGATCACCTACATGAGAACCAATCTCCTTAAGAAGAGTGTGAGCCAAAAGAGGCTGTGTGGGTGCAGGCTCAGGAGAAGATGGAGTTATGTCAACAAAAATATCAATACCATCATAAGGAGTATTAGGAACATCATCATCATCAATAGGAAACAAAACATCCTCTAAAGAAGAACTAGTAAGAAGGGAGGTAGAGGCATGTGATGGAGAATCCTTCAGAATGAAGGACTCATCAAAATGAACATCACAATGAAAATGTACCTCTTGAGTGATGGGATCAAACAAATGATAACCCTTCACATCCTCACAGTAGCCAACGAAGATGAAAAACTAACTCTTTTTCTCCATTTCTTTCTACCTACCTGTTGGAATGAATGTCCATGCATCACTGCCAAATACTCTGAAGTAGGATACCTTAGGATTGACATGAGACTAAGCCTCCTTAGGAGTCATATTTCACACTTCCTTGTAAGGTATATGGTTCTAAATGTAGTTGGCACAATTGACCTCTACCCAAAAAGTTGGAGCCATGGACCTAAATTGGATCATGCAATTGGTCATATCTCATAAGCTTATGTTCTTTCACTTGGCCACACCATTCTACTGAGGAGTATATGGAACTGTTTGTTGATGAAGAATACCTCGAGCATTGAAAAATTCCTGAAACACTCGATTGACATACTCCCCCCCATTATCTGTGTGAATATTTTGAAGGGAATGTCCTGACTACTTCTCCACAAATGAAAGGAAGATCATGAAGAAACAAAGAACCTCATCCTTGTAATTTTGTTATTTTATAAAGGCATTGGGAGTTATTTTTCTATTGGTTGACATAAAAAAATCCTATTTTTGTAACCAACATAAGTCTTGATAAAACGACTAAGTGTTAGGGTTTCCATTGATATTGTTTTGTAGCATTTGTAGCAGTATTGAGTTGCAAGGATTGTTGGTTGTAATCGGTTCAATTTCCTAGATAATAATATTGGATTCTCTATTAGTGGATGTAGCCCAAGTTTGGGTGAACCACGTTAAAATTTGTCTCTTGCTATGAGTATTTATGTGTATTTTTCATTCCTCTGTTTAATCTTTATCTGTATTTAATTGCTATCTTCTGCATGCAATTCCTAACACTATGATCAACTGCACTAGTAGCAACAACCTTCTCAGGATTCTCTAACTCTCGAATAGTCACATCACTAGGAGATAACTCAACAATTATTCCATCACCATGTTGAAAAATATGATAAATGGAGAGAAAATTTAGTGAAATATTAGGAACAAGAAGAAAATCATCAATGTAACCATCTTGCATTTGAATTGAGCATGTCCCTAAAACTAGAATCTGAGAAGAGTCCCTAATTGTGATGTGAGTAGTATGACTATTGGAGAGAGAATCAAGAAGATCTGTATCATGAGTCATGTGATGTGAAGCATCAGAATCAAGAATCCAACTATCATGGGTAGAGGAAAAGCCTCTTGCTACAAAGGCTTAACCTTTTCCCGAGGAAGAAGACTTAGGCATGGCAATGTTGTGCTTCCTCATAGCTTCCTCTAATGTTGTGAACCTCACAAAATAATGTGCATCATTATGCCCCAAATTTCCAAAAAAGGAAAAATTATCCTTCTTCTTTTTAGACTTGGAAGATGATTCTCCTGATGAACCGTAGATTTTTAGCACCTCAAGACTCTCTAACTCTTCTAGGATTTTTCACCTAAAAGGAGAAAGGTAGGCCAAAAATGCTAAGGGGCTCATTCAAATCATGTTATGTATGATGTTATTTAGAATAAATGAAATGAAATAAATGCAATTAATTGTTCTAAATGACTAATTATGTATGCAGAACTTAAGATTTATACTATGTTGGAATACACAATGTGATATGCAACAACACCTAGAAATGAATGCAAAACTAAACAGAAATGGACCAAACTGAAAGTGTGCACCTGGAACCTTGAAGGAGGCTGGAAATGACATTTGAAATGCTATTGATGCTGATTTTTAGGCCTGGTGGGACTCATTCGCCATTATGGGGGAATCAGTCCCAGTTCTACAAAACTGAGTTGGAACCTGTTTCTGTCTAGAAAAGTGTAGAAATGTTTTTACAACACTTCACAACACCTTCAAAAGACATCATTAAATGCGTTTTATTCAATTTGCAACACTTGAATCAAGGCCTCATTATGTCTAGTTTATCATGAATTATTCCCATGTCAAGCAAAGGGTACTTTTTTCTACAACACATTTAGCCCCCAGTTTAGTGAGAGGATGAACTTGCTTCAAACTCACACTAAAGTAGACATTCAAGAGAGATCCAAGTGTATAGATGCAGATGAAAAAGAATGAAAAATATCAAAGGAGGTTGCACAAGCCTCCAAGATCCAATATCCTAAGTCAAACCATCAAGATACAAAATCATGCAATGGCAAGAAAGAGAAAGATGAAAAAGGTGGATCAAGCTTCGATTGTCTATCCAGCTAGTTGTGGATTAGGTCTAAGCTTGTTTATTTCATAAAGACAATGCACACTCACTCTGGGGTGGTGAAATTGTTGGCTGTCTTTCGGGTGAGAAATCCACAACATACTCACTTTGGGGCCACATAACTTCTGATTATTTGTGGGGTGAGAAATCCCAAAGGTGAGAAACATATGCTAGTTGGTATGCACTCACAAACATATATGTGGCTATGGGGAAAGTCGTGCCTCAGAATGGACTTCCTGCTCAAACCATACAAAAGTTATGCCTCTTGATAACTTTAATAAGGTGCCACAAAGGAAAATTATTTTTGAGCTCTATGAGGTAAGCAAAACTTCATATGATTGATACTCATAGATATTGTTAATGCAAAATAGTGTAAGGATTGTTCAAAGGGATTTTTCCTAGTTCACGTGCAATGTCTTATCTTAGGGAACATTGTGCGTAATATTTCCAAGAGAGGATAAGTGCAAACAATCTCATCTTGTTTCAAGAAAGGACAAGTGCAAGGTCTCGTCCTGGGCAACATTATACCCAATGCTTCCAAGAGAGGGAATCACAAGAAAAAAAAATCACACAATCAAATGTGAGTGGTGATGTATGCCCCCACTTTAAAGTGGTTGCAAACACCAGTATTGTGAGCAATTTATTTAAAGTAGAAGAGAAAGAAGAGGACATGAGAGCTTACTTAGAAAGCCCTATGCCAAGTCATATGTTTCCGATAAGCTACGTTATGAAAAAGATAGTATGTCACATGGGAGACAACTTAAGGCATGTCATCCACAACCCAAGCTTGCTCTTATGTGTTCATGAAAAGTCAATGACTAGCAAAAGGAGGCTATGACAAGTGACATACGAGGACAAGGCTACTAAACCCCTTGCCCCCACTTAGTGCAGGACAAAAGGTGAGCCTAAACTATTGATGAAATGTAGGCGAGAGTGAAAATTGGTATCAATTAGAGGATGTAGGTGCCCCCATAGAGGGAAGCATACCAAACTCTTGAAAATATTGGATTTTATGACTCAAAGCCTTACATTCATTAGTGGAATGACCATGAACTCTATGATAGGCGCAAAATGAAGTTTTTTCATAGAATTTCTTATGAGTTATAGGAGGGAGGGTGATCAAGTGATCTTGGAGGAGTCTCAACAAGATACCTTCTTGATCTATGGTAAAAGGTGGTCTTGTGGTTGGCATCAAAGATACATCTTGCTTAGTAGTGGATGTCATACATACACAAGAATCTTTAGATTGCAATATTTTGTTCACTCCATTATGGGAGGCTATAAAATCTAATGAATTCAAATCATGAGCATTTTGTGAGATGACATTGGCATTAAGCGAAGGTGTATTTGTTTGTTTTTATGTTTGGTAAAGGATGAGGTTCACTAGTGTCCAAGAGTTTAGGATGGACGACTATTAATGATGATTTAGAAGTGTGTTGTGTGAGATTGTTGATGTTGAGTGAAGGCTTGTTGATCTCGATCAAACGACAATAATCGAGACCATGAGTTGTTTGTTTTTTGTTAGGCTCTATAGGATTGTGGATACTGTGTTCTTGAGCACCACATCATTTTCCACTATAGCCAAGTTGTTTCATGAGGTCATAACCTTTTCCATACATTTGTTTCATTATTGTGGAATCAGGTGGTTGTTATTGTGTTCATCAAAGGTTTTTGTGTATGTTGTATTGTCTTCTAAAGTAAAGGAGATAGATGGTGGAGAAGATTGTGCAGAATTTTGAGTTGTCATGATGGTTGGTTGTTCTTTTTTGTCATCTTTCTTTTGTGTGATTATGTATTTGCCCATAAATGAAGGTGTGAATTCTAAGGATCCCCAATCATCACTAAATAATTTAGATGGTGATTCCTCATTGTTGCGTTCAATTTCATTAGGATCTATGTTGGATGTTGGAATCAATGTTTTTAGAGAACTTGTAGCTCCTTTTTCAAGGTGCAAGCAACTTTCAAGCTTGGGATCTGCTTCAACTTGATAAATGTTATTGTTATGGATATATTTCATTATACGATGAAGGGTTGAAGGCACTGCATTCATCTCATGAATCCATGGCTTTCCTAAAAGAAGATTATACAAAAGATCATAAGCCATGACATGAATAGGAGTTTACAAAGTAGCCACCCCAACTGTAATAGGCAAAGTGATTACACCGATCCATTGCTTTGTTGTATTATCAAATCCTCAAATAGATACAAAATCAGGTATTATTTGTGACTTGTCAACATGCAATTTATCAAGGAGATTCACACTACACACATTAAGGGCAGAACCATTGTCAATAAGGGTTCACTTTATCCCAATCCGATTGTATTGAGCAATGATCATGAAAGCATAATTTTGTTTTTGCAACTCTAAAGGAGGGAGCTCATCTTTATGGAAAGTAATGTCTAGATTAGTTTGATTCATTTGATGGGTTAAAGTTGATACATCATTTAGAGTTGTACCAGGAGGAACTGCAATTTATTTTAAGGCTGTTTGAAGAATATTGTGGTAATTTGGTGAGTTCTGAAGTAAATCCCAAAGGGAAATCTTTGCAAGATTATTCTTTAATTTTTCAACAAGATCATACTCCTTTGTGTGTGGGACGTAACGAGGAGCACTAGGCAGATTGGGTAAAGGTAAGGAGGGTGGGGTTGGTTGTGGTAGTTGCGGATTATTTCAAGTGTTATATGTATGAGCAATGGTATTATAACTCGGTTGCTGTGAGACATTAGTTTGAGGTGGGTAGAGGGTAAATTCAGGTTGATGTTGAGGTTGTTATTTGTGTAAAGGTGGATAAAGAGTAAAATCGGGTTTAGGCGAAGGTTTATGTGATGATGGGTAAAGGATGAGTTGAGGTTGAATAATGTTAACATCCCTTAACAAGTGAGAGTATGGATTGCCTTTGAAGGGAATACTATCATTAATGCCAATGTTATATTTGTCTTGTATGATGAGATTCTCCCTAGAAGGAGAGTTGTTAGGAGAACAACAAACCACATGTTCATGAAAATTAAGGTTTGGTTCATTCAAAATAACTTCATCACAAATAAGGGAGTTATTAATGGTTGAATGTGTGTGATGATGGATAATGGGGAGATTAAGGGAAGATTCTATTTGATTATTGGCTTTTTCTAAGGTCTCATTCTCTTGTGACATATTGTCTACCCTACTAAGAGAGCTTGTAATATGTTCATCCAAGTTTGAGGTTTGTAAATTAGCTTCATCACAAGTGGGGGAGGCATCAAGTGAAGGACCAATATTGTTGTCAAATAGATTTTCCCAAATGGGAGGAGCATTAGGGAAGGGAGGATCAAGGGTTTCATGATTTGTAATAGGGATATCTTCTAACACCAACCTATCCTCTTTACATCGAGGAGGGATATTAGGAGATGGGAATTTTTTATTGTCATGATCATGGAGACTTGGTAAGGTGATGTTTAGGAATGTTTCTATGATCTCATGTTCTTGTTGTCTAACATTGTCCAAAGGGGAATAAGGAAATGGACAATCAAAACCCTCAATGCTTGTAACTTCCTTCACTAAGATACCTTCGTCACTAATAGGAGAGGTATCAGGAGAAGCAAAAGTATGATTGTTATGATTATCAACACTATTATTCCCACCAATGGGCAATGTAAGATGAAGGATTGTATCAATGGTTTGATCATGTTTATGAAAGACCTCATTGTTGTAATCAAAATTGAACTCATAAGAGGGAATGTTGTATTTATACAATCCATTTTTAACCAAATCAAAGCCACATCTTTTGAAAGAAAACATGTTATGATGAAAAAGGAAAGAAATTACAATGTGTATAAGAGCAAATTTGCACCCTAGGTGCAATTCCCCTTTTTTCCTTTATACACTTTAGAAAACCAGAGTCAGAGGCTTAAATTTACTTAAGCCCACTGTTGGCAGTCCATGTGGAGCCTATTTTGTGTGTTGGTGGAGGTGTTTCAATTGAGGACACCCACGCGTTGTGCAAACTTCTGCATGACGCGCTTACGTCCCTGGAAGATTCCTGCGGCTGAGCCTGCAAAGGCATTACTCTTCCCATTGACAGCAAAGTTGTAACGTCTCCTTCGACCAACCGACCCGAATATGGCCATTTTCTTCCTCATTCCTTCATATTCACTCCTTGAACTTGCATTCCAACTCTTCATCACATCAAGGTTTCATTCGTGCACTCTCAGATCCACTTACAAGCTCACTTTCACTCACTTCCAAGCATTCCAAGCATTCCATTGCAACAACATCACACTCCATCAACTTGGTAGAGCACGTTTGGGACCACACCATTCACAATAGAGGCTTGATTTCCTCTCATTTCTCCCCCAAGTAGCCTTGAGTGCTCTTGGTGGAGGTGGTAAGCTTCCCTCTCCTCTCCTCTATCATTTGGTGAGTAGCATAGTACTGCATTGTAGTGTTTGTGTTTTCATTACATTGCTCCTTTATCTCATTCTTTTGGCTGTCCATGGAAGTGGAAACACCGAAACAAAGGTATGAATGAGGCAGGCCCCTATACAACCCCCCCAACATTTTCTTTCTTGCTATGTATAGGTGGACACACTTTTTGAAGCTAGCTAGCGAATAGGCTCTTCTACGAGATTGTCTTCCTCACCTTAGCTTTGGTATATCTATTCTATCACCTCCATTTGTATCTCTCATATTTTATAGTATTGTTTTGTTCTCTTAGAAGTTGGTAAGCTAGGTTGTTAGTCGTCTTAGTGATTTTGACCTTGTCTTTGTTGTAATTTGACCATACAGACTACAACGCACTTCTGAGATGCCATCTCGTTGCATTGTCATCCAGGTCCGCGCAGATGTCCTTGGGTGGAGAGCTTCCTGAGGCACAAATTTGGACTCAAAAACTGACTCGCCTAGCCCCACCTTAAAACTCGGGATTGACGAGTGGTTGTAGGGTTTGATAATCCTGATCATTCTCAACCTCATACCCTAAACATTGCACTTAGCTGAGGTAAGTTAGGGCAACCTCTCACATATTGACCCTCCGTGACTTGGGGTCTTGCATGTAGTGGTCCCCCTCTCTTACATTTTTTGTGAACTTGATGTGAACCATTTTGGTTTCATTCTTGCGATGCTGACATTCCCTTTCCTCGTACTCTAGGAGTGTTATAGGTGTGAGTGTTGTAAGGCTGTCACCTTGCAACCCAACCTGCATCCCCTAGGTGGCGTAGTTGGAAGGTTCCAAAGGTATTGCATGAAGAAACCTTAATTGGGTCACCATCTCATCCAATAACCTTCAAGGATTCTGTGAAGACATTGTCTAGTGTGTGTAATGGCCTCCTTTTTGTATCAACCCATCCCCTCTGCACAGCCTTTGGATAGTAGTGTTGGCATAACATTTAGTTCACAAGACCTATCGATGGGCTTCAATAGGGAACCATCTCCTCTTTACATTCCTACACGGATTAATGGGAACATCATAGTAGGTGTTCTCATTGACCCGACATCACAAGTGAATATAATTATAGAGGAGATTATGCTAATTAAATTTTTACATAAGGATGGATATGATGCTCTCATGAGTTTCATTCACACGCATGATGGGCTTTCCGTACCCCGCTTGGGTAGCATTGTCCTATCGGTCTTAGTCAATCCTAATTTTGTAAACCTCTTGTTTTATATCATCCTTGGGTCTGAACTCTTCCATGTAAAGTTGGGTATCCCTTGGTTGGTAGCGATGAATGCGGTACCCTTTGTTGTGCATAAATGTTTGAAATTTATCCACGGAGGTTCCGTGCACGTGATCCACGACACCAGTTATCGATTGTCAGTTGCACGCTATAGCTACTCCTTGGATCACTTGTGGCCTGCGTCCCTGGTCCCCTTCCACCTAGGATAGACCTTTTGCATAAGACATATTAGAACTATAAGAAAGGACATCTGAGGCCGAAGGTGAGATATCCTCCTTGGCCCTATGCTATTTCACATAGGGCTTGTTTGAAGGCTGACAACTAGGCAACTAAGGCTTGAAAGAGGAAAGAAGAGAAGAAGTATTGTGATCCTCCTTCTTCTTTCACTGCCTAGTCTGATGCTTCTTCTCACTCAGCTATGGTACCATTGGGTTATGCTCCTCATTTTTAGAACCCTTCGGTGCCTACTTGGAGAAAGCCTAAGCGTTCCGCATTCAAGCTTCCTATTTTTCCAACGAAGCCTAGACCCGTTCAATATGAGAGGAATAAGATCCTTCGAGGAGAGTCCTTTGAGTCTTAACTATCGCGGCCTCCTACCGCTCCTACTCCCAAGGAAGTGAGTGGAAAGATGCCTGCTAGTGAGGCTCTTGAGTCGATTCCTCCTATTGCTCCTCAGCTTGCTCCCCCTGCTCCTGTACAGGAACCTGTTCCTCCATCCAAAACGGTTGTACTAGACATACCTATGGTTGAGTAGGAACCTCTTGTCCCTTTGCAAGCTCTGACTTCTAACTCTAAGAGCCGTAGAAACTATCTTGCACGTGAGCGCAAGCACCGATGAAAGGATCTCTTGTCTGAGCAGGCTGCCTCGCAATAGAAGGAAGAAGGAACAACCGCTCCTATTTCAAGATATCTTGCAATGTCTCCCTCCTCCCTTCCTGCTATTTATCTTTAGCTTGATAAATGGGTACAGGTGTTTATCGCTCCTTCAGTGGTGCCACCTTTTCTGATGTCCATCCCAGATATTCAGCCCTTCCCTAAGCCCATGGACATGGTTAATACTTCAATCGTGTCTGCTGTGATTTTTTCCTCCTCTTCCTCTACACCCCTAGCTTTGTATGTAGGGATTTCATCTACTTCAATGAAGAAGTAGGCGGAGGCTGGTCTTTCTAGAAATGAAGGACGTAAAAGAAGTCCACCTTCTTCGCAAGGTGGCCCTGTGATGACTTGTTCTGTCCTTATGATATAACCAGTCCCAGCTTCCCTTGAGTTCGTCACCGCTCCTGAGTCATTCGGTGAGCTTAGCGGTGAACCTTAGGCATAGCCTGCACTATCCACTAAGAATAAGCATGATGCTCCTGCAGGGTGCATGTTTAATTCCATGGATGAAGTCCTGGCCTTGTCGGTGATCTTCGCAAAATCCCTGACCTTGACTCCACAAGAGCTCGACGAAAAGGACCTCAAGCGGCCCTCTTCCTTGGCCCTTGTTGCGGGAGGCCCAGACGCTCCTCCTCTTGACATTCCACCCTTGTAGGCTTGTCCTCCTTCCCCTTATGAGGATCTAGATTGGGAAGCGAATGACCTCTTGGCTGATCAATATTAGGAGGAGGCCCCTTTTGTTGATCTTGTGTGTGTGTGTTTTGTTATGTGTTCCCCCGTACTCGTGCTATGTGTGCCTAGATGACCCTTGTCACCCCTATTGGTGCTTGGATACATGCGTGGTTTTTGTGTCGTAAACCTTCTTCTATTTGTACCGTCATTCTTCCATGTTTGTGCTTGATTTTTGATAAATTGGGGATGATGCAAAGCGTTGGGGGCATTTAGGCTTCCCTTCCATGTTGACCCATTTTTTTTTTTGTTTACTTTGTCTTCTGTGAATTCTTCTTGATCTGGTTGGGGATTGATGATCTTTCTCCTTGCATTGTGGTTACCTATTACTATATGGGCTCGGACAGATCTGATCTCGCTAAACCAGATTCCCCTGTGTCCTTTGTTTGTATTTTCTTTTTCTCTTTTGCTTTCCATTTATCTTTCTCTTCTTTGCTTGAGTTGTCCCTCCTATGTGTGACAACGCTCTTCTTTAACACTTTGGTTTTTAGAAAATGAATTCATTTCCAACGAATCTTTTCTTGAAAGTCTTTACAAAATTTCTTCCATAGGATTGCATTCTCAACTTGTAACCCTAACGGAACATGTTTCCTTCATCACAGGTTCATAAAGAAAGGACTTGAAGACCTTCCTCTGAAGTGGGAACTGCTTTGACTTCCCCTTGCGTGGGGGCATGACCTTCCTTTCAAATTCCTTAATGAAGTGAACATCTTTTGAAAGGATTCCTTGATGACGAATCACTCTAAGGTGAATAGTCACTTTTGAATTGTGTCCCTTGAGCAGACCCCTTTTCGTCTTCACAATGGGTTCCTTAGGGACTCTTTCTTCAAAAGCCTTTGTAATGAATGGACTTTTTCACGTCTAGCCTGGGGGCAGCCCAACTAGACTCATTCTATTTTCCCTTTCACATCTAGCTTGGGGCAGCTTGACTAGACCTTACTTTTCAAACAACGCTCCCTTAAGTGGACCCCTCTCCTTTTGAAGGGTTCCCAAGGGACCCCTTTGAAAGTTTCACAGTTTAAGTGACTGATTGCTTTTAGGCATGTTCTATCTGCAAGTAGACGTGTCGCCACTTTAGACATGTTCTATCTACAAGTAGGCGTGTCACCACTTTAGACATGTTCTATCTGTGGGTAGACGTGTCGCCACTTTAGACATGTTCTATCTGCAAGTAGACGTGTCACCACTTTAGACATGTTCTATCTGTGAGTAGACGTGTCGCCACTTTAGACATGCTCTATCTACAACTAGACGTGTCACCACTTTAAACATGCTCTATTTGTGGGTAGACATGTCGCCGCTTTTGACATGCTCTATCTGTGGGTAGATATGTCGCCACTTCTTGAATTTGCAGAGTCTACTTCCTTGGGGCTTCCTCCATGAAAGAGATCTTAGGGGTTACCTCCTTGTAGGTTCATAGGCCTGTAAGATGCTTTGTCCAACTTCATAGTTTCGAGTAGCTATGGAGTCCTTTGCATCTCCTGCACCTTTGGGTATGCCAAACCGAGTACTGCTTCCTCAATGGTTCAGGTGTACTTTTCTAACCCTACTCTCTACTTGATCTACTTTACTGAGCACTCATCAGTACTCGTGCTCACTAAAGTGGGGGAAAAATGTATAAAAGCGAATTTGCACCCTAGGCGCAATTCCCATTTTTGACTTTATACACTTTAGTAAAACAAAGTCGAAGGCTTAAATTTACTTAAGCCCACTGTTGGTGGTCCACGTGGAGCCTATTTTGTGTGTCGGTGGAGGCATTTTTGTCGAGGATGCCCGCGTGGGGCCGCTGACGTCCCTGGAAGATTCCTGTGGCTGAGCCAGCAGAGGCGTTACTCTTCCCATTGGCAGAGAAGTTGTAATGCCTCCTTTGGGAAACTAACCCAAATATGGCCGTTTTCTTCCTCATTCCTTCATATTCACTCCTTGAACTTGCATTCCAACTCTTCATCACATCAAGGTTTCATTCTTGCACTCTCAAATCCACTTGCAAGCTCACTTTCACTCACTTCCAAGCATTCCATTGCAACAACATCACACTCCATCAACTCGATAGAGCACGTTTGGGACCACACCATTCACAGCAGAGGCTTGAGTTCCTCTCATTTATCCCCCAAGCAACCTTGAGTGCTCTTGGTGGAGGTGGTAAACTTCCCTCTCCTCTCCTCTATCATTTGGTGAGTAGCATAGTACTGCATTGTAGTGTTTGTGTTTTCATTACATTGCTCCTTTATCTTGTTCTTTTGCCTATCTGTGGCGGTGGAAACACCTAAACGAGGGTTTGACTAAGGCATACCCCTATACATCCCCCCCAACATTTTCTCTCTTGTTGTGTGTAGGTGGATGCACTTTGTGGAGCTACCTAGCAAATAGGCTCTTCTACGAGATTGTCTTCATCACCTTAGCTTTGGTATATCTATTCTATCACCTTCATTTGTATCTCTCATATTTTATAGTATTGTTTTGTTCTCTTAGAAGTTGTTAAGCTAGGTTGTTAGTCATCTTAGTGAGTCTGACCTTGTCTCTTTTGTAATCTGACCGTATGGACTAAAACACACTTCTAAGATGCCAGCACGCTGCGCTGTCGTCTGAGGTCCGCGCTGACGTCCTCGAGCAGAGAGCTTCCCAAGGTGCAGAGTTGGACTCAAAAATTGGCTCGCCTAGCCCCACCTTAAAACTCAAGATTGACAAGTGGTTGTAGGGTTCGATAATCCTCATCATTCTCATCCTCATACTCTAAACATTGCACTTAGCTGAGGTAAGTTAGGGCATCCTCTTGCATCTTAACCCTCTGTGACCTAGAGTATTGCATGCGGTGGTCCCCCTCTCTTACACAATGCAATGACTTAAAAGGAAATGCAATTTTCAGTTTTTAAGTAAGCGAATTTTCTATTTACACAATGCAACAATCTGAAATTGAAATGTTGTAAATACAAAAGTGAAATTAAACAATACATGAAATAAGCTAATTGAAGCTAGATTTAACAAAATGCATGTTACATAAATGCAACTAACTGATACAGCTATGAAATGGCACCAAATAGAAGACTAAAAATAGGGTTTCTTGCTCTGTAAAAGGGATTGATTCGCCCAGGGTGGCGAATAAGTCCTAGTATGGACCTTTTTTTTTCAGATTTTTCAGAATTTTTTGAGGGATTTTTATGGTTTCTGAGTACTATGATGCAGACCTAAGTGAAAAATGTTGTATTCTAGGAAGTTTAAATGAATTTTGAGGCTAAAAATGCAACCTAAATGCACTTTTCTATGAATGCAAAATGTGAAACCTAGTATGCAAATGAATTCATGCAAGTCCTAATGCAAGATTAATGAAAGCTAGATTTATTATGAAGGAATCTAAATTAGACAAGAAAGTGTTCAAAAAGCAGGTTCACCAAAATGAACCGTAGATTTTTTAGCACCACAAGACTCTCTAACTCTTCTAGGGTTTTTCACCTAAAAGGAGAGAGGTAGGCCAAAAATGCTAAGGGGTTCATTCAAATTATGTTATGTATGATGTTATTTAGAATAAATGAAATGAAATAAATGCAATTATGTGTTCTAAATAACTGATTATGTATACAAAACTTAAGATTTATGCTATGTTGGAAAACACAATGTGATATGCAACAACACCTAGAAATGAATGCAAAACTAAACAGAAATGGACCAAACTGAAAGTGTGGACCTGGAATCTTCAAGGAGGCTGGAAATGACATTTGAAATGCTATTGATGCTGATTTTCAGGCTTGGTGGGACTCATTCGCCATTCTGGGTGAATCAGTCCTAGTTCTACAAAACTGAGCTAAAACCTGTTTTTGACAAAAGGGTATCCAAAAATGTAGAAAACTCAAAATTGACCCTCGAATGGGACTCATTTGCCACTCATGGTGAATGAGTCCACTTTTGAATTTTTGGATTTTCAAAAGTGGAATCTGAAGCTTCCAATCTGCACTTTGACTTCCTACAGGTGTTCGCTTTTGTAACTCTGATTTACGGGTTTGAAAATGAGTTTTTGTTGATATTTTGGCTTGTTGAATGAGGAGAAAACTTTAACAACCTTGAAAATTGATCTTCAATTATTTCCAAGATTCAAGAATCCTAAATCTGCAAACACACAAGAAGAGAAGAAGATTTATGTTGAATGTTAGGGCATGGGGCTTTGCCTTGGTCAAACCCCTTTTAGGTAATTAAACTAAAATGATGAAAGAATAGAATGAAACATATAATAATGGAGTTTATTACATTTCCATGATGTTTGATCTTGAAAGTCTGGAATAAAACATGAATAATCTGCTCTTGAAGATCTGAAAAATGAGGTCTTAATGCCTTGAAATGATAAAACCCTAAGTTGCTTGACTTGAGATGGAAGATTGGTGGATGAATGGTAAAGAATGGATGATAAGAGATGGGAGATGTAAAATGAGAAGGAAAACACTTATATATACAAATTTGTGCCGTAGTAACCCAATGATACCTCATCACAAGCCGACGTCAAGTAATTTTGAATAAAAACCCGAAAGGAAATTTGAAATATATTATGAATTTATAGCCAAGAGGGACTCATTCGCCACCCATGGCGAATGGGTCCCACCTTGGACTTGAAAGTGGGTGTAGGGAATTAATTCGCATAAATAATGTTAATTGTCTAGTTTACATTCAAAAATACACTTAATTAAGCCTTATAAGGGCATAAAGGGGTCAAATAAAGCATAATAAAGGTGTAAATAGTGAAATCAAGCCTAGAAAAGCATGAAAGCTTGTTACAAGACTTTACAACACTTTAGAATAGGCATTGATAAGGGATAAAAATGTGATTTTTAGATGAATTGTAATTAATAGAGTCTACAAAAGTGTATAAATGTTTTTACAACACTTCATAACACCTTCACAAGAGATCGTTAAATGCATTTTATTTTATTTACAAGGGTCCAAGACTTAGTGTGGATACATAAAATGCCTTGCAATACTTGAATCAAGGCCTCATTATGTCCAACTTATCATGAATTATTCCCATGTCAAGCAAAGGGTACTTTTTTCTACGACACACATGAGTTAGAAGAAGGAGGAG
Source organism: Sequoia sempervirens (assembly GCA_007258455.2). NCBI lineage: Eukaryota > Viridiplantae > Streptophyta > Pinopsida > Cupressales > Cupressaceae > Sequoia > Sequoia sempervirens. The sequence continues at coordinate 21,649,323 of VDFB02026320.1, read as the reverse complement.
GTGTAGTCTTCTAATAATTCTTCTCCTTAGGCTTGAAGGGATGCTCACCACCTGGAGGAGAATTTGTATTAGGATTCTTCTTATTCTTACCCTTTCCTTTGGAAGATTGAGCCATCAAGGTATGACTCTTAGGAAGAGCATCCTTTTGGATCAACTTGGATTGCTCCCTAGTTAGTCAATTAAAAAACACCTCAAAAGAAGGCATCTAATAAGCATCTCCCATATCATCCATGGTAGAATATAAGGTGGAAGAAAATACTTGAAATGCACCATGCAACTTACACAGGATCAAGAAGATACACTCTTTATCTATTTTGTCATGGCCACAACCTTTCAACTATGAAAAAATCAACTTCAACTGTGCAAGGAAGTCTTGAATAGTGGGAAAGGAATCTGGAGAGAGACAAGTGAGATTGGCTTCAAGCCATAAGATCCTGAACTGATTGAACTTTTCATACAACTTAACAAGCTTATCCCACACCTCTTTAGCTATTGTACACTTTGCAATATGAAACAACAAGTTACTAGAAACATGGAGGCCTATGAGTCCTTTCACCTCATCTATTTTGTTGCGATGAAAAAACTTCTCAAATTCCTTAGTGAACTCAGGTTGTTCAACATCTAACATTTTCCAAAGACCCTGAGATTGTAACAATTGTTTCATCTTGAGCTTCCATGTGTGATAGTTGTGCAAAGTGAGTAGTTCAATCTTCAGTTTTGACATGATGTAAAAATTGACATGAAGAGACCAATGTGCTACTTATACCCCCCTAGAATGGATAAAACCAACAATGTGCAATCCCTAGAAGAAAAAAACTTCACCAGAGAAACACTAGATTGAAGCAAAAATCTATATGCAACTTCAAGCTACAAAAAGTGGCCATTGATGGCAAAAAATTTCAAAACAAAGAGTACCCAAACCAAGCTCCCAGTCACACTATGCAACCACAAAAAAATTTCTCACAAATATCTATGTGTACAGTGATATATAAATAATAGAGAAATCTTGCGCCTTAAGAATGTGGGTTTATTTTCCTTTTGAAGGAAAATGTGGCCCAAAACTATATTGCAGACTGCCACCTCATGATCCATGCAGGTAGAAACTCCATGATCCGGTAAGAGATACCAACACCTCTATGATCCTTAGCTCATGCAACAATGAGAGCGTCAAGCTATAAGGGGACTAGATTTAACATATTTCTCACCAAAGTGGGATAATTTTTTGCAGCAGGTTTAAAAAATAGTGAACTTTTTTGCACACCGAGAAAGAAGGAACCCCTAAATGAATATTTAGGATCTTCACCCAAATTCAAAAATCATGCCCAACAATGCCCAACAAGGAGGAAATCACACGGGAAACCAATTTCCAGTGCCAATCCACCTCAAACACTCCTTTTTATTCAAACGCCTCCAATGAACCGTGGCCTCAACCTCTTCTACTTTGCACAATGATTTCCACTCACCGTTATGCCAAAGAAATTTTGCTTGCCTCATTTGCTCCTTCTCCAAATCGTGGGTTTGAACTCGTAGGTCTATAATGGGCAGATCGTTGGCTAAGGGTTTTGAACCCCTCCTTCAAACTAACAATCCTACCTCTAGATGGAATTCATGACCACCAAAAATGGTTATCGTGATCCTCTAGATTGAGAATCAACCCTTCAAATATCATGCCCCTCAGAAGGTCAAAAATGTGGCCGCTTCAACAGAAAAGAGATACGCCTATGTAGAGATATTTGAATGCCGAACAAATTTTTATGTGCCCTTCAACACAAAATCATTGCTCCTCTTTAACAGGAGAAATCGACAAGAATGGAAACTTTGAAATTTAATAAATTTCAAATGCCAACAAAGGATTTGATTTCACACATCTCTGGAAAACACTCTCATTGGAAGGGGGTTGCAGATGAATGCTCTGATACCATGTTGGAGCCGGCTTCCAGGAACGTCTACAGACCAAGACAACACCTTCATGAAAAGATAAGCAACATAAGGGGCTATTTCACCAGAAGTGAAAATAATGAAATTGAGATGAAAAATAATGTACAAAGCATGCCTTATAAAGGCACGAGAAGGTCAGTGCAGGAAGGTAACTGACATAAAAAACAATTAAAATATAGTTTCTAACTATTAAATGCATAACCACCCCTAAGTTAACTTAAGAGAATGTGAACGGTAAAAAATGATTCACTTTAACATTTGCAACCCTCACCTTTGTAAATAAAAACTACGCAGCCCTAATCTCTTTTAGCGCAACTTGTCTCTCTTTCACATGACAAAAATCAACAATTTAATCTTTCTCTCATAAATGTGGCATGCTCCTTCATACATCCTTCTCCTTTGTTTGTTTTTTTACTTTTAAAGTTCTATGTTACTTCCATGGGGCATGGTTGCTATTAGTTAGAAGGTTGTTCATCTTTTTTTAGTTCTTCCATTCAAAATATTCATACTCCTTGATAGATCAATTAATAAATTTTGAATTGATTTTAAACAAAAATGGCCAAAAATATATGATCAATATGTTCAATCTAGCACCCAAGATCTTGGAGGAAATAAACATAGTATTTCCAAGGTCATAATAAACCAGTTTTAAATCCATCAGATATTGGAATAATAAGATGCTTGATCAAGATTAAAATCAATGTGTGACATTTTGACAATCAATGCCAATAATGTCAACCAATCTCCACCAGAAATGACCACCAACACCAAATTTGAAATTAACTCTTAAAATCGACTGCAACACCAAAAAATCCACATAAACTAAAATCAAACCAAAATGGATGAAAACCAAACTGAACTGTTTTTGGTTGATGAGGATCGTTAGTCTACTCATATGCTCCTCAATCAAATATTGTTCTCTTTCTCCTTATTTATATTTCTTGTATTTTATTTACAAAGTCCTAAGTGCTAGCATAACTTGTGTTTTGGATTTTATCTTTATTTCAATTATTTTTGTTTTCAATTCAAAACATTTATCATTTTCATTTTGAATATTATCAAAAATATAGGTTATGTTGTTATAAATAGGTGTTTTACCTAACTAGTTAATTAGTGGGTCCTATTTACATGTTAAGTCCACTTAGGTCCTAGGAGGGAATCTTTCTAGATGATGTTAGTTGTCACTAGTGTAGATTCTAAGCTAATGTATTGTAAACTTGGTAGAATCTACTCAATTTAGAGGGTTAACTGGATGAACAATCCACTTCACATTGCTTAAGACTACATTAAATCATCAACCAAGGTGTGTAAACTTATGATGGTACTACACTATATATGCCTTCACGAACTCTTGTTCACCTAAATTGTCCTATGCAAACTCATTCAGACTATTCTACTTTGTTGGAATCTTACAGAATTGCAAAAAACAATATAATTAGTTACAAAACCTAATGGCTATGGCTACCTGCAGCATAAGTTGTAGATGACTACTAATAACAAGTACAAAATCAATCCAAAACTATTCAAAATCACATAATAACTAATTATAATATTTGGAGTGCTATGATTCATCAATTACACATCTGCTCATGAACAACAACTACTGTAACCAACTATAAGAGCTATTCTTCTTTACTTTGCAATGCATTTATAAAGCAATAGAAATAGAATTAACAATAATGCATAAATGAACAAGTAAATAGATGAAGTGAGGGGTAGTACCTTGAGTGGCCAACCTAGGGGACTGTATCACTTAACTTAGAACCAAATCTAACTCAGACTCTTACACATCCATTTAACACAACTCCATTCATTTCATATCACCAAATATTCAAACAAAATCCTTCTCGCAGATTGTATTCAATAATTACATTTCAACATGTTTTTAGATCACTTGGAACTAGAAAATGACTAACTAGTAACAACTTATGACAACCAACTAAATTTACTACAAGCTCATCCCCTGACTTTATACAAAAATGGGGAGAGTCTTATTCAAACTACTAACTAACTGTAATCATTAATCCCACGCCTAGATATGAGGATATGAAATTAAGACCAACTTATTCATTCTAACTGAAAAGGAAAAAGAAACCTATTCAAATAAGAACTCCAATGAAATAGTTTACATGTGAGACACATAATAAAACGTTTAGAATTCTATAAAAATCCTTCTTCAACATTTATTCCTTCCATGATGAGTCACGTTCAGCTCCATAACTTCCTGCACTTTAGGCGGCTTGAACTCCATTGATCCCCTATTCCGCTGCTTTGGTTCTTGCTACAAATACTCCATTCTTGTTACCACATGTTGAGCTACAAAGAGGTTAATGGACACACAACATACATATGCAACTAACGATCACAATTAAATCACATAATTCCATTCATATACATACATACTCATGTTTAAATCATGCAATATTACTATGAATATTATCATCATACTTCATATTCACAAACTAGGTTCAAAGTTGCAAAGTATGTATGAAAGGATAACATATCATGGAAGTATTGTCTGGAAATTACTTAGAAAATATATGTAAATTTTCTAAAAGCATATGAAAAGCAATAGAAAAAGTACTAATGACTAAGCCCATCAACTAGATCTTATCTTATCTTTTTTCATTTAATGCTTGTATCCTAGGTCATTTAATATTTATTGAGGTAGTTGTCTTATTGTACAGGATTAAGACACATGTCAAGATCTTGTCTAATCATATATCACAACTTGCCTTTATAAGTAAGGCATCATGTGTACATCACATATTCAATCTTGTGATTTCACATCTATTTTTATAACAAGCTATTATTACCATTTTCTCTCTCGTTAAAGATATTTTGATCTTGCAACTATTCTTGGAGGTGTTGGGAGTCACCATTTACTCCTTCATGGTATCATATCTCTGGTGTTGCAGATTCCTTCCCAAGTATGAGGATTTGATCTTGGATCAAATATTTTGATGGATGCATTTTAGGGTTTCAAGGACCTTGTTAGCAAGAAATTTGGGGAAACACGGATCGAAGTTCTAAGCCCTAAGTATTTTCTAAGTATTGTACTTTATACCCCAGACTTAGTAATATAAAGATGAACATCGATGCAATCAAACATATACTTATCTAATTATGCATCTATAGAATAATAGATAAAATCATATAGATAGAGCTTCAGTATCCATCCTATTAATCAAATCAAAATTGGTAGGATGTAATATCTTCCCCTATACTCTTGTTTAACTCTTATCTAATCTCTATACATTTATCCTTCCATACATTAGTCTTTGTACATATACTTCTCTCTATCTATTACATGTATTCTCTTCTTTTCCTCTTATATTATGCCATTCATATCTTCTTGTATACTTATACCTATGAGATGGGATGTGGCCCATCTATCCTATCCCTAGTCTATATGCTATATTTACAATATTATGCTCCAGAAGTCCTTTGTGCCAAAATGTGGTATGGTTTCCCCACTAATGTCTTCATTGTCCTATTTTTTGGATAACATCACCCCCCCCCTTTCAAAATGTTGACTTGTCCTTAAGTCAACACTACTCTAATGGAATGATATCTATGTAGATGTCCTTGAGGCTATCAACTATGGTATCCCATTGGGTTTTGACTAGGTGTAGCTATTGTGTTTGTACATGGATCACCTATACTAGGAGTTTCTCTGCCTCCAATAATGTTTGTGGAATTTGTGTCTTTTGTGCTAGTTGTTGAGCCTCCTTCAAAGGATTCTAGTAATGCATGCCAGTCATAAGATGACTACTTCTTAGAGTTGATGGAATTGATTTCATACCTTATCTCGTTGATCATGTAAAATTTTGAAACTATGTGTGTACTACCTCTAGCTATACCCTTCATTAGTCATCTGTGTCCTATACTATATTGTATGTTGTCACTCTTTGAATAATTCTAGTTGATCCATTTGAGCCTTTATTGTTGTTACTAATGTCCATTGTAAATGAAATTGATATAGGGAATCCAATCCCCTTTTGTTCTCTTTATGCTCTAGATCTATGACTCTAAAGTGGAGTGTGTTGTAGCACACTTCTTTCTTTCCTCATCAATCCTATCCTTCTACAATTATGTCTAAAGTTGTTGAGAGAGTGTCTTCTTTTGTGATTAGGTATCCTAGATTACCCCATCTATCATATTTCTTAATTATGTTTCCAATGGTTGTGAAGAGTCCCCTAAGATGTGAGGGAACTTGATGTATCTCCTTCACTAGCTCTTCTAACTAATTGGAGTTCTCTGCATGATGCTATAGGATATCCTCTTTGGATATTTGGTGGAGGATGTCTCCCAACTAAAACTTATGTAATGGTGATATGTTGCCCAGGTCTACTTTTGAACCCACTAGTGTACCTAGTTGTAGGAGTTGGGGAGAGGCCACCATCTAAATCTACTTCTGCTTAGCTAAGAAGTCCTTGATGAATTGCATAGACAATGTTGCAGAGGAGGATGGTGTCTCAGAGTGTGGAAGAGGAGAAGATTGTTCTTGTTTTGATGATGTTTCCTTAAGTTTTTCTTCCTCTTCTTATAGCTTACGATAGGATTTATTTTTAGCCTCTTTTATCTCCTTTTGTATTGTTTGTGTTACCTCTAGTTTCTCAATCATTAATTTGTCCAACCTTCATTTGGACTAGAGCTTTATTGTTTGAATTTTTGCTATCTTCTACTTCTACGAAGGTTTAAAGGTACTAGCCAACTCTACAATGGCTAAGTCTTTTAGCTTTTCTTCCTCCTTAGATACTTTTTCTCTTCTTTGTTTAAGGGCGGTAGTCAAAGAATCCAAAAATTGATCCATCAGGTCTTCCAACGATATGTTGGATGCTACCATGTACTTAATTATTTCCTTCTCTGTGATTATCTGATTAGGTGCCGCCATGTGGGGGTATTTCTAGAGTGTGAGGTCCATCACTTCTTTTTGGAACAATCCATTGAAGAGATGGTCCTCATCTACCAGCGGGAAGACCTCTAAAATGTATGTGGTATCTAAAACAGATGTATCCTTCATGATTATCTATTCTTCTTCTTCTATGTCCACCACTTGTGAAGAGACTTCTCTATGTTATTTCTCTTTTCAACTTTTAGGATTTTTCTTTAAGCTCTTTTGTAGAGGGGATTTTGTAGCTTCTTTCTCTGATAGTTCCTTCCTAGGAGTGGTTGTAATTCTTCTTTTCCTTGGTTGAATGCTCTCTCCTTGTGAAGGTTTTATAAGTGGGTGCCACTTTGGAGTCTTTCGGACCTCCGAGGGATGGATGTGCTCTACTCCTTTGAATTTTTCTTTGGGATCCCCCATTTTTCATGTAGCTTCCCCTTATTTTTATCAAGTTGTTATTCAATCTTCTTCTTTGTGATATTATCCATATATTCTCATTAGGTAGTGAATTGATCAGCTTGTGAATCCTTTGGGTAGCTAAGGAGTGTGGTGGCATAATTGTGAAATTTTGCATCGGTTACCTCATAGGGGAGTTTAGGTATCCATAGTCCTAGTCTTGATGGCTTCCATAAATGTGTAGTCTTTATCTACTAGGAAGACTATATCTTTAATATATCGAAAAACCACCTCATAGGAGATGTGACATAGATGTGGGGATGATTTCCTTATTTATCATAAGCTTCCTCTTGATGACATTACCAAAGGATGATTGAGCAATGACATTTTAAACTTTTTTTATGATTTTTAAAATAGGATTATACGCTCGAACTTTATAACTTGTACTATAGTTAAGATAGTCAAGTATTTTGACAATAATCTTATTTATTTAAAATGTTGGTGGCATTCCATTTATCACCTTTAACAATAATGATATCTTTATCTTTTAGTAATATTTGAAAGAATTAAACTTAAATTTAAAGATGTTCCATTTGAGAGGTTTGGCATTGCCAAAGAACAATTTGAAAATTTTATACCTAATTTTATCATCCAACTAAAATAATAAAAATCTTACCACATTTTTTATTTCAATCTAGAGACTTTTTAAAGAATAGAATGAGTGATAGCTAGCAAAGAAAAAGTTCATTTTAAACAAATTCTTGGGAAGAAGTAGCCTTGGGGTTCACATTCCTTGGAAAAATATCTCTTATCAATGCATGAAAGGTTGAGGTCAAGGGGAAAACCATGTTAGCAAGAGAAGCATGAGATGGATTTTAAAGGGAAAAGAGCTCCAAGAAGGGACAAAGAATCAAGTGCTTGGATTACCAAACATCACTAATGGTTGCAACATGTTTTTTTATTCTTCTTTAAGTTAAATAAATTTGAGTGGCATGGTCTTAACTCCAAAGAGATTGAATAGTTATCCATATATTATGAAATACGTCACTCTAAAATTTTGATATATTATAAGGTTTGTAATACAGTACACAAACCAAGTTTTAAACATATTGCAACGACTTTGAATAACTATTAACAACACTTATTATTATGTTTACCCCCAAACATATTGTAATGGTAGGGACTATTTGTTACATGACACTTGTTAGAGATAGGCCTTCAATTTAAGGGAGGGTAACAACATGAACAACATCAAAGCCATAATCCTTGGGTTTATAACTACTATAATATTTGTTTCTTTGATTGTTCTAGTGAGGTGTTTGTTTAAATATCTATTCAACTTGAAAAAATAAGACAAGTAGGAAATATCTTGGTCAATACATTCCTCATTGTAAATGCTAAAGTCCCTAGTGGCTAGAGCCTTTAAGACAACATTTTTAGGTAGGATGTTGATGTGAGGACATATGGGGGTAAAGTTTGACCTATGGGTAGATTTTTGAAAGACTTGATGGGCTAAGGACCTGTCCATTTTCTTGATGAGAAGGATATTACAAAAGGAAGTTAGTTATTATTTTTAAGTTCTTTGTTGAACTTAATGTATTTGATAATATTGCTTAAGTAAAAGTGGATTTTTCTAGTTGTTCAAAGTCATAGGACCAACATAGATTAGTATTGTCAATATATGTTTTCCACCACTTAGGTTTAAGTGGAAACAAATTAAGGGCCAACTCTTCAAAATGCTCCATAAAAATGCTAGAAATGATAGGGAGTAACATGGATCCCATGGAAACACCATTATATTACTTATAGATCACCTTGTGGAAATTATAAAACATGGAACTTAGGCACAAGCACAAGGGAATCTATCTCATCATAGGTTATTTGTTTACTTGTTTTGATAGTTGCAAGGATTTTAGTAAACAAGGACACAAAATTGAAATTGATGAAGATAATTTTTTTTCCTACCTTTTTGTCCTTGATAAAATTGATAAAATGGGTTGAGTCCTTAATGAAGGAACAAGATATCCTCACAAGAGGAGAGGTGATGTTAACAAGGAAGGAAACAAGTTTCTAAGTTAGGGAATTCATGGTGTCTACAATGTCTAAGAGGAATGCCAACTTTGTGAATTTTCGGCATGCCATAGATGTGGGGGTGACTTCCATATTTAGTATAAGCTACCTCTTGGTGACATAGTCAAAGGATGATTGGACAATGACAAGTTAAATTTTATTTATGATTTCTAAAATAGGATTAAACAATCAAACTTTATAACTTCTACAATTAGTAAGGTTGTCAATCATTTTGACAACAACATAATTTTTTTTAAATGTTGGCAACATTCCATTTATATCACCTTTAATAATATATGATATCTTTATTTTTCACTAATCTTTTGAAAGCATCAAACTTAAATTTGACGATATTCCATTTGAGAGGTTTGACATGCCAAATAATAATTTCATAATTTTACCTAATTTTATCTACCAACTTAAATAATAAAATTCTTACCATATTTATGCCGAGAGGCGTTCTATCAGTCACAGCAGGGGATCAAAAGACATGAGTACATAAAAAAGAAATGGCAATTACAATAGATTGATGTGCGCTATGAAATGAAGAGTCAAGAATTAGTTACAATGATAGTGATTAATGGAATTTGAATGAAATGAAGAGTCAAGAATCGGTTGCAATGACAGTGATTAATGGAATTTGAAAGATTAGTATGTTACAAATCACCTGTGGCTGGCATTACATAACTGATGAGAGAGGAAGAGTGAGCAGTTTTGTGCTTATATCTAGCGATGAAAAATCAAAATTCTCTATGTGGAAGCAACTATGTCGAATCCATATGCTTTGATTGTTTCAAGGAGTAAAGAGCAAGTGCAGTAGTCGATGTAGGTGTTTTTTCTCTATGGAGCATTGTCTCGCTGGTGCAATGCGGCCCTCAAAACTGGAATCTCAATGCAGAGACTACCTGGTAGATTTGGTAAGCTGATCAATTCACTTTTGTATTTAAACCCACTTTGTAAATAAATGTAGGCAAACTAAATATTCATCAATCTGTGTTGTTACGACTGTGTTGCATCTAAGTTTTCTTCTTCTTCTTAGGGTTGGTGTGTTTAGTATCATATTTCATCAATGTTTACTTTGCGTCTATGAAGATCTGATATATGGTACTTGTGGGACATGTTTGGGTCTTTTTCAAAGCTTGATGTTTTAGGTTCTTAAGAGCTTGATATTTTGTGTATGTAGGAAAGAGTTGCAGATTGCGGTTGTTTAAGCAGTTGGATATGAGAATCAACCGCAAAGCATTCAACGAAGAAAATCGGCTTCTCGCTGCCCATCAACTCTACGGTAACAAATGGGAAATGATTGCCCGACTTTTTCCTAGTCGACACCAAGAAGCGGGTAATATTATCAAAATTGTCCTGCATATAAAATAATATCTCTAGACCTCACCCATCGGATATATTACAATCATATTGTGTATATTCACTTTGAAATATCAATGCTCATTGATGATCTTATAACATATTGATTCGAAAACTTATGTCTGCAGAATGTCAAGGAAATTAATCTCAACATCTTGGGCACTTGCTACAGAGGTAATTAATCTCATTAGCTCAGGCGCTTGCTATAGCCCCATATAGTGATAATTATGAGCAGATAAAAACTGCACATTCACCTAAATTAAAAGGAAGTTAAAAGTAAACCTCATTGATAGATACTTCAAGAAAATTATGCCCTGGCAAGATGTTTTCATTTTGTTTTGATAGAGGTTTTACCATGTAATCAATTGAACAGGTAGAATATTTTTGTTTGGTTTTTACAGAGCTTACTTCGATTGTTTTTTAAATGAAGTATTAGTATGAAAGTCACTTACATAGCTAATATGTGGCCTCACACTACTCCAAGTTACCGCCTCTAGATGAGATTTTAATGCAGCCAACTGGCAGTCCTCGAAAATCCAAGCAATTACCACATCTTAGTGCCTCAGAGAAGAAGACACTATCGATTTTGTTTCTTAATGCAAAAACAATTATAGGACAGTTTTGCAACAAATAAAATGATCATATAATAAACGATTCAACTAACCAAGCTAAAAGGTTGAACACAATTGCCTTCCTTTTTGTACAGATCACCAACTTGCTCATTTAAAGCCTCACAATTCTTAGGGTTTTACAGTGAGTTTCTATACATTAAAACCTCAAAAAAATGTTGCCTACCAAAATTTAATTATCTTTAAACTAACATATATATATTATAATATATATAAAATACACCGAGAGATATCCTTCTCAAGGCGCTTATTTTTTAACAAATTTTTATTATAAAAATTGAATAGGCGCCTCAAGAAGGATAGCTCTCAGCATATTTTATATATATTATAATATATATATGTAGACATGTAAAATGTATTGATTGATATTGGACATCTAATCCTGACCACTAACATCGCTTCATCCTGAATCATCCTTCAGTCTAACCATTTAATCAAATGCCTTTATTTAATTAAATTCATTAATATTCCTCTCTTAATTAAATAAATTAGTTATATAATTAAGTCATCCTTTCTTGTTAATTAAATTAACCAGTCAGATCTAATTATCCCTATTTAATTAAATAATTAATTTTATTTGATTAAATCTTTAAAGTCTATCTATTGAATTAAATAAATTAAAACCTTATTTAGTTTAATCTAACATCATCTATTTTAATTAAAAAAATCAAAACTACTTATTTAATTAATCCTTTATCATATTCTTCTCATATTTGATTTAAATAAATCCACAAATTTAAGTTAAATAGGTCACATCATTTAATCCCTTTATTAAATTAATTAACCTTGATTAATTTAATTTCTTCTCATGTCCCATCCTCCATCTTTTGCCACTTGCACATGAAAATTGAATTATTTGATTTATTAAATCTCCATTTTCTTCAACAAGACATTTTTTAAGGAATATTCCTCAAATTTGAATTCAAAATCCAAGTGGACTTTGTCCTTCCAACAAGGCATTTACTCCACCTACAAAGTCATTTTGCCTTGAGCCAAGAGGCATTCAATGCACCTTCTTTCCCTCTTACATGTCATTTCAACAATTTCAAAATTCAAATATAGGCATTTATTGGCACATTGATCTAAACTTGCATATCATTGGCCCATTCAAATGTTGACAAGTGGCACTTTGCCATTGGATGAAATTTAGTCCCATATTGCTCTATTTTTGGCATTCTTTCAACTTGACATTATATAAATAAGAGGTTAATCTCTTCATTTTATCATATGCAATTTGAGTAAACTTACTATGCTCAAATATTTAGCAATCTTCATCCATACTTTCAAATTTATAGCTAGGTTATGCAGATTTTTATCTTGGAGACTTCATCACTCTTCATCAAAGTGGATCAAATTTCATCATCAAATCACCATTGCATCATTGGAGTTGGGAAAAGGGATAATTTTCACATCAAATTGGCATCAATTCCCTTAAGAGATTGAGAATTTACTTTGCTTTAGAATAGGATTTGATATGTTTTAAGTCTTGTTGTATGCTTCATTTCATTTCCTCTCTCCATTTTGCAATTTAAATGAATTTCTTGAAGAATCTATATTCTAGATTGCATTTGATCTAATTTGTTGTTTGTTTATTGTGTTATTGTAGGTTTAGAATCTAGGTTCACTATATATATATATATATGCTAGTTTTTTATTTCAATCAAGAGACTTTTTAAAGAAAAGAATGAGTGATACCTAGCAAAGCCAAAATATATTCCATTTGAGAGGTTTGGTAATGCCAAAGAATAATTTCATAATTTTACCTAATTTTATAGCCAACTCAAATAATGAAACTCTTACCACTTTTTTATTTCAATATAAAAGATTTTTTAAAGAATAGAATGAGCAATACCTAGAAAAGCCAAAATCTATTTAAAATAAATTCTTGCTTTGGAAGGAAGAAGTGGCATTGGGGTTCATATTACTTTCAAAAATATATCTTATCAATGCATGAAAGGTCGAAGTCAAGGGGAAAACCACATTAGCAAGAGAAGCATAAGATGTATTTTAAAGGGAAAAAGGTTCTAGGAAGGGACAAAGAATCAAGTGTTTGTATTACCAATTAAATTAACATCATTAAAGGTTGCAACATGTATTTTTTTCTTCTTATTTAAAAGTTAAATAAATTTAAGCGGCATGGTCTTAACTCAAAAGAGATTGACAAATTATCTATATATTATGATTTACATCTCTCTAAAACATTTATAGATTATGGAAAGTGATCCAAAATATTGATGGAGAAAAAAACATACATAGTTAAATCTATAAATATTCAAGCTAATGTTATGAATTGTGAAAATTTTATATCTTTAATTGAAAAAAGTGATGTAGGAGCACTTGGCACACACACGATCCACATCAACCAAAAAAATTTCTAGTTTATTTTCTTTATTTTTGGTTTGGTTTGTTGGTCTTTGGCATTTCATGACAATGGATGTGATTGACACAATCAGATTACACTTTGAGCTCTTGACTAAAGTCACAAAGGAGTGTTAAAGGTCTTACCCATTACTTATATTCAAACAATATATAAGTATATGGACATGACATCTGGATATATACATGTTCTTCTCTAATTCAAGATGTGCAAGCAACTTAGAGCAATGGAGACTTTGAAAGTTTCATTTCATAAGCGACATGTTGATTTGATTAAATTGGTTATTGTGATATGTACAGTCCAAGTTTTAAATCTTCAAAATTAAATGTTGAAGTTCTATGTTTAAATTTAACTTATCTTATTTATCATTCACAAATAATGGTGGAAGGATGAAAGGCAACATACAGTGGAAGATAATATGCACAAGTAAAAGAAGACAATGGGAGAAGTAGAAAGGCCACGTGAGAATAAAACAAGGTAAATTACTAATATTTAAGCTTTTGGATTCAACTGTGTCCATTTTTTTGTCGACGTTTCGGATCACACTCAGTGATCCATCATCAGGAAGAGGAAAAAAATGAGATGAGATTGCAGAACAAGTCTTAATAAAGGGTGAGATGGAGGAGGAAGAGAAAAGACTTAAAAAACAATAAAATAATATACCAAGGAAAAAATAAACAAGTCAAACCCAATAATAGAATTTGAAAGTGTTATATATTATATATATAAAAGAAGAAATTTAAAGGTAACTAAAGCTTAAAAATAAAAATGAGGAAATTACAAAATAAATAAATAAATCAATGATTAAAACAAAATAGAAAGCTAGAGAAAGTAAAAAACATTAAAAGATATCAAGAGGACAAAAAGATGAAGGAAGAAAATGAATATACTATAATTATTTAATACTAGAGAAACAAAAAGATTAAATAAGTTAAAAAAGGACAAAAGCTAGAACTAGTATAAAATCAAATTCAAAATAAAGGTAAAAAAGATAGAAAGCAAACAAAAAGACCAAAAAATAATTAGTTTAAAATTGTTATGTTAATTTAAAGATTACAAGAAAGCAAAAAGTTATAAAAGACAAAAACATAAGACTATAATAAAATCAAAATCAAAACATAAGGCAATAAAAGAAAGAAAAAGAAGAAAATAATTAAAAAGAGACAATAGAAGAGATGAACATAAATGAACTTAAATGAATAAAAAAAGTAAGGTGAAGGAGTGAAAGAAAAAATAATAAATAAATAAATGAAAAGAAAAATAAGTGCAAAAAATATAAAAGAAAGAAAAAATAAGAACAAGAATCCCTAAATAGGTAATTGGTTAAAGAAAATAATTGAAGAAAAACAAAATTACAAAGAAAGGCAAAGGAGGAAAGAGGGAAAGGGGGAAAGGTAAAAAAGAAAGAAAGGAGGGGAAGAGAGAAAAGTTAGACTGCACCAAAGAAAAGGGGAGAGGTCAAAGGGGGAAAGGAAAGATAGGTGAAGGTGAAGGCGAGAGTGAATGAATTAGGTGGGAGGGTTGGAATGGAGAGAGTTTAGAAGGGGATGCCAAGATAGACTTAATTTCCAACCTTCATCTCAATTGAGATTGGTGGAGTGGTTTCGGATGGTGATGGCTTCTTGTAGTTTGCATTTGAAAAAATTATCTTCCTTAACCACCACTTGGGTGTTCTTTAGGCCGATGTGGTGCTTGGTTTGGTGGGAGTGCTTTGCAAGGGCCAATTGAGAGATTCTATCTTCTCTAATATCAGCACAATGCTCTTTGATTCTATTGTTGATGGATTGCCCCATTTCTCCAATATATGGGGTCCCACAAGAGCAATCTATCTTGTACATTCCACAGTGGAGAAGAGGCGGTAAGGGGTCCTTGGTCATGGGGATAAGATTCCTTGTGGTAGAGATGGGTTTGAAAGCACAAGAAATACCTTTTTTGTGAAGAATTTTTGAAATCTTATAGGAGAAGCCTTCAATATAGGGTAGGGTGGAAAATTAGAGAGGGGTGGTTCTTATAGGCTTGGTCGCGAGAAAAGTTCAGTTTTTGGCACTTTCAAAAGCTTTGAATATTTGCTTATCACGATATCCATTGAGTTTAAAGACACGGTAGAGATGAGAAAGCTCAATGATGATGTGGTCTTTATCACAAATGCAATAAGCCCGAGTTGTGAGAGTGTTGAGGACACTCGCCTTTTGGGTCAGATGGTGATGAGAAAGGCATCAAAAAAGGAGTCACAGGTGGAAGAGAGAGGCATCATAGAAGATGGAAGGCCACACATAAATGATAGAAGGTGAAAATCCCGTGTGAGGATATGAGGAGGCCACACTATAGAGTGTTGAGGGAGGAAGAGACAATGAGGGACTTTTAACAAAAAGAATAGTGAGTGCACGAAGAGAAAATTCTTCCACACATGAGCTTGAGAGGAAATATAAGGTTGCAAGAGTGGAAGATTGTGCCAATAGAGGGATGAAGAATCATGCATGAACACAGGGCCATGTGAAATCTTGATAGTATGTAAGAAGACCTAGTGCTATGAAGAGAACCGATGATGAAGGTGGTGGTTGTTGTAGTGTAAGGAAGACATTGTAAGGAAAGAGTGCAGGAAAATGTTTAGGCCATATGATAGAGGAATCATTGTATTTTGTTATTGGTTGGTATTAGAGTGGTTGCATATAAGGTAGTAAGAAAGAGGCATGGTGAGTGCAATAGAAATGGATGTAAGATTCTTTTAATATCTGGTTGTAAATAATGATTTTTCCATTTGAAATATATGAATAAAAGAAGTATTTTACCATTTTTTACAATTGGTGTAATAAAATTTAAATTGGTTGCTTGACAAATGAAATTGTCAAGGCAATCGAGTTTAATGTGAGTTTTGTGTTTGTTGTGAGAGAAGGTTTTTTGTTTATGTCTGCATCAATTAGTATCAGAGCGGGTAGTCCTGAGAGTGGAGATGATCCGTCAGGACCTATGGGTGAGGTGTGAACAAATCACGGATCATGAGGCATTTCGTACCAAGAAGAAAGTGTGTGAAGTGGTTAAGAAGAAGCTCGTGAGAGATATTGTAGGTGTGTGAGAATCCTGAGCAGCAAGTGAAGGAGCTTGAAGCCACAATAGAATGTGTTTGTAGAATGAGTGATTGCAACGAGCAAGATGGGTTGGGTTGTGAAGAGACCTGTGTGGATATTGTTTTGGGAGCAGTATTGGGAGAATGTGGAGGACAAAATGTGTGAAGCAATGGAAAAGATAATTCGAGAAGAAGTAGGAAAGATCGAGGTGAGGCTCGAGAAATTGGAGAAGAGTGTTGGGAAAAGTGAGAGGAAAGTGGTAAAGAGGAGTGAGAAGAAGAATGAGGATATCAACCTGAGATGCAAAGAGGAAGAAGTGAGAGCAACCCCTACCGATGAAGAAATTGCAGGAAAGACATACCATGAGGAAGGCATGAAGAGAGAAGAATAAAGGAATGAAGCGAGCAACGAAGGGTGAAGGTGAGGTAGATTTGTTTGCACAATTGCTAAAATTTGATGAAGAGTGAGCATTGAAGCTTGATGTTGTAGTGAAGAAAGAAGAGCAAAAAGTTGTAGCTGATGAGGAGGTGGAAAATATCACAATAACAATCGATGGTGTAGCTATGAGCAAAGATGAGGAAAAACAATTTTGTGATGTTATTGTGTTTTTAGATGAGATGATAAAAGGAAAGAGGGATAGAGAGAAAGAGTGTACAGTAAATGTTGTGTGGTTGTGTGTAGAGATGGTTGAGGATGTTGTAGGATTTTGGTGGAGGTGGTCGGTTAGAGGTGGGTTTGAACCCACAAAGGAGAAGAGGAGTGTGGAAAGCATTTGACGGAGGAGGTTGTGCTTTGGTGGATGTGATTCCATGAGGGGAAAGAATAAGAGGGTGCAGTGTTGTTGGAGGATGGTGGTGTGTATTCTGACACGATACTGGAAAAAGTGAAAGAAGGATTAATTTTGAACACTTACACAACAAAGGAGTTTGTTGTAGGTTGATGTCAACCTGAAAGAGTGATTCCATCACTCAACTCCACCATTGTGGGCCTATGCTCACAATCTTTCTACTCTACGTGTTTGATGCAGGAGCACCCAAGCTCACACATGATCCACATCAACCAAAAAAAAAATTAGTTTGTTTTCTTCAGTTTTAGTTTGGTTTGGTGGTCTTTGGTGTTTCACGATAATGGATGTGATTGACACAATCATATTGCACTTTGATCTCCCAACTAAAGTCATAACAAAGTGTTAAATATCTTACCCATTACTTATATTCAAACAATATATAAGTATATGGACATGACATCTAGATATATACATGTTCTACTCTAATGCAAGATATGCATACAACTTAGAGCAATGAAGACTTTGAAAGTTTTATTTCATAAGCGACAAACTAATTTGATTAAATTGGTTATTGTGATATGTATAGTCCAAGTTTTAAATCTTCAAAATTAAATGTTGAAGTTCCATGTTCAAATTTAACTTGGTTTGTTTATTATTCACAAATCACAGTGGAAGGAGGAAAGGCAACATGCATTGGAAGATAATACACATAAGTAAAAGAAGACAATGGAAGAAGTAGAAAGGCCACATGAGAATAAAACAAGAAGGTAAAATTATGAACATTCAAAAAAGGAGTCGTGGGTGGAAGAGAGAGGCATCATAGAAGATGGAATGCCACGTAGAAATGAGAGAAGGTGAAAATCCCATGTGAGGATATGAGGAGGCCGCACTACAGAGTGTTGAGGGAGGAAGAGAAAACGAGGGACTTTTAACAAAAAGAATAGTGAGCGCACAAAGAGAAAATTCTTCCACGCAGGAGCTTGAGAGGATACATAAGGTTGCAGGAGTGGAAGATTGCACCAAGAGAGGGATGAAGAATCATGTGTGAACACAAGGCCGAATGAAATCTTGATAGTATCTAAGAAGACCTAGTGCTATGAAGAGAACTAGTGATGAAGGTGGTGGTTGTTGAAGTATAGGGAAGACATTGTAAGGAAAGAGTATAGGAAAATGTTCAGGCCATGTGACAGAGGAATCATTGTATTATGTTATTGGTTGGTATTAGACTGGTTGCATATAAGGCAGTAAGAAAGAGGCATGGTGACCTTGAATAGATAGTGTGCAATAGAAATGGATGTAAGAGTCTTTTAATATCTGGTTGTAAATAATGATTTTTCGCTTTGACAAATATGAATAAAAGAAGTATTTTACCATTTTGTCACAATTGGTGTAATAAAATTTAAATTGGTTGCTTGACAAATGAAATTGTCAAGGCAATCGGGTTTAATGTGAGTTTTGTGTTTGTTGTGAGAGGGGTTTTTGTTTGTTGTGAGAGAGGGGATGTGCTTTAATTTAAGTTTTATTTTAATTTAATTGATTTTCTCTAATAATGTATACTATATTTTGAAAAATTAAAAAATTACTTGCATAAATATAATTTATTTGTATCTATATAGAAAAATCACTTTATTCACAAGATTATAAATAAAAAATGAAAAACTATTTAAAATAAATATATTTTTGGTAAATATAAAAAAAATCAAAATTTTACAATATATTAATATAAAGTTATTAAAAAATATAATATTTACTATCTTTTGAGAAATAAAAAATAAGAAAATTACTAATATAATTATAATTTAATTTATCTATTTAAAGAAAAATTTCTCTATTTATGAAACATTCTCAAATAGTTGTTAATAATATAAAAAAAATCTCCAAAAAATGTCATTATTATAAGTCTGACACCTAAGATTTTAGACCAATGATATTCATCATAAATAATTTTAAAACATTTTAAAGTTATAAATCTTGCATCTTTAGAATATAAAAAAAATTATTGTCAAACAATTTAATAATAACAAAGCATCTTGTTGCGGGCAAGAGGTCATGAGCTCTAGTCTCCCCATAGTCCCCGTGGTACTGGAGGGCATGTCACGCCAACACCATCGGTCATGTGAAAAAAATTTACCAAACACACTGCAGTTTATAGGGGGACAAATACTCGACTGATTCCTGCAGTCTAAAAAAAAAACTAATTAAACAAAACTAATTGCAATAGTATTAACATAAATAAATTTGTTAAATTTATCATAAAAAATTATGATAAATTTGAATTATTTTTATGTCAAAGGTGTATCCTTATTTGTAGTTCACAGAACTTGTTTTGTCGACGGAGATTGACAAATAATCAATGCAAGACAATGGAAATGAATATGGTTGTTCATCATTGTCAGATTGCTTTCACTATTCATGACATTAACTCCTCATGGGTCCCTTCATCCACCGTTCCAACATGGCTCATGAGGAAAAATCTACAACAGTGAAAATAGATAATATTTTCATCGCCTATGAAGTGACACACCCTGCCACAACAATCCTGTCTCTGACACCGTATTCACTTTGGAGAGATAAAACACCACCTGTCAAATCTAAGCATAAAAAAAAAACATAATATTAAGGGCAATAATATTTTACTAAATATAATATTTAAATAATAATAATAATAATAATAAAGCAATAATATAATAATATAATAAAACAATAATTTAGTATTGTTCATATAATTATAAGAATAATAATTTATCACTAATATATTACTAATTATATAATAATAGTAAAATACTATAATAATTTAATACTAATATTATGAATAATATAATAATATTAATATTAATAATATATTACTAATATTTTTTTTGTATTATATATAGAGAGATCAGAAAAAAAGGCCCCGAGGGAGCACCGAAGAGTATGGCTCAAGGGAGGCCAGGCCTCACATCAAGAGCAAACAGAGAACAGCAATACAAAAAATAAATATACAACCTACGCACAGTGCAGATATAAGATGTTACAAAACATAGCATAGACTAGTAACCGGTGTCATCGATGGTATCAACCCAAGCCACCCAGCCCAAGGCGCCTTCCATCCAAACGATGTGTTTGGTTTCCTGAATCTGAGCCAACATGAGGACCTGCACCTTATTGACTTTCCTGTTGTTCTTCACTTCCTGGATCAGGATCTTGCACGTTTTCTCAAAAAGCTGCAAATCGTCCATAGTTTGCCTCCAGGCATAACCTCCTTGCATCTCGTAAATGAAGAACGTGGCGGAGCCATTCTTGAGGAACCTCTTGAGCTTCTCTTTTTCAATCAACATGGTGGTGCGGACCTGCAAAAAAATTTTTAGGTAGATGAGTTTTCGAAAAGACTCAGTAAGAATTCTGGGATTATTCTGAAACCTCTCTTCATTTCTACACTTCCAGATTTGCCACAAAATAACAGAGGAGAGGATTTTCCAAAATAAATTAGTATCTTTTTTCAAACCAACAATATATCCGGTAATAATCTCAAAGCTGTTAAAAAAAGAGGGATACAGAATGCCAAATAAATGCCAAATCTCTTTAGCAAACATGCAGTCCAAAAGAATGTGTCTACCAGTTTCAGGTAACCTGCACATGGGACAAATATCAGTACCAAGGGGATCTTTTCTGATAAGGAGTCTATCAAGAATGACCAGCCAGTTAAAACATTTAATCTTGGGTTCAATAGGCCCTTTCCACAGAATGTCAAATATGTTCTTCCACGCACGGGTATCAAGAGACAAGTACCAGACTTTGTTAATGTGGTCTATAACGGCCTCGGAGTGCCCAATAGTGTTGTAGATGTTTTTGGCTTTGATTTTGTTAAGAACGGTCCCATCAGGCCATTTGATGCTTAAAAACCTGTGGGAGTCAACATGACAGGAGGTCGGGAGATTACTGGTGGCCTTGCGGATCAGACTGTAATTTTTCTTCTAGGAAGCGGGCAGGTCAAACTTGCTGCTGAGAACCTCCCACTCAATTAATCTATCATGCTCAAATAAGTCAGCCAACTGGGTGACCCCTTTGCTATTCCAATTCCTAGCAGAGCAGCCCTGAGAGAGGGCGAGGGGCTTGCCAGAGTAGCTCAGGTTCCACCAAATGGACCTTTCACCGTAAAGATGGTCATCATCATGGAAGGATCTATTAGATATAAAATGTTTCACATAATTCCAAGCTTTCCAGATGGATCTAAAGATAGCAGATCCTTGCACAATCACGGGAAAATCACCAAGGACAAGATCATTGAAGGGAAGATTCTTCCAAGACTTGGCTTTCTTGGGGATGCCCCTCTCTATGAGAAATAAAAATATAGCAATATAATAGTAAATAACACACAAAAAATAATAATATAATAATGATATTATATAATTAAAAATAACAATAATAATAATATAATATTAATACTAATAATATATAATACTTATCTGATTTCAATAGATATCCTAAATATAAGTGAAGAATAAATTTTATTGGATACCACCCTTAATTGACCCATAATCCAAACCCATTCAATTAGCAATATGATATAATATAATATAATAATATAAAGAAAATATAATATAATACATAATAATATAATAAAATATAATAACATAATATAATAAGTATTTAATCTCACTGATGGAGAGAAAAAATATGAACCGCAGTTTCAGGGGTCCTCCATTCGGCTCCAATGACACGTTTTTGAAAAAATATGTTTTTTCTATGAATCCAAGGGACTCCTTTGTCACCTATGGCATACATAGACATTTTTCTTCCCATTTTTTGGATCCTCCAAGTTAATTCCATGTTTCATGCACTCATTGTAGGACGATTTCTGGGAGAAAACAACAAACTTTTGATATTTGTGGTTCAGACTCTGTATCCTCAGGGAAGTCTTCAGCATCTTCTCATCCTAGGCGTTGGTCAAAGGTCGTTTCTAGCTTGCACTCCCTATCCACTTTTCCTAATTCTATTCTACTTAATGTTGGAACTCCATTCCAAATCCTTCTAATTTGCATCCAACCTCTTTCCCTAATTCTATCCCTATTTTACATCTAAGGCCTTTCATTTTGAAACCTTTGGTTAAGACTCCTGCATCTTTTACTAACTCCATCCTGATTTTGAATTCTAGATGCTCTTCTCAATTTAGGGTTTTGGATAGACTACCTCCTTAGTCTCATTCAATCCTATTTTAGAAGTTGGATTCTCATCAGGTTGATCATTCTAAAGAAAATACATTTTTTTTCTAATAAGAAGGTTCCTGGTTTTAGTCCAATGGTGTTTAAAGATAAAAAGGTTCGACATGATGTGAGATGGATGCCCAAAATGCGCAAAGGCTCGTTTAGTGGTGGGGGGGATCATCATGTTACTCTCATAGATGAATTACTATAGCCTCAAATTCATGATCTTCAGGAACTAGCTCTTGTCTGTAAGTTTTGGAAATTCTCCCTTGATGTTACTATCTTGCAAAATTAGGTTTTTTAGACTTGGGTTGGAGCTAATCAGGTTTTTTATCTTGACAAAGGAAAATATTTTTTTGTGGTCATTTTTGCTTCTAAAGATGATAGAAATGATGTATTTAGAAAGAAATCTTGGATGTGTGAGGGATATGGATTGTTTTCTTTTCTTTGGACTCCAAATTTTGATCCCTCTCAAAATATGATTAAGTTTATACCATTTTGGATTCAACTTCAAGGATTGCCTCTTGACTACAAAGAAAATCATCTTATTGAGTTGTTGAGTAACCAATTTGGTATCTTCCTACATCAGAACTTGCAATTTTTTTCAAATCCTTCGTTACTAGTAAGGGTTTGTATTCTACTTGATGTTTCTAAAACCCTTCCTTTAGTTTTGAATAATAAATCTAAGCATGGACTGTGGAAACAACCACTTTTCATTAAGGATCCACTTGTATTTTGTTCTAATTGTCACTTTCCTGTCCATCCTACTTTTGTTTGTGAGGTCTTTATGGATGATGGTGGGTACTCTTCATCTCAACCTCCCTCTCCTAAGTGTAAATCTAATGATCAATCAGATAATCCTTTTAAGGATTATAATCCAATTGATGATCATTCTAAATCTAGTAATGAGATGGTTATCTTTGATGGGATGGTGGGTTGTAATGTGCAGATGAGCGCTAAGGATGTTAAGAAATATTTGGCTAACAATATTCATTCAAAGATTCTAGTTGTCCCATTTGTTGTTGATTGGTCATATGTGTTTAATATGATTTCACAAAGCAACTCACATGGGGTATTAAATATAAAGAGTACTCCTATTAATGATGGTCCTACCATGTCCTCTTTTGAGGGTTATGAGGTCTCAGTTCTTTCCAAGAGCCCTCAAATGTACAAGCCCCTCAATATTTCATTGGTTCCAGGCTGGGAAAAGATGTTTCTTTCTCCGCAATTCTTATTTCAAAATAATCTTAACTTATTTGTGCCTGAAATCAAGTTTGATACTCCTCATAAACTACATCATTGTGCTTCTCTATTAACAATGGGGATCTCAAATCTAGTTGTTGAAAAACAAGAAGCTGATGGGGTGGATTTGACTGATTTTCAGTCAATGATAGAAGAGGGAAATTTATAAGGTATATAAAATAAGATAACTTTGATGGTTGGGTCAAAAGTAATCGATTAAATTGTAGAGGCAATCGAGAGGGAGTTTGAGGGAAATGTAATTTCAGAATCCTTACTCTCAAACCCTGAACTAAAGGATTCCATAGTTGTTGATAACACATTAGTTGCAGAGTTTTTTGATGTTGTCAATACAAGTTCACAAAGGGATTAAGGATTTGAGGAATTTGATTTCTCCACTTATTTATCCATTGCTCAGTCACCTTGTCTATCTCCTCCATCTCAAAAGTCACCTGGTAAAAGAGGCCATAAGTCAAATGTTATTAAGCTTCAAGAGGAGATTGCAAAGGGTAAACAAACCACTTTGGATGGTAATATTAAAAAAAGGTTGAGGAGAGCCTATAGCTCTCTGAACACAACATGAAAATATTATCTTGGAATGTTAGGGGCTTAAATGATCCTAGCAAGAGAGCCCAAATCAAGTAGCAAATTGATTCTTCTGGGGCTAATATTGTTCTTCTTCAAGAAACTAAGTTTTCTCAGGAAAATTTCACCTCAGTCATCACTAAATAGTCATGGTGGAATTCTTGTCATTCCATGGCTTAAGAAGCGTCAGGAGGGCTAATAGTATTATGCAATTCAAAGGATGCTATTTTGGAGTCCATCTCAACTGAACCATATTGGCAGATATTAAAGGTAATTCATTTTGATTTGCATTTCTTGTTGTTTAATCATGTTTATGCCCCCAACTCTACTTTTGGTAAGAAGTTGGTTTGGGATTTTTTGTCAAATGCATTGGAAAATTATGGTGACAACAAGATCATTCTGGCTGGTGATTTTAATGCTCTATTATCTTTGGAGGAAAAGCAAGGAGGTATTATTCCTCCACCTAAGACAATTGAGAATTTTAGTATTTTTGTTCAGGATAATGCTCTTATTGACATCCTTCTTGGAAATGGTAAGTTCACTTGGACAAATAAAAGGAAATATTTTTGTCAGATATCTGAGCATCTTGATAGGTTCCTCATCACACCTATTTGTTTGTCTGAAAAATTATGGCTTGCAATCTATAATTTTAACTTGGATTGGTTATGATCATTATCCAATCTCTATGGATATTCATACTAAGCAAGTTGCATCTTCTTTCAAGTTTGAAAGAATGTGGTTTCATTACCCACAATTTTTGAGCCTTCTAAAAGATTGGTGGTTGTTGTCCCCTATGGTGGATGGTACTTTTATGTACAGATTTTGCATGAAACTTAGGTTTCTTAAAGATAGAATCAAGCATTGGAATTCTTCTATTTTTAAAAATGTTTTTCAATCCAAAGCTGAAGTTTTCAAGAAGCTTGAGGAAGTAAATAAACAAGTTATAGCAAATGGGTTAAACCCGATTCTTTTTTAACATAAATCACAACTTCATATGGAATGGGAAGAATTGGTTGCTAGGGACGAAATATATTGGAGACAGAAGTCTCCGAAATTGTGGTTAAAATAAGGTGATAAGAATACTAAATTCTTTCACAAGTATGCACAAGTAAAAAAGGCTAAAAATTCTATTTTTTCTATCCAAGATAGTGTGACAGGAAATGTGTTAACGGAAGAGGATGATATACAAGCAAAAGGGGTCAATTTTTTTACAAATATGCTATTTGCACCTATTTTTCAACCTTTAAAAGTAGGTAGGGAGAGAGATGAATTGTTCGAAGCAATACCAATTATTGTATCACAAATGGACAATGATATTTTACTTAAGCCTTTCACACTTGATGAAATTAAAGTTGTGTTCTCTACGCCTCTGGATAAAGCACTAGGTCTGGATCGTTTTACAACTTGCTTCTTTCAAAAATGTTTGGATTTCATTTCTCATGATCTCCTTCAAGCTTTGGAAGAGTCTCAGACTTTAGGAACAATGTTAAAGTAGTTTAATGTTACCCATATAGCTCCCATCCCTAAAACATTTACTTCAAAATCATTTTTTGATTTCAGGCCAATTTCAGTATGTAATGTGATTTACAAAATTTTCACAAAAGCAATTTATTTACGATTTGTGACTATTATTCCCAATTTAATTTATGAAGAGCAAGGAGGTTTTGTTCCTGGGAGGGAAACTGCGGAAGGATCTTTAGTAGCTCATGAACTCTTACATTCCATCACAACAAATTCTATACCATCATTGATTATCATAGTAGACATGATGAAGGCATATGATAGGGTGGACTGGTCTTTTCTTTTGTAAGTTTTATTAAAGTTTGGCTTTCATCCAAAGTTGTGTAAGTGGATAATGTCTTGTTTTAAGGGAGAAAAGTTTCCAGTTCTTCTCAGGGTGTAAGGCAGGGTGATCTTTTGTCTCCTATTCTTTTTATTATTCTGGCTAAGGATTTGAGTAGATTTGTGCACAAGATGCATAGTCAAGTTAATTGGAAAGGAATATTAATTCCTCCTACAGATATCATAGCTAGGCATTCTTTGTTTATAGATGACACCTTATTATTTGGGAGGGCAACAATAATGGAAGCGAAGCAAATCAAGTATGTTCTTGATAAATACACTTCTGCTTTGGGTCAAAAGATCAATTCAGTTAAGTCAAAGATATACATTTTTAATGCCTCGTCAGCTCTAAAGGAACGTATTGACAATATTCTGAGATTTCAAGAAGCAAAATTTCCAAGTAAGTATTTAGGCATTCCCTTCTTTGCTGGTGTAGACCGGGTTTCCTATTGGGATAATGTTTTAAAAAGTTTACAAGCTAGAATTGTAGGATGGAGAGGCAGATGGTTATCAATTTCAGGAAGGATCTTACTAATCAAATCAATACTATTAGCAATTCCAAATTATTATATGGTTGTTTTGAAAGCCCCTCGAACTGTTATTGTGAAGATTGAAACATTGATTAGAAACTTTCTTTGGAAAGGTAACATGGATGAAAAAAAGAAAATTCCTTTAGTTTCTTTAGATAATTTATGCAGAGAAAAGATGAAAGGAGGGTTTGGCATACAAAATTTAACTGCAAGAAACATTTCACTTGGAGCTAAGCTTGTTTGGTATTTATATTCCAAACCTTGGACCAAATGGTGCAAACTTATGCAGAAAAAATACTTAGATTCCAGTGCACCTAACCATATATTTTTAATTCTTAATCCTCCACAAGGTTCTGTTATGTGGAATTTTTTGTTAACTTGCAAAAAAGTTATTATTCCTTACATTAAATGGGAGATTAACAATTTGAGAAGGCAGAATTTTGAGCAGACTCATGGAAAGGGAACCCCCCTTTGAATACAATATAAGAGTTCCATCAAATACAACATATAATTCCAATTTGGGGATCAAAAGTAAGTGATTATATTCAAGATTCATATATTTTGATAGGAAGTGTGACTTGGAAAATATTTTTAACTCCTTTACTACCTAAGGTTCAACAAACAAATCTAAATAATTTGCTAGCTGGTAGAGTTGGTTTTTTTCATAATGCTAATGATAAGCTTATTTGGGCTCCTTCAAAATCGGGTCATTATATAGTCAAATTGGGTTACAAAGCTTTAATGAATAGAGAGATTAAGTCAAGTCCACAAAGAGCCTTCTCTTTTTGTTGGAATTCTGCAATTCTACCAAAAGCTGGATGTTTTACTTGGCTTGCATTGACAAACAGGATTTTAATAAGTTCAAGATTGCACAGTTTAGGAATTGTTGATGCTTTTAATTGTGTGTTATGCAGATCAACTTTGGAAGATGTTAATCACCTTTTTCTACAATGATATTTTGCAAATGATTGTTGGAAATTTATTTTGGCAAAATTAAGTTGGTATGCCCCTATTCCAGCTACACTTTGGGATCTCATATCAAGTTGGCCCCTTCTGTATCAGTCATCATTGTATGCTTGTCTTTGGAGAATTATTCCTTCTATTGTCTTGTGGTCTATTTTATGGGAGCGAAATAAAAGGATATTTCACAAGAAAACTTCAAATATTGAGCAAGTGCTTCACAAATTAGAGCAATATGTGAACTAGTTAATTCTTTTGTGCATAATGCTAAACATGTTGATTGAATTTTCACAAATTGGGATTCGAGGCAACTAAAGATTTGGCATAATTTGCTAAACAGTAATATGGAAACCACCTTTAGTTATTTTTGTCAACTTGAATTTTGATGGAGCTTCTAAAGGAAATCCTGGGAAATTAGGTGCAGGTGTCATGTTAAGAAATTCATAAGGTTTATTAATTAAAGCAAGATCATTCAAACTACCATCAGGAACAAATAATATTGCAGAAGTTCAAGGCCTTTTGTTAGGATTACAAATGGAAATAAATTTGAATTGCTTAAAGCTCCATGTTGAAGGTGATTTTTCAAATAATCATAAATTCTTGTAGAACCAAGAAACATTATAGTTGGAAAATTTCATATTTTCTTGTTCAGGTATGGAAGCTACTAGATGCCTTGGAAATTTTTCATATCACACATACTTATAGAGAAGGAAAACAATTAGCAAATCAATTTGAAAATTTGGGCTATAAGCAAGATCAAGAGGAGATAACTTATGAGGTAGGGTTAAACAATATTACTCAGGAGTTGCAATTCATTATTGACAGAGACAGAAAAGGGTTAACTTGATGAGCAGGGTTAAGTAAAATTACACAGGAGTTGCATTGCATTATTGATAGTGACAGGAAAGAGATATATTAATATGAAAAATCATCAAAGTGCATTACTTTTTTCAATCAAAAGGATTTTTCTCTAACCAAGTGATCAATTGGAAATTCAAAAAAAAAAAAAATCATATTTTTGTAATTAAATTTTTGAAAGCTAACAGTTATTGTTTTGTGCAGGATTGTTTTCATTTAACAAATTGTTTTCCTCTTGTCCACGTTGTTGTCAATGAGGGGATTTGAAATGTTGCTCGCATGCTTTGCTTGTCCATGTTGAAGCTTTGGAGGAGTGTTGGCACTTTATGAATTATTTTCTTAACCTCCTTTGGCTTCATCATCAACTTGTACACGTTCATTTGAATTGTACAAACATATATTTGTTTGCTCTGCATGGTATGTGTGTTGGGAACACACGTGGTACTTCCTAATAGTGAAATGCTTCTTCAAAAATTTTGGCGCATGGTACTTCAAAATTCTCGCATGCCTCTTTCAAAATATTTGGCGTTAGTGAGATCAAATGCATTAAATATTTACACAAGTTAATTCCTTTCAGAATTGGTAAATTTTTTGGGTTCTCAACACATGGTAGTTGTTAGAGATTTACTCAAGTCGCAAGTGGAAAATTTTTGAAAGGCAACTATGTTTAATAATTATAAGTGTAATACACACCTACCCAAGCGTATTATCATCACACTACTTGTAATAATTATGGATATCTTTTAAACCATTACAAATATTTCCCTTATGTGAAATTAGGGTTTCTTGCAACCTACATTCATGATCATTTCCAACAACCATCGTACAAACTACTTATTTTATAAGAAGATGGAAAGCTATTCATTGCAAGTAGTTTGGTTAATTGGTCTTCAAGGTTTGTTGCAGGTTTTCCAATGGTGATGTAGGTTTTTGTTGGCGACACGACTTTATGTAACGAGTAAATCTTCCTTTTCTCCTCCAATTTTTTCTATGTATCTTCAAGGTGTAGGTTTCTTTTTTTACATTGGGTGGGTTTGCAAAACCGAAATTTAGGGGAAGGCTTTAGCTTTTCATTTGGGTTTTCTAAAATGGGTGTTTAAAGTCTTGGGCCAACAAAGGTTAAGTCCTAAATATCATTTATGTGTTGTGTGTCGGCATAGGATGGAATACTCACACAAAAACTTCAAGATTGAAGTACAAATCAGAGAGGGGGAGCTTCCTTTTTCTAGTGAGGCAACAAAATTTCAGTTGTCAAAGGTTTTCATGGTGTCATGTCCAATTCTTTTGGATAGCATCAAAATCGTGATTGGCCATGAAGTATTATGTCTAGATTCCCCTAGGTTGCTATTTCCTACACAACTTCTATCCATCTTTCTATTGAATGTGATGGATTTGGTGCAGTCCTTTGAATTTATTTCAATTACGGTTCAAGAGTTAGTGTTTTTGAATTACCTAGATGACAATGAGCTCCTTCAGGTGTCTCAAGTTTACAAATTAGAGAAAGGGAAGGCTTACATTGGTGGCCTTTTTCCAAAATATTATCTTAGGAAAAAATTGGCATATATAGAAGTCTATGGAGCAATTAAAAAAGGCCTTCATAATGATGATCCTTGGACATTATATAGGGTTCTCAACACCCACGCTAATGAGCTCGGTCAGGTGATGGTGGAAAAATGCAAGGAGAAATATTTTGTAGTTTCTTTCATCCTTTCACATTACATTTGACATGGTCCTAGAGCTATGGGTTTAGCCAAGGATATACCGATTTCTCTAGAGGGTACAGTAGTGGGTGAAGCTCAGGGACAAAATGCTTTTGATCTAAATATATGCAAGGAGGAAGCTTCAACAAATAATGCTACAATGGAGGTTGCCTTAATGTAAACTTTGGAAAGGTAGATACATCTACAAACTCAGGTTCAATGGAAGAATGATGCACATATTCCCTTTACCTCTTATGTCAAAATTGATATAATGTCTGGTCTTTTGGGTTTTTTGCTATACATGTCTATTAAAAGCTCAAACTACTCAAAGAATACTAGATACTGGTGCTAATTTTGGGTTGGCATGCCATGGGAAATTTTGGAAAAAATGTTTACATTCAAGCTTCTACTATGTAAAGAAAAGTAATTACTAAAGCTTGATGATGATTTAAATTTGTCAATGTCACTTTTATCAGTTTATGAGGCTTCTGATAATGATACTGATATTGCCTCACTTGCCAATAAATGGGTCATTTTGATAATGGTTCATATTGCCGGTACTATAATTCTGGCATTTTTGTAATGTTTTAAACTTTAGAAATATATATGTATATAACTATAGGATTTTTGCCTTTTATTAAAAAAATAATAATAAATATTTATATAGTAAATATAATATAATTTAATATAACTATATATTACAATATAATTTAATATAATTACATTATATAATACCTAACCCAATCATTAATAATTGTAATGTAACATAATCCGAACTTGATATATTAATAAAAATATAATAATATAACGATAAAAATGGGGACATCCTCACAATCTCCAATCCTCCTTTAGGATCCCAGATATGGAACTTCATGCAAAAGTGCAAACCAATTATATGTGAATATCTATCTTGGGATGTTTTGGATGGGAGCAAGGCCTTATTATGGGAAGACTCTTGGGTTGGTTTTCCTAGTCTGGATAGCATAATTGAGGTAAGGGAGGTAAAACAAACACTAAAGAACTTGTGAGTGAGAAAGTAAAATACTGCATCATTCCAGATACAAGTAGATCTGTTCTAGATTGGAAATGGAGGGATTTATCGACCCTCAACCTACCTCCTAAGGAGGTGTAGATACTCTCAAAAGCCTTGAAAAATAGAGTTATTTCTTTGAGGAAGGGAAGTGACACCCTAATATGGGTAGGCTCCAATACAGGAAGCTACAATACAAGAGATGGGTATAGGATGTTATACAATGAGAGTGGGAGAGTCGTCAATAGTCTGCCCCTACATCTATAATGGAGTAGTGTTTTCTTTCCTAAAGCAGGAACATTCACATGGGCTGTAATATAGAATAAGATCCTGACTGTGGAAAAATTTTGTTGCTTAGGCTTCCAGGGTCCCTCCAGATGCGCTTTGTGTGAAGAGGCAGAGGAAAATTCTAATCATCTTCTCTTAGGTTGTCAGTATGCACAAGAATGTCGACACTGGATGTGTGCAAGGCTTGGATGGGCATGTGCTTTGCCTCTTGACTTACTCAGCTGGTTTTGATCATGGCCATCACTAAAGAGGAACTCAGTGTTTGGAGACATATGGATTCTCAACCCATCAATCATTGTGTGGAAATTGTGGAAGGAAAGGAATAGGTGAATATTCTAGGACAAGAAGATGAGCTCGCCTTCCCTCTTCAACAAAATTGAGGCTAGTCTAATAGAGACTTTGAATGCTAAATTGACCCAGAAAGGGGCAAAAGACAAATATTTCTTGGAGTGGGATGCAAGATTACGTGTTGGTTGGTCCTCACTTCAAATTTCACTCTGGGTAGGAAAGGGAGGAAAGGAATTGGAGTAGGATCAAGCCTTACTGGTTTGGATCCCCCCTCCATAGGGATGGTATAAGTTGAATTTCGATGGGGCTTCTAAAGGAAACCCAGGATCATTGGGGGTAGGATGCATCATTAGGGATTGGCAAGGAAATATGATTGCCTCCTCAACAAAGAGATTTCCTGAAGGCATGAACAATGAAGTTGAGTTCCTAGTGGTGACACATGGAATGAATCTGTGCAAGGAACTAGGGCTTACTAGAGTATCAATAGAAGGAGATTCAATGTTGGTAATTAATGCCCTCGAAAGTGAGTCCACTCCTAACTAGAAGCTCAGGACCCTCCATTCTAAGGCTGCGGAGTTGATGAAATCTTTTGAAGGCTACTCAATAAATCACATTTACAGGAAAGGAAACAAATAAGTTGTTGCACTAGAAAATGAAGGAGTGAGGGATGGATAAGGTTGTTTCCCATGTGCCAATGGAGCAATTTTGTCTAAGCCCAGTGGCTAGATTGGGCTCATGGGAAACCCATAGGAGGACGATGATGTAGATCTTGACATCACATCTGACAACAAGGCTAGCCACTTGTATGGCCATAAGAATTCCCGAGGAGAGGAGATTTGACATGCCCTACCACTAAGGCCTTTACTTTCACCATTGGAGTTGGAAATAAGATCAATCGCACGAGCCATATCTACACCCAGAGACTCAAATATTAAATGTCTTCCAAAATCGTCGGCTGCAAAGTTCATTCACAAGAGTTGGTGGTATCGGAATGGGAGGATCAGACTGAGGAGTTGATAGTGGAAGGGTAATGATGAAAACATACGACAAGGCCTTTCCAAAAGAAAACACTTGGAAGTTGAAGTACATCCCTTCAAAGGAAAATTGAATGCCACCTCCAGGGAGTTGTATGAAAATAAGAGGCAGTGAAGTTGGAGGTACAAAGAATTAATGAGTATAGCTGGCTTTTCAATCATTTCAATGCCAAACAACTATATCAAGTGATGAAGCATCAAGAAATGAGTAGATATCCTTAAAAATGGACACTTCGATCAAGTTACAGTGCTCAAAAAAGCAATATGCTTTCTTAGGTTTCATTACAGATCAAAGGCTCAAGAAGACTTGTTTGAACAAAGATATTTTTTGTTTGGAAGCCATGAGGATGGTCATTGGGAAGAATTTTTTCTTCTCTAATAATTGGACAAGAATTCTGACATTGCCTCTCATTTTCTTATGTCATTGTTAGACCTAAATCTACCAAAACTGAGGTGCCTAATCCTACTCAGGATGGTCTTCAAGGAAACAATTTTGCTCAATGACGTGGATGTGGTGGTGGTGGTGTAGCTAGGAGTGGGAATTCTGCTATTGGAAAACATCAAAAAAATGTTCCTACAAGGCATAGAGGTGGAGTGGCTTCCCTTCATCATGGACGTGAAAGCAGAAGGCCTGGACTGCCATAGGAGATGGGCAACAATTGGCTACAACTTCCTGTGTAGACAACTGGGATTGAATGAAACAGAAGGCTTGGAGTGGTGTCGGGCATTTCCAAACTTGGTGGAATCCACCAAGTTCTATGACGAAGAAGAATGATGGGTGGTAACGGGTGGGGTGGTTGATGTTTGTTTTGGTTATTGTTTTGTATAGGCCATGAGGCCAGTGTCACACTGATAAACTGATAATCGAATCCACAACCTAGGGTAGAATTTTGGTATATTTTGGGATATTTTGTAAGGGTGGTTGTGGACATTCAATGCCATTTGAACTTGCCCAGTTTCTAGTCGGGCTAAAAAGGATGTAAATTTTTTGCACTTAATATAATGCATGCAACTCTGTTGCGTATTACAAATAAAAAAATATAATAATATAATGGTTAATACATATAAATATATAATAAAAATATAAAATAAAATTAATAATTATTACATTAATATAATAATAATAATTAGTTGATAGGCTTTACTTTTGGACTTACCAATCCATAAATTGTCGGCAAACCTGTCTCACGCACCTGGTAAACCTATTAACGATTGCCAAAAAATAGTTTCAAGGTAGTTATTTGTTGTCGAATAAATCTAAATCAAAATTTAATATTCACGACAGATCTTTGAATCAAATCAAATTTTGGTATTCCCTAAAACCTAGATATTTATAGATCTGCTTTTCGTTTACTATGAATAGATTGAAGCAACAACGATACCAAGATTGGTTTTGGTTTGTCTCACTCCCTTCTTTCATCTTTATTAAGATACAATTCAATTCCATCATCTATGCATCTCTCTTTCAAATATTTCAACATTAACCCAGTTTTATCAATTTTCCTTAATTTATAGAAAAGTATCAACCTCAGTTGTGAAGTATTTCAAACCCCAATCCCTCATTTTTATGATAATTTTTCCTTGTTTCAATCTATATGTGATGGCAGCTTCTTTTAGCACTAGCCTAGGAAATATTTTTGATGGCCTAAGAATGGTCCTACCCACTCTTGATGCATCTCGATGAGTGAATCCCATGCGAAATGCTTTCAATGCAATAATTCCTTACACTTCTACTTTTGTTGCATCCTCATATGGAAGGGAACACATCCCCTATGATGTGTTCATAAATCATCATGGAAAATATGTCAAACACATAGTGGCCACTATTGTTTACTACCCCCTCAATGTTGTGGGACTACTAGTGTTTCTGGACAAAGATGAGTTGAAACATGGGGATTTCTTCCCTGGAGTTCTAAAAGTAGCAATCAGGAGTGCTTCTCTTCATATCGCTATTTTTTCTAAGCATTATGTAGAATCCCCCTGGTGTTTGGCTGAACTGGAATTAATGGTGGAAACCGGCACTACAATTATCCCCATCTTTTATGGTGTAGATCCTGAGGCAAAGCATTGTGAGTGGATGAAGGGAATAAAATCAGATTGATCCCTAACAAGAGGATTGGTTTTATTTTCTCACATTCACCTTGTGGGTGGAGTTTTGACTACAAAGCCATAGTCATTACTCATTAATATTAGGGTTGATTTCCTGCATATCAACTTTCACATTACTAGGCACACACAAATAGACAATATTACCTCCTATATTGATCCTTGAATGCTTATCATTGGGGTCTCTAGTCATTGGGGTATTGAGGGATCTGTAGTTGGGGTCCATGGAGGATGGTGCTTAAAATAATGCACTTTTTTGGAGATTGGAACTAGGAAGCTTATGGAGCTTTGATATTAGCCTTCCTCCTCTTCAGTCTGTAAAACATTATCAGTCTATAAGAACAAAGGAGATAGCAGGGATTACTCCTAGTTCATTGTAGATGTTACTCAAATCTCCATGAGAATATTTTCCCCTAAGATACATTCAATAGAGTTCTATAATTTAATAAGACTAAGTGTTAGAAGTTGGATCCCAGAGTCAGATATTAACCTCCCTCCTCTTCATTATCAATTTGTAACACCATAAGAGACAATAGGTATTACTCACAGATCATTGCAAATGTTATGTATTAATTTACCACATAGATATTGATTCACATAGTTTAAGAAGTTTAAATAGATAAACCAGAGTAGGAGGGGATTCACAAAAGGTATGTATTGTAGTTTTGAAAAAGATGGTTAGTAGAAATTAGAAACCTTGATTTTTATTGTCAATCACTAATTTCAAATTTTGATTACTTGAGGACACCTAGACATGTCCATAGAAATGCAAGATGAAATCTGATAAATGTGGAGCCTATGCTTTGCACTTACTATTTTCTTTATATGCCTCACCATGACTATAAATGTTTTCAAATTGTAACCCATAATGTATTTCAAATTGACAAATATCTATAGTGTAAAATTTTCCTCCAAATATTGGATTAGTTTTTTGTGCTATCCTAGATTCATGCATTTGCTTTTTCAAAAATTGGAGGGAAATGAATTTTTTTTAAAATTTTCTATTGCTACCATAACATAGTGTGGAATGTGTGAAGATTATGATCTTAAAATGAAAAATATTTTTCATTTCTATTTCACAATAGTCATGAAGTAATTATGGTTTACAATGGATTTCATGTATAGCTAAAGATTGTAAATTTAGATATGTAGTGTTGTCTTTTTTAACAAACCAATTTTAAAAAGTAATAAGAATGACAATTTTACCAGAACAAGGTTGTTCCTTAATTTTTATATAAATGGTGGTTAGAGTAAATTTTACTTTTTGATCTTCAATCATTTTACCAGGTTACATATGCATCAAATATGTTAGGGATATACTAGTGATTGCATTATTATTATGATATTTCATTAGATTGGATTTTGCATATGTATTTTTACTAATTAGAGGAAGAGTGTGCAAATTGAGAAATTTTTCATCAGTTATAAACCGGTATTAATTTATTAACTTATTATTATGAACATTAACATATTTATGATTGTATGTCAGTGCGATGTCTTCAAACTCACATGCTATGTTTTTTGGGAGATTAATAGTTGGAGTTGGAGTGGGTATTGCTAGGCCTATTACATCATTATACATCACATTCAATGATTGAGTCAATGTTAGTTGAAAACGAACACATGGTTCCCACTTTTAAGAAATGACAGTGAAAATGTAAGAGGTTTTATAAAAAAAATTGTGTCAGGAAAAAATAGGAGATAAAATAAATTACAAAAGGTGATCAATCAACGACAAACATGATTACACTTACGGTTACCTATGTTAGTAGCTTTGTTGATTGTTAAAGCATTTTTCAACTAAGCAACATCCATAAACAATAAAATAAGAAAAAACAACACAAATATAGAGAGTTTGTATTATTGACCTCAAAATTTATATTTAGGAACCATAAATAAATACAACTTTAGATTTTTTTAGTCTTTTGCTCTTGTCTTTTAGCCTTCTTATCTACATGACTCTTGATCTTATAATTTCTCATCATGACTATTTATCTTTTGACTTCTGATGCTCTTCACTTAATGACCCTTTATATTCCTTACTTTACTCTCATCTGTGGATGATTGATTATTACAAGAGAGTCCCTAATGGATCATTCCAAAGAAGTATTGGTTCATGAAATGCTATTTCCAGTTCTACTCAAGTCATGTGATCCATCCCATACTCTTACCCAGTGGATCAAAGTAATGTGTCAGCTAAACAAGGAAATCTTAATCCAATATTCTTCCTTCTCCTTTCAAAGTAAGTTCTAACACTTACCACACCAATCTCAAATTACTAGCTTTAGATCATTTCCATATAATCAACTTCTGTAGTATTCCATTTAATGAAATATTAAAATATATTTAATTTTATCTCTAATTTTCTATCGACGTATCCCTTGAACCTTCCATGGGTGCAAGTGCTAGTAATAATAATAATAATAAAATCATTTTCTAAATGACTTACTAATTGACCTCATGTACTACACAAATGTATAAAAAAACACCAATTGTTTTTCTAATTGACCTTCCACACCTCTTCGATGTATTAATATTTTGTTGTTATTAAGAATATTAATTGTAAGCTTTATGAAGCTTCTATAAAACAAAGCTTGTCTTTCTTGTCTTGGGCCCATGCATGAAGACAAAACTATCAATTCCTTGACTTGCCGCCCACCATGACAAGGCACAAATTATAATCATTCTTTTCTAATCTAAACTCATTCCATAGTTCTATCTCGTATGCAAAAGTTCTCATTCCAAACATATTAATCATGAGAGACAAAATCTGACTCACAATTGCTTTTACCCTTCTACATTTTAGAGAAATCAAAAAACATAAAAAAAAAAAAAAATAGAACATATTCTTAAAAATAATTATATAGTAATTTTTTGTGTGCATTTCATGATATCTCAATTTATGTCATATTGGAATTAGGGGTAGTTTTGGCATTATGCAAAAAGAGAGTATGGGTGTAATGGGTGTTATATATGATATAGTGGTTATAAATGTAAAATGAATGAAATGATTTTAATTATATGTATGGAATTAAAATAGTTTGTAAAATTATCATTTGTATTGATTATTTTAATTTATCATAGATTTGTCGAATAGGTAGTAGTTTTAGAAGATTGTTTTTATGTTTTGATTTGGATTAGTAGTTTTTTCAAAAAAAAAAAAATTATAATAAATTTGATTTTTAATGTCTTTATATTTAACTAAAATGTTCTTATACTTTGAGCATTCAAAGATAAAATGATTCCTTGTTTTTAGTTCTTGTATTATAGACCATTTCTTCCCCTTCATCCTAAAATATCTCTCATCTAATTTTACAAATTTATTGAAAGAGAATAGTAGTGTTTTAGAAAAAAGGAGCTTAGAGTTTCTTTTAATTCTATGATTGAGACTACCATCCACTCTGCTTCAACTCACATGGCTATCTTTAACTTAGCTAAAAGATATGTAAAATGAGCCTAATATGTGGAAAAATTGCTTCTCATGTTACAGAGAAGAGTTAAGATTATTTCAATGTTCTCAAGGGGGAAGCCTTTTGATCTTCAATACATAGAAAGGGACGTATATGTGTAGGTACCCATAGAAGCTCTAAGGAGTGGAAATAAGCTCTCCAATCTATTTTCATTTAACACAAGCTACAAACTAAAACAATTGACGATAGATTGTTATCATTATACTATGTAGTTTTATGTTTTCATATATCAAAATTGATTAAGAGTTTAGTCAAACATAATCTTTTGTAACGTACTAACCCTTTCTATGAAGTAAAAATTTCTAATTTTACCCTAACCAAGTAAATAAACAAGTAACATGCCATTGCAAATAATTTTTTTTCTTTTCTTTATTGATAATTTCTAATCAAGATGCAATACATAATACAACATGAATTCCTTTTCATTCAATAAATATATCAAAGTAAGAAATCATACAATTACAAACATAGCTAAAAGAGATTTAGAACAAATAGTTGTAAGATGGTCCAGGATCCTTCCTTTCAAATCTTGGTTCTTCTATCGTCTGCTATGGAGGAGAAGCATCACTCAAGCACTTTTCCGCTAACCACGGACTCATAATGCGGTCCCCTGCACATCTATCATTCGATAGATGTCCCTTCCCTTCATCGAATATATTGGTAGAGTAACCAATAACGACAACCAACTGAGCATAGTGTTGTGTCCTACATAACTAGAACTTATAAAACCTACCATCTTTGTCTAGCATGTAATACTGGATCACGGTGAACTGACAGTGTTTAGTCTTCATAGTCACACAAACTAAGGTGGAGTCTCAGACATACACACTACTTTGGCCAAAGTATTCTCATTAAGTACTTCAAATGAAATCATCTATCACATACACTACTCAAGGCCAATTTGACTTAAGGCTATCTTATTCTATGCATAGGTATTTCCTTCAATGGATAGTCCATCATCCTAGATAACCTACAACCATATTAATCTACTTGGAGTAAACCTACTTACCTAGTAGGTACACAAGTTAGGTATTTCCTTCTATGGATAGTCCATCATTCCAAAGATAACCTTTATACTTAGATATTCCTACTTACTTGTAAGTATATAAAATTCTATTCTATACTGGATGACCTCTCCTAGGAGTATGCATAAGCTATCCTAGCTAAAATAATAACTTATCTATATGCACCATATGTGCTTATCGTGTTCAATCATACCTCGTATATAATACCTATGATAACACCTATCTCCTATTATGGAGTACATAAAAACACAATATGAAAACAACATAAAAGATTCAACTTTCTTTTCAAAATAATCTTTCACTAATGCATAATTTGTAAAAGATATCTAATTCACGCAAGCAAGACATGTCATTCAAAGTAAAATAACAAACAATAATGGATCCTCATGCCTATTATCACTTATCCAAACTAACGACAACAAAGCAGCCTTCTCCAACAACAATTAGCTTTGGCAATCAACTTCTCAAGATAATCACTATAATCTCCACCTCTCAAGTTGATAGCTTACTCCTCTCAAGTATAAACTCCTCACAAACTATATGATTTATCTTCCTATCTCTCTCTCAATGCTAACCAAAGTATGACTGGATATAATGTAGAAAATAAGTGGCAAAAGATGTATAATCTCTTGAAAGGAAAGTGTCCCTCACAAAGAAATGGTTCAACTATTTATAGAGCAACCAAGTAGCCACAAAGCCTATAGTTTAGGCATGTACAATGATAGAAAATGCCATGTAAAGCAAATCAATGATAAGGTGGTGAATAACTAAGCTCAGACTCAACAAAACCTCCTATAGATCAACTAATTAATTTGACGACAATCCAAGACTTATTCCAATGCACATGGAAGAATTCAAATTATTTCCAATTAAATACATCTACAGAAAATCAAATTCAAAGGTGGCATAATCTACTATTCCTCTTCCTTCACATTTGGCGCCATCAAACTCAATCAATATCCAATATATGACAATAGACTTCATTCATTTCAAATGATAAGTGAAACGACATAAACTAGTTAACACACGAGACTAAGTCAAGCAAGGTCTCATTAAAATGTTGACCAAGTCAAGGTTTCATTAGCCAAAAATCCAAATACATGGCCACACCATAAGTTGTGTGTTATCTTCAATGATAATCGCTTCATACTAGCAATTGCAAGCTTATAAATCGGCTTCGAAAGACATGGTCTAAATCGACCTTTGAGCCATAGTCTATATCGACTATAAGTCAGCCTTAATAATTGGCTTCAATAATTAAGAGTTATTCGAATTCAATCAACATATATAATATGTATAATATATATATATATTATATACATATATATATATACTT
Organism: Sequoia sempervirens; assembly: GCA_007258455.2. NCBI lineage: Eukaryota > Viridiplantae > Streptophyta > Pinopsida > Cupressales > Cupressaceae > Sequoia > Sequoia sempervirens. The sequence goes on along the minus strand of VDFB02026320.1, from coordinate 21,608,334 downwards.
AAATATCTTACATGTATTTATATATATATATCCATTAATATATTTATATATATATATATATATCATAAGTCTATAATGTATGCACATATTTAATATATATAGGCAATATAGTATACAATAAACACATTATACTAAATGTGTGCATATAAATATATATATGTATAAATGTATATACCTCTACGTACATGTATGTGTAGTTATATCTATATTGATGCATTCGTATTAGTGTGTCCATTCACCAATGTACGCATGTATCAATATACATATACATATAGATATGTGTATCTACTACACACAAACACACACATATATATGTATATGTTCACATTCATTTCACATAAAGCCATTCACATTTACCATCATATTGATAAGTGTACATACGTGTGGTATATCTATAGATATGTATATACGTGTCATTAGATCTCGTTGACATGTATGTACATATATATAAACATACTTCCACACACATACCACTTGTCCATATGATCATAATAGCAAAAGAAAGATCTCAAAATATCAAACAGATAAACATCACCCAATGCATATAGAAGTAAACAAGACTCTCAAATGTAGACATATCGACTAGGGATGATTTACCTATTACCCTCAAACTAACTCAACTCAATCTTTCTAATGTGGTGTGTGTAAATGCTCAAATAGTTACTTTTACCGGTTACTCGACCAAGATCTTCTCTCGAGTGATACTTCCCCTCCGCCTAGAGGAATGGAACACATACCTGCATCTATTAACATGTGCACATGATAGTCAATTGTTCATAACAATATGCAGTATACATTAACATCTCCAAAGTTAGAATAATGATAATTCAATAACCATTCATTCACATATATGCAATATTTCTCCATGTATAACATCAATAGAGATAACATTCAAATGAGACAATCATCAAATGAGATAACATTCATATTGATAACAAGGTACAATCATATTTTATTCATCTCCTAAATTCTCATTACATCCATATTTACCCTATGCAGTAATAGTAACTAGTAACTATACATTTGGGGTGTAACATACTCCTCCCCTTATGCATCATTGTCCTCGATGACCTAAGGTATTATTCAAACATAACAACTAACATTACATTATTCAACATTCTCAAAAGCACTAAGAATATGAGGAAATTTTTGTTGAATTTCCACATAGTCCTCCCAAGTAGCTATGTCTTCTGTGTACTGGTCCCACTGGACTTTGCACTGCAAGACCTCTTTGTTACGTAAGCATAGCTTACATGTTCCTAGCACCTTGATGGGCTCAAGAGTTACTACTCTGGGGTTGCGTACCTATAAAGCAGTCCAATCAATTACATGATTATCCCCTGGTATATACTTTTTAAGGTAGGACACAAGGAAGACATTATGCATTTTGGCAAGAGCTAGTGACAAAGCAATTCAATAGGCTACTGGATTCACTTCCTCTAGAATCTGAAAAGGTCCAACACAACATGGGACTAGCTTAGAAGACTTTCCAAATTTAATGGAGCTTTTGTGAGGTTTTACTCTCAACAAAACTTTGTCACCTAAGGAAACATTACGGGGCACACGTTAGTGTAGCTTTTAGGTCAATCATTAGCTTCAACTAACCTTTGCTTAACTAATTTAACTTGTTTGTCCATTTCTACCAGCATTTCTAGCCCAAGACTTGCTCGATCCTCAAGTTTATCCCAACTTATAGGAGTTTGACACTTTCAGCCATACAAAGCTTCGAAAGAAGCTATTTTAATTGTAGAATGATAAGAGTTGTTGTAAGAAAATTCAACTAAGGGTAAGTAATCCTCCCACTTGTACTGCTGATCCATGCAATACATCCTAAGTAGATCTTCCAAAACTTGGTTTACCCTTTCTGTTTTCCCATCTATTTCCAAATGATATACTAAGCTTATATTCAACTGAGTCCCTAGTGTAGAAAACAAGGTTTTCCAAAACCTAGAAGTGACTTGTGCATCCCTATCTAAAATTATCTTTTTAGGAATTCCATTCAATCTAAACACTTCTTGCACAAATTTTCTTGCTATAATAGGTGCCCCATCAGTTAAGTTCCCTGGTATAAAATGTGTCACTTTTGTAAGCTTATCTACTACCACCAGTATGGCATTGTGCTTATTCCTTGACATAGGCAATCCTTGCACAAAGTCCATACTTATAACTTGCCACTTCTTTTTTGGTATATCATGTGGATATAACAAGCCAGTAGAATGATGATGCTCAACTTTCACCCTTTCAAACTCAAAACACCTAGCCACAAAACTAGTGGCATCTCCTTTCATTCCCTTTCAGATGTATAATGGTTTTACATCAGCCATCATTTTTGTCACTCCAAGATGTTTGAAATATGGTGTTTCGTGTATTTCCTTCCATACCATATTTCTTAATTCCTTTACATCGGGTACATACATTCTACCCTTATATCTAACTAGTCCATTAGGTTCAGATTGAAAACCTTCACACCTAGAATCTTGTGGATTATCGGTGAGTGCTTGCTTTACTTGCAAGTAATACTCATTCTCCTTGCACTTTTGGAGTATCTGCCCCTTGAAATCAGTTTGAATTGTTACAATAGAAGAAATGTATCATCTTTGAATTAATGCGTTGACAACTCAATTTTCTTTTCCCTTAATATAATTGATATTAAAATCATAGTCAGCTATCAACTCTAGCCATCTTCTTTGTCTTGCATTTAAGTTAGGTTGAGTAAAAGGTACTTTAACCCGTTATGGTCATTTTTCCACTCAAAGGGTTTTCCTAGCAAATAGTGCCTCCACATTTGCAATTCATGAACTACAATTGCCAACTCTAAATCATGTGATGCATAATTCATCTCAAATGGTTTCAACTTTGTAGATTCATAGGCAATTACTTTCCCATCTTGCATTAGCACACCACCTAACCCTTCTCTGCATGCATCACTGATAACTGTAGAGCTACCTTCAAGATCTGGTATTTTAAAGATCAGTGTGGTGGTTAATTTCTCTTTGAGTAGGTCAAAATCCGCTTGAAAATTCTCAGTCCATTCAAATCTCTTTCCTTTCTTTTGCAAAGAAGTAATTGGAAAAGCGATCTTAGAAAAGTTTGCAACAAACTTCCTATAATATCCTACCAAACCCATGAAACTTCTTACCTCTGATACGTTCTTAGGTATAGGCCACTCAATTACTACCTTGATCTTAGTTGGATCTATGATAATTCCATCTGTTGAAATCACATGACCTAAATAATGTACCCTCTTTTGGAAGAATGTACACTTGGAAAGTTTACCATACAACCTATACTCTCTCAAACGTTGTAGGACTATTTCTAAATGCTTGCAATGTTCTTCCTTATTTCTAGAATAAATCAAAATATCATCTAGAAAGACTAGTACAATCTTTTCAAGGTGATCCCTAAACACACTATTCATTAGGTTCATGAATGTTGTAGGTGCATTTGTTAAACCAAAAGGTAAAACAATGAACTCATAGTGCCCATATTTGGTTTTGAATGCAGTTTTAAAGATATCTTCATATTTAACCCTCAATTGGTGATATCCAAATCTTAGATCGATTTTAGAGAATACAACGACACCCCCCATTTGATCAAAAAGGTCATCAATGCATGGCAACAAATGCTTGTTCTTAACCATAGCTTTGTTAAGCATATGATAATCGATGCACAATCGTAATGTACCATCCTTCTTCTTAACAAAGATGAATGGCGCTCCCCAAGGTGATACACTTGGTTTTATCAGTCCTTTTGACAATAATTCGTCCAATCATGTCTTAAGTTCCATAAGTTCAGTGGTTTCCATCCTATAGGGTACCTTAGAAATAGGTTTTGACCTTGGTACAATATCTATAGAGAAGTCAAATATTCTTTTTAGAGGCAACACTAGTAACTCCTCTGGAAACACATCCAAAAATTTCCTTAATATTGGATACTTCTCCATATCCATTTTCCCAGTTTCATCTATTTCTCCATCTTCTAGTTCATGTAAGCTTTAGAACTCCGAATCATCTCTATCCTTCTCAAGTTCTTCAATTTTTATGGTGAAGAGTTTACACCCTTTCTTCTTAGCTCTTATAAGTTGCATTTCCGTAATTTACCGAACCCTAACCTCCCTAGGTATCCCTTGGAATTTAACTTGATTTCCAAATTCATCTAGGCATTATACAGTCTTAGCATGGCAGTCTACTATATCCCTATGTTTCCACAACCAATTCATTCCTAGGATAACATCATATGATCCTAGAGGTGTGACATAAAGGCTAACTTCTGTAGTAAAACTAGGTAGTTCTATCCTAGCCTCGAATAGACATTGATCCACCTTTGCTCTTGTCTAGTTTTCATACTCTACATTTCAAGACATTGCCAAGTGTCCCACCTTTCTAGATAATTTTTTAGCTATTCTAGGTGAAATTAAATTATCAGTTGCACCCATATCAATAAGAATAGAAATAGGTAGGCCAAAAAAAATAACTAGCGTTTCGACTGGAGTTACTTGGTACTCTCCCTGACGATCGTCCACTGTTGCATGTATCTTATACTGAAACATTGCTTGTTGAGTGGGTAATGGATTACCATATGGTTGTGATCTAGAAGTTTTATTGGGACACTCACTGGCATAGTGATCCCCTCTGCATATAAAACATCATGTAGGCGACCCTCTTTTCCCTATGGTTTCTCCAAATTTATTGGTATTTTCACGAGCCTTATTGGTATTACCCATGCTAGAATCATTCTTTTTCCACTCTCTCCTAACCTCTTTTCCATTATTGTAGAATCTTTTCCCCTTCTTCCTTGGAAAATTTTGCACTGATTCTTCCTTCTTTGGAACTATCTTGTTAGGAACTTTTGCATCCTTCTTTTGCTTTTTTCTTTCTTGGTGAGTGGAATTAGCTTTAAGCTTTTTCTCTTGCTTAATTTATTTCTCATATACAAGATCCATTGTTGTTGGACCATGCATATCCACTTCTCCTCCAATCTGACTATTGAGTCCTAATATAAATTTCCTAATGTGGAAGCGCTCATCCTTATGGTATATGGGAACATAGTGCAAAATTCAAGTGAACTTCTCCCAGTATTCGTTGATCGTTATGTTACCTTGCCTCAACTAGTGGAAATCCAAAAAAAATTGGTCATATTAAAGTTGTGGTAACCATCTTTTGTGGAAAATATCCACAAATTCTCCCCAAGTCATCTTCCATGAGTTGATGTTAAGTTCCAACTTCTTGTTCATCCACCAGTTAGAGGCTTCCCCTGCTAACTGATACGTACCCCATGCGGATTTAGTAACCTCATCATAGTTTTGTATTTCAAAATACTTTTCCATTTGTACAAGCCACACCTCAGCCTCATCACCTCTAGCACTTCCATCAAACTTAGGTGGAATAACCTTCTTCATTTCCTTGGAAAGTTCAGAAGCTACAAGCTTCTTACTCCTTTCCATAGATGGCGTAGGTGATTTTTCAATCTCATGATTATGGTTTTCACCATGTCCATGGGAATAATTTTCTCCCTCATGATCATTAATGAGTATTTCCTTTTCTACCATACCCTTAGCTCTTTCTTGTTCAAGGTTAGCTAACCTTGCCAAGATTTGGTCAAGCCTAGTCTCTACTCCAGTGGTTCCTTGTCCAACGTCTTGACTTCCACCAAGATTAGTTTGTGTCCTCGCCATACTTATGTGCTAGTTTCTTACTTGAATATTTTATCCATTTTGGCCTAAATTATGTTATCAATTATCTTATGGAAAACATAAAATTAACATTCACATGTACATGATAATTCCACATAAGATTAAGCACACACTTCTTTTGATAAACACATATTTTTTATTCATTTCTTGATGATTTTAATATCCTTTCAATTACATGGACTGAATATTTAGATAGTCGAGTGGAGATTATCCTTTGGATTCACTCTTTGACACATAGCTTAAAGGAGTATAACCTACAAACTGAGACAATCGTTGTTCCCTATCTTTCTATTTGTATCTCATTTTCTCATAACTATCCCAAAAAGGATAATAACCTTCAATTTTTTTATCAAATACATAATTTCAAGAGGTAATGTCAATATGGTGTTCATCAATAATTTAGTCTACATTTTTTGCAAACATTTGTTCATGAGACTATTTCTCATCTGGCGATGTCCATGGTACATATCCCTCAGACTCTTTACTTGAAGAAATTGATATTACTTCAACCAATGGTAGAACTCTAGAATCCCTAAAGATGAATGCAAGATTAACACTTTCTTTTGAAGGCATATCCCTGGAAAGTGGTAATGACTCAGACTTTTCTGGTGAGATGGTTGGTAGGTAATTATACATAGCCTCCATCTTCATCTTCCTCTTCACATCACCGATCTGAGAAAGTGCGTGACTAAAAGTTTCAGTGTCACTCAACCAGATATCATTATTGTAGTTCATTCCCTCTATGGTTCTAATGATGGCTTCTTTTTCCTTAATTTCCTTCAGGTAACGCTCATTTTCGATTACTGACTTTCGAGCCGTTAATCTAAAACACACCATCTTGACATAAGAATTTTCACAACATTAGATAATGTTGGATGGAAAAATGATGATATCATAGGTTCCAGAGCTAAACCTGGTAGCTTTGATACCACATGTAACATACTAACCCTTTCTATGAAGTAAAAATTTCTAATTTTACCCTAAACAAGTAAATAAACAAGTAACATGTCATTGCGAATATTTTCTTTTCTTTTCTTTATTGATAATTTCCAATCAAGATACAATACATAATATAACATGAATTCTTTTTCATTTCATAAATACATCAAAGTAAGAAAGCATACAATTACAAACATAGCTCAAAGAGCTTTAGAACAAATAGTTGTAAGATGGTCCAATATCCTTCCTTTTAAATCTTGGTTCTTCTATCACCTGTTGTGGAGGAGAAGCATCACTCAAGTGCTTTTCCACCAACCACAGACTCATAATGTGGTCGCCCACACATCTATCATTCGATAGATGGCCCTTCCCTTCAACAAAGAGATTGGTAAAGTAAACGATAACAAAAACCAACTAAGCATAGTGTTGTGTCCTACATAACTAGAAATTGTAAAACTACAATCTTTGTCTAGCATGTAATATTGGATCATGGTGAACTGACAGTGTTTAGTCTCAGTAGTCACACAAACTAAGGTGGAGTCTCAGGCATACACACTACTTTGGCCAAAGTGTTCTCATTCAATACTTTGAATGAAGTCATCTATCACATACACTACTTAGGGCCTATTTGACTTAAGGCTATCTTACGCTATGCATAGGTATTTCCTTCAATGGATATTCCATCATCCTAGATAACCTACAACCATATTAATCTACTTGGAATAAACCTACTTACCTAGTAAGTGTACAAGTTAGGTGTTTCCTTCTCTGGATAGTCCATCATTCCAAAGATAACCTTTATACTTGGATAATCCTACTTACTTGTAAGTATATAAAATTCTCTCCTATACTAGATGAATTCTCCTAGGATTATGCATAAGCTATCCTATTTAAAACAATAACTTAGCTATATGCACCATATGTGCTTATCATGTTCAATCATACCTAGTATATAATACCTATGATAACACCCATCTCTTATTATGGAGTACATAAAAACACAATATGAAAATAGCATAAAATCTTCAACTTTCTTTTCAATGTAATCTACTTTCACTAATTCATAATTTGGAAAATACATCTCATCCATGCAAGAAAGACACATCATTCAAAGTAAAATAACAAAGAATAAGGGATCTTTATGCCTATTATCGCTTATCCAAACTAAAGATAGAAAAGAAACCTTCTCCAACAATAATTAGCTTTGACAATCAGCTTCTCAAGATAATCACTATAATCTGCACCTCTCAAGTTGGTAGCTTACTCCTCTCAAGTATAAACTCCTCACAAACTATAATATTTCTCTTCCTATCTCTCTCTCAATGCTAACCAAGGTATGACTGGATATAATGTAGAAAAGAAGAATGGTAAAAGATGTGTAATCTCTTGAAAGGAATGCATCCCTCACAAAAAAAATGATTCAACTATTTATAGAGAAACCAAGTAGCCACAAAGCCTATAGTTTAGGCATGTACAGAGACATTAAACTCCATGTAAATCAACTCAACAATAAGGTGGCAAATAACTAAGCTTAGACTCAACAAAACCTCCTACAAATCAACTAATTAATTTGACAACAATCCAAGACTTGTTCCAATGCACATGGAAGAATTCAAATTGTTTCCAATGAAATACATCTACAAGAAATCAAATTCAAAGGTGGCACCATCTGCTATTCCTCTTCCTTCACATTTGGCGCCATCAAAATCAATCCATATCCAATATATGATAGTAGACTTCATTCATTCCAAATGATAAGTGAATAGACATAAACCAATTAATACGTGATACTAAGTCAAGCAAGGTCTCATTAATACATCGACCAAGTCAAGGTTTCAACAGCCAACAATCCAAATGCATGTCCATGCCATAAGTCGTGTGTTATCTTCAATGATAATCACTTCATACTAGTATTCGTAAGCTTATAAATCGACTTCCAAAGACATGGTCTAAATCGATCTTCAAGCCATAGTCTATATCGACTATAAGTCATCCTTAATAATTGGCTTCAATAATTAAGAGTTAGTCCATTTCAATTGACATATATAATATGTATAATATATATATATATTATATATATTTACATTTATAATATATATAGTATATACATATATATATACTTAAATACCTTACATGTATTTATATATACATATATATTTATATATATCCATTACTATATATATATATATATATATATATATATATATACTTACATATATATATCATAAGTCTATAACATAAGCACATATTCGATACATACATATATATATATATAGGCAATATAGTATACAATAAACACATTATACTAAATGTGTGCATATACATATATATGTATAAATGTATATACCTCTATGTACACATATGTGTAGGTATATCTATATCGATGCATCTGTATGAGTGTGTCCATTCGCCAACATACACATGTATCAATATACATATACATATAGATAGGTGTATGCACTACACACACACACACACACACACACACACACACACACACACACATATATATATGTTCACATTCGTTTCACATAAAGCCATTCATGTTTACCATCATATTGATAAGTCTGTATGTGTGGTATATATATACATATGTTATATACATGTTGTTAGATCTCATTGACATGTATGTACATATATATAAACATACTTCAACATGCATCCCACTTGTCCATATGATCATAATCTAGCACAAGAAAGATCTTAAAATCTCAAACAGATAAACATCACCCAATGCATACAGAAGTAAACAAGACTCTCAAATGTAGACATATCGACTAGGGATGGCTTACCTATTACCCTCAAACTAACTCAACTTAATCTTTCTATTGTGGTGTGTGTATATGCTCAGATAGTTACTTTTACCCATTACCTGAACAAGATCTTCTCCCGAGTGATACTTTCCCTCCACCTAGAGGAATGGAACACATACCTACATCCACTAACACATGCACATGACAGCCAATTATTCATAACAATATGCAATATACATTAACATCTCCAAAGTTAGAATAATGGTAATTCAATAACCATTCATTCACATATATGCAATATTTCTCCATGTATAACATCAATAGAGATAACATTCAAATGAGACAATCATCAAATAAGATAATATTCATATTGATAACAAGGTACAATCATATTTTATTCATCTCCTAAATTCTCATTACATCCATATTTACCCTATGCAGTAATAGTAACTAATAACTATACATTTGGGGTGTAACATCTTTCTTATCAATTTCTATTTTCCTTGGAAGAGCATCAGTGATAGACAATGCATCATGGCTTTGCAAAGATAATTCAAAAGGAAAAACATGTTACATGTTTCCAACTATCAAGTGGGATTTCACAATCTTGTGGAAGATTTTGGAAGGCTATGCCTTGACAAGCTTGTACAAGATTTTGATAGCATGTGTAGATCAAACAAATCAATCCAAGGGAAGGCTCAATTCATGGGCATCTTTAGAATGGGTGGGGTTGGCAAGACAACTCTATTGAAATATTTGTTCACCAAAAATGCTCTCAATAAAGTCTAGTTGGTTTTTGTTTGATGTGTGAGAATTCTCTAACAAAAGCAATTTGTCTCCTTTGCAAATTCAGGATATATCTTTTGTGAAGATTAAATCAATTTTCAAAGTAGAGAGGATTGAAGAAACTATATCTAGAATTATATGGAAAGAAGTAGTTCTTTGAGCTTCTTAATTATTATAAATGATGTTGATCACTTGGAATCGTTAGATGTTCTATTTTTGAAATATAAAGATTTAAATTGTAATATAGTCACCTTAGTGACTTTGGTTTATGATTATTTTAGATTGATTAATTATTTTGGAAGTTATCATGAACACAATTAATAAAAACCATATTCTAATATAAAAGAGACAAATTTATATTTCAATGATATAATTTTTGTATTATTATTTACTATCATGTTGTATTTTTTGGAAATGTCTATGCTTTGTCATTTCCAATATGGTATCATAACACATACGAGGTCCTACTACCATATAAAGGCCAAAATCATGTGTTGAAGAAGAAGCACTTTTAAAGATCTATGTGTTCTTGTTTTCATTGAGAATAAACAAAGAAATGCAAACTAGGCATGTGAACAAGTAAATTGGTTAATTTTGAAAGATGTGATCAAAGATGTCTTAGAAGGGCATAAGGAAACTTCATTTGTTTTAATCTAGAGCTTTGCCTATGTCTCCCTTCAATAAGAATTCCCATATCACCTCAGAGAGCATGCTAGTACTAATGAAATTTTGTGCCATGTCAAACACATTCTGACATCCTAAATATAAGTGCTTTGGATATACCAAGATGTCTTATATGATAACTCCATTATTCATTGAATATTTCTCATCCATTTCCTTGTAATCACTCACATTCATAACATCCATATTCTCATTGCATGATTTGTAATTTCTTCATATGTGTATTATGTAAAATTCATTAAAATGTAGTTACATTTGTCACCACAATGTCATTTTGTTGTGCTTCAACACCACATACACCAATAATTTTCTTGTTTTTTCCTTTTATCTACAATTTATTCTACATTAATGTCATGTATATGATGTATTTGAAAAAAAAAGCAATCCTTTTATCTACCATTTATTCTACAGTAATGTCATGTATATGATGTATTTGAAAAAATATATATATATTTCAATTATTGACAAAGAAAAATGCTTGTTTATTATAGACAAAGAAACTAGAAACAAAACTGAAAGTTATTACTTTGTTATTTGTCAAAATAAAATGATTGATTTGTTGAATAATATTGAACATTGAATTAACATTTTATATGCTACTAACATAAATATATTAAATACATTTATCTAAAAGATCTTGAGAAATATCAATTTAAAACAACTATCTATTCTAAAAAATAATTTTAATAAAAATATCTCAAAACTAATATCTTTTGACATCTTCTATATAAATATATTTAAATTTTTTTATTAATTTAATTTTTATATTTAATTTATTTGTAATAGAAATCAACCCTAATTTATCAATGAAATCAATTAATATTTATATATATACATTTATTTAATTAACCTAAAACTATTCCCTTACAAATATAACTAAAATAATAGCAATAAGGTAGCTTGAAAACAAAGTTTATATCGAGCATAAAGTAGCCCCAATGAACGTAACTTAGAAATTAAGTTTAAGTCCAACATAAGATTCACACGTCCACATAAAGTTGGATAAAAATTCCACAGCATACTTTTTATCAAAGCTAGTTTGTGCTTGTTAGTTGGCCAAGTGGGACCCATATGAAATTTTGGACTTTTCAATTCATGAAATTTTTTAAGCTTTATAGTCGTCCCTACCTACATGCCTCCTAGGGCTACTCTCTAATTTCTATTTTAAACTTTATTAATAGTTAGATTCAAAATTTCTTCAATTCATGAAAGTGGGATTTATAAATGAATATCAATTTTTATTTTTATTTTTGGAAAAAAGCATAAAAAAATTACATCAGAGGAACAATTGCAAAGCTGTTACATACCAGTAGTAATACAGTCACAAATAAAGTGAACAAGGCTGTAACATAACAACAATATAGCAAGACACAACAACAACAAAATGTTGCCTAAAATTGCTAACAACTAGCCAAAACAAGAATGTAATGAGATCCATAAACACTACATGACAATCACCATCATTCAAAGAGTCAAGATTATTCCTTAAACGACCATTAGTAGATAAAAAGATAAGTTTGAGAAAGTTGCCACACATAGGGTTCTGTAATTGTGTATTCCAATGCACAAGAAGAAGAGTATTGTCTTTTCTCAATCTAATCTCCATAAGCCAAGGACTCCCTATCAAACTCATTCAGCATTTACCCAGCCAAAGTCATAATACTCCTCTACTGTATGATTCCCGCCACTGTGAAACAAATCTCAGACCAAGAAGATAAAGTTGACCTGTAATAGTTGAGCAGTCCAGTTGTGAAACTAGAAACATGCAAATTTTGAAGATCCATTGTCCACTGTATGTAGCTGAAGAAGGAGGTTGTGTAAGTTCTCATCAGATTTCAAAGAATGATGTGCATTTTGCAAATTAGCTAGATGGATGGACAAATCAGCACAAATCATTTGTAACTCAATTTGAGGGAGATGAATGGTGTTAGAAAACAAAGCGAGACAACAAAATCTCCAAATAAATTTGATGATCACTTGCCTACAAGTGTGGGAAACAATATTAAAGGAAGGAGAGGCACCTAGGGGAGTTGATTTCCAAGTCCAAGATTGGGAAAACAAGGCAGGTAGAGAGGTGAACAGTAGGATCCATAGGTTACAGGCATGGGTGCAAAACTAGAAAGCATGTTTTATAGACTTTGTTTTAGCACAAAAAGGACAAGTGGGCTGAGGGTAAACAAATTTAAGGCGATAGACAATAGGAAGTTTAACATGGAGGAGTAATTTAGTCTCAAACTCTATCTTAATCATATATGTCTATCCTTCTCATTTAATTAATTAATGTATACTTAAAATGTTTGTAAGGGTTGTTTATTTTTTCCTCACACTTTCAAAATTTGATGTTAATATGATGAAGATATGTTAAGAGTTTGAAATTTATTAATAGAATTAATAATTATTATTTTAAATATTGGATAGATTTTATATTGGAAATCAATATGGTTACAAGTACATAATAGAGTTATAAATTAGGTTTTGTGAAATTGTTTTTTTTGTATAAAATTGTTTTTTAGATTGTGTGATTTAAAAATTGACTTGTCTTGTCTTCTTAATATTTAGTTTGTACTAAGTGACTTGTAGTGTTGAGAGATGTCTTTGGGGAACTTGCTAAGTGAAGGTCATGTTCTCCTTAGTCGAACCCTTAAGTGGATTGATTCAACAACTTGTGAACAATAATTGAAGATGAGAAGCAACAAGGAATATGTATGTTTTTCCCATTTTACATAGATGTTGATAGTAAGAGTTGTAATAGTCCAAACTGACCCCAAAATGAATGAAAAAGTGAGAGGTGTCCAATTTCCACCATCATATAAAGGAATGTCCATCTTAAATAAAAATAAATAAATGTTGGTTAGATTAAGAAGCATATTTATAAGTGGGCATGTACTTTGTAGGTCTATAATGGTGAAAGTGCATACCCTATGCTTTTACCATTCATTTTATGCCACTTTGCATGGGTGTCCTAAGTAATTAGTCATAGCACATGATTTTAAATAGCATTTTCTTTGATCCAAAATACCATTTGACTATTAAAACATAACTTACCCTTATACAATAATCAACTTTAATACTATCAATTTCTTTCCAAAATTCAATTCTTTTCCCAAGTTTCAAATTTAAATTTTAAATGAACCCAACCTAACCCATTTCTAGCTAGTCATTATTATTGATGTCCATGCTAAAAATTATGTTTTACATGTATAATTCAAGTATAAAATGACGTCAACCTTAGTTCATTTCACCGTCTAGAATTCATCCTCCATCTATCACCCGAAATCATGAAGGTAATTGATGATGAGGATGTTACTCACACAACATATAAATAGATTTTTCAAACAATAGAACCCATCTATCTTGAAAGAGACACTAATTCAATTAGGAATTAACTTCCCAAGGCTTGAGAATGCCAGGTCTTGAATTACTAGGTTCGCTCAGGGTTTGTTGTTTAATTGGTGTTTTCACATGGGGGACTAACAGTATTTGATTATATATGCCTATGCTTTGAAAGCAATTCTATTAATCTTGACAATTTATTCATCCATCACTTTCCACATTACTTCAAACTAGTCTATTCAAAATAAATTGCAAGAGATTAAGAGAAGAGAGAAAAGAGCCTAAGAAATTTATTTGCTTCAGAAAGAGCACATGTACACACTGAAAGACAAGTAAACAAAAGCAAAAAACTATTTGTATTTCACCAAAATATCTCACAGATCAATATAAAATACTGTACAAAATAATGTAAGAGTTTAAAGAATTTAACTACTCACCAATGATATAGCTTCAAAATACACCCACAAATGACACAACAAATTGATTATTTCACCAAAATAAATAGTTTACAATCAAGTAGGATTTACGATCAAAAATGACATTATTTTTTCTTCATCACTACAAACCTTTACAATATGCATAATACTTTACTAACAATGAATAGAAAACATGAAATAGAAGTTAAATTGATGATGTTCCAATTCAAGCTCTATCATCTCAACACTTTTTCATCCTAACTAAAAGATAACCCATTTCCTTTTATAGAACTAAGGCATAGGTTCACTACAAAATCACACATGACGAGATAGAAATAAGTGAATCATCATTAGACATGTGGAAAGAAAATATTTTTTGCACATGGGCTATCAACCACTATTTTAAAAAAAATGATCAAATTTATTTCACTGACCAAATCATTGTTAAATGTTCACTAGTTCCTTAAAATTTTAGATAGTATTCATGTATCCTTGTGGTCGATGAAATTATGGTATCAATCCTTTAATTTAAGCTTCACTACTCATATTTATTCAATCCCTTACATTTATATCTTTATCCTTTATCCTGTATATCATTTATGGCCAAAACTAATCCAATTCCAACATGCTTTGACATCCCCATAATTAAATGCACAAGTTCCTGCATCAAGTTATTTACTTGCATCTAGATCTATAACCGAATCTTCACCTTCATGTGTGCTTCTAATATCCCTTAGTATTTTTGTATCACTCAATAAATCACTATCTACATTTGTATCGAGAACACTTCATCAACATCATCTTATTTGAGATTATTTCATATCAACCTTCAAAACATGAAAAATCATTTGCCATTGGGCTTAATCCCATATAAAACAACACCAATCAAATAATCTTCACACTTAAATTTACCATTTGTAACAATCAACATCTAAATCCCCTTTTAATCTACTTTAAAGCTCTTATAGGACCTTTTTGGGAACTTCGATCATTACTAGAATTTCAAAGATTCTTACCAGACATGGAATTTGAATGATGTATGATTTCCAAGTTCCACAACAATGAATTTTCCCACAGAGTTGATTTTATTTTCTTTGAGCATATTGGTAACCAAGTATACTATCAGGTTTCTTAATCATCATTATTTACTACTTATGCCTTATTTAAGATTATCTTTGCAGACAAAACGTTTCTTCCTGCATTGATAACTGGAACAAGAACATGATATCCTGCATCTGGTTCAATAAGATTTACAACCTTCTATCAGAATAAGTTGTTTTCAATTTAATAAAATTTTGGGTCCAATGATTATGAAGGAATGACTTGGCGATGCAGACATCGTTGGGTTGTTATCAACTTCCTTGGGAATTATCAATTGTGTGAAACATGTTACCTTATTAGATATGGGATTTAAGGCGGAATATCTAGTCCTACAAGACAGAAATTTCCCAAAAAGTTTTTTTTTTCAATCTTAACCAATTTTAAATTCTTTCAAAGTGCAAGAAACAACATTTTAAGCATACTTTAAATTCTTACTAAAATAAGTTATTGAAGGACACCTAAATTACAAAATCCCTTATTACCTCGTGATGATATAAGAAATAACTTTTAGGGTAAGGGTCCCCATGCCACTCAAGTGAAATGGGGTGTGTTGTGAGGCCACACAACAACTAGCCACCAATAAAATAAAATTTCAAACATTTACGAGAAATAAGAGCACATTAAACATAAATTTCTAATCTCATTAAAATAAGTCATCTTTATGTTTCACATAGAATTTGATATTTAATATAGGAGACACAAAGCCTAAAGGAACATAAGTGTGTGCACTCTTGATTTATTCCTTTCTTCATAAAATCTAAGAGATAGTAAATGTATGTATTAAGCTACATCTTTTGGTTTAACCTTTCAATCCAACCTTGGATAGAGCCTTGTTGCTATTCAAGCATCCATAGGGCCCCAACAAGGTTATATCTATACTTTTCTCCAAATATAGTGTGAGATTTGCTAACTAGCCTACCCCAACTCATTTTGGCTTTGATAGCATGTGAGATTTGCTAAATAGCATACCCAAGAATCAAATGACTGAAGGAAAGAAAATACAGAAATGAGATATGAGAAAGAATAAACTGTATTCCTCTCAAGAATGCAAAGCTATACCAACTTGAGAATTGAAATTACAAAGGAAATGCCTTAGTTATATAGGCCAAGTGGGGAGATATATGTAACTATATTATGACAAGTGTTGTCATTGTTGGAACCAAAGTTTTTATCATTTGAAATTCAAAATTTCCACTCTTATTTTCATAATAAATCACATTATCACCTTTCAAGGTCATTTTTACCCTTTACCGCATTACCGCTATCACATTATCCACCCTTCATAACACCCATATCATACCTCCCTACCATAGATCATTCCCATGCAGCTCGCGATACGATGGTGAGAGCATCCACTACTATATACCACCACCTTCACACTATACCACTATGCCTCGGGGGGTCAAGACATAGCCTGTGGTAGAGCAGTACACTAAAGATAGATACCAAGGAGACACTGCAGTCCTGCAGGGGGCCTAAAATTTGCATGCAGTGGTTGTGATGAAAGAAATGAGCGGGTGTGCAGTGAAAGAAGAAGAGCTAGAAGAATAGACTATAAAGTGAAATATTTTAGACCAAGAGTAAATGTAAACGAGAAATCGCTAGGAAAGAATTAAGACTAGAGTATTGTGAAATAATTTGTTTTTCACAGAGATAAAAAAAATGGAGATTAAAGTTAAAATATTTAATTTTCCAAAGGCAACTAATTATATATTTTTTCAAGAATAATTAAACAAAGAGCTACACCTAAAAAAAGAGTTGCACCAGACGGATGTTGTAAAGAGTTATAACCCTAAAGATACAATGTATATATGTAAGATGAAATAAAATCATCAAAGGGAAAAAAAAATAAGAAGCAATAGGTTAGGTAGTTGGATAGGTTGGTCAGTCACCTCAACAAAACATTATGTTGTATATTGTAAAATATTTTAAAATTATATAATGGAGAATAATGCATAAATTTGGTGATCCTGTTATGGTGTCAGTTGTTTTTTGAAATAATTGAAAATATTATCCAGTTGTCTCCAAGGTTGACATTTCCCTATTATTTAAATTAATGTATCAAGGATATTTTCAATTTATCAAAGCACATTTTTGCTCTTGTGTGGTTCAATTAACTGGCTCCTTCAAGGAAGGATTAAATTCTTTTAATTAATCACAGTAATCTAGGAAAGGTCATTTGGATCAATAAGAAGAACTTGATAATTGCATACTTGCACGTTTATGCCAGGCATAAACTCATAAAAGTTCCAAACAATTCAAATTGTATCCAGAAATAGGACACACATATCATTTACCTCTTGACTCCATTAGCCCAACAAAAGTAGGCACTGGTCACACTAATTCCATTTTAGAATTTTATAAAATCTCATTCAAAAATTCACATCTCAAATTTCAATAGGAGTAGTTATTAATCTTTCATCTATCCCACTCCCAATTTCCATTGTGGATAGATTGCTCAAATAGGAAACACATAGTTTAAGTTTGCCTCATTTTCATAGGTATACCCACCTAGGTCTAGCAGAGCTTGAAGAGAAGAAGGTTCAAATACAATTTGGCCTTGTTCGTTAGCCTAAAACATACCAAGAGCTTAGCAACCTCTTGTGGTTTTCTAACTAGCATTTTTGAGAACTAACAAATTGGCAACTCTACTGGGGAAGATTCAGGAAAAATAAGTTACAATGTATCCATTTATAGAGTTAATAAAGTTTCAAAATTGGTCTTCAACTAGAGATTCATAATTTTGCAGTTTGCACCTCCCCATTCGAGTCATGCAACTAATAGATTGGTGACTCCGCTGGGGAGAAATTTTAGAAAATTCTGTTCCAGCCTGTCCATTTCAAGAGTCAATATAAATTTCACATTTGGGTAATTAATTCCATATTGTTAAGTGAGGAGATTCCACTAGGGTAAACCAATAACAATTTCAAAATCAATTTCATTTTCCTACTTTTGGAAAAGTACGTGGCAACTTTGGAAAAAAATTGATGAAGAATACAAAAAATATTTTGGAACTACAACATCTCCAATCAAAAATAGAATTCAAAGATTGAAATATGTATAGCAATTTTTCCTTTCCCCATACACATTATGGTGTAATTGAGAATTTTGGAAAAGGAGGTAATGCATATCATTCACATCAAGACATTTATACAACACAATCATCAAATCGAATAAATGCTTATCCTATCCCTCCTGGTCGAAGACTGGTAAGTTACCAAGATCATCAACATAGGCAATATCCTAAGCATTATTCTTATTAGTACCACACTTCTTGTCAAAATATGCAAAGCAATGTCAACCCTCTTGGCAATGTCAATCATAGTCTACAAGAAGACATAGAATGGTAGCAAATAAATTTCCAGTTGAAGGTAGCAGATCTTGTAGCGCACAAACCACTTGAATTCAAAACATTCAAGGTTATCCAAATCATTCTCCTCCTTCAAATGTTAAAAATCATTTGCTAAAATTTAGTGGATGCAAATTAGAATTAGCAGATATGCACCAGCAACACTTCAATGATTTAATGGTGAACTGGAAAATCAATAAAGAGGATGTTATCATGAAGATTTTTTTGAAAACATTAGAAAAATATGTTAAAGATTGGTTTTTCATCCTTCCAATGCTTTGCATAACTTCATGGAATGATTTGGAAAACAAGTTTATGTACCAGTTTAATGAGAAAAATAACGAGTGTCTTCAAAGGGGAAGTCAAAGAATGTTAGAATCTGAATTTTCTTTATTCAAAAGAATATTGAATATTTATATGCAAATACCTATTAATGTTAGGCCTAATAAATCCATATGCATTGAAACATTCATAAAAATGTATGTGCCTCATTCAGACGAGTGACTTGAGTCATGGAAACTAGTTATTTTAGACTAGGTGTATGAAATTATTGTATTTGTAGAAAAGAAAAGGCATGAGGATGCTATCAATAGTGAACACAAAGGCGAAATCATTGGTGAAGATGGAGAAATTGATCAAATAATGTAGCCAATAGAAGAATCAAGTGCAAATGAGAATGATTCCTATGACAACATGCAAGAGGAGGATGAAGATACAAAAGATCTCTCTTGCATAACAGATTGTGACTATGAGAGCAGTGCATGTTATGAGGAATCCATTAAAAATTTAGATTGTGAAGACGAACTTGTGGATTTTGATCTACAACAAAGTGATTCTTGTAGTTCTTATGGAGATCAAGAGGAAGAACTAATGGAAAATGCAAGCTCATTTGACAGTGAACAAATAGCACCCCCAGCTGCAGTTGAATGCCATGAAGACACATTTGATGAAAAAGAGGTTTGTACACTTGAAAACGGTTTC
Source organism: Sequoia sempervirens (assembly GCA_007258455.2). Classification (NCBI taxonomy): domain Eukaryota; kingdom Viridiplantae; phylum Streptophyta; class Pinopsida; order Cupressales; family Cupressaceae; genus Sequoia; species Sequoia sempervirens. The sequence continues at coordinate 21,588,303 of VDFB02026320.1, read as the reverse complement.
CAATTTTTTTCAAATCCATTATATGATGAAAAGATAGCAGAAGATCAAATGACATTTTTCCAATGTGTGCCAGAGCATGAATTTCATGTGTTTTCAAATCCACTTTATAATGAGGAAGAAACATTTTTAGATAACCAAGATAATATGTCAATTTGTGGAACAAATGATTGTGTTGATAATTCAGCTGATTTTTTCTATGATGATCTTGAGGCCCATTATGATGATGAAAAGGGTGAAGAATACAACAACAATGATATGGATATAGAGGCATGTTCACTCAATAGTAAATGAATGGAGTACCAAAAATACTTAAATAAGAAAGATTTAGAAAATTCATCCCCAGCATCAGTTGGTTCGAATGTGCAAAATGATGATTGTATGGATCATAAGTTTGTGTCACTACCAATTTGTGATATGGAAGAAGTTAAAAATATTCCAGATCTGAATAGTTGATGTGACAGAATTTGTTGACTTACATGAGAATCATTTTGATGGTGGATTTTCAATTCAGTTGGGAGATCATTTTATAATACATGATAGTGAGAAAAATAATGAGAAATGTTGCATTGAATGTGCATACATATTGTATGTTGAAGATGAAAAAGATTTATCACATGATAATAAACTACAGAGTGGTGAAAGGAACATAAGTCAAGCTAAACACAATAATTTTTTGAAAGTTTTCAATGGTGGTGAATATAACATGGCTCATTGCATGAATGTTTTCAAGAGGAATATGATGAACTTATATCAAAACAAGGTGTATGACAGAGGAAAATAGGGGATTTTCTTTTTGGTGGCCTTGTGCCATTAGCTGTGGTGTGATTTTTTCAAAACCATATCAAATCATCGCATAAAAGGTTTAAATCTAATGCTCAATAGATAAAACACCTTGTCTGCACCTAGAGATATTCTAGATTCTTGCAATGATTGATAAATCATTCATCCCCAACTAGAGCCACTGTTGGAACCAAAAAATTTATCATTTTAAATTCAAAATTTCCACTCTTATTTTTATAATAAATCACATTATCGCCTTTCAAGGTCATTTTTACCCTTTACCGTGTTACCGCTATCACATTAGCCACCCTTCATAACACCCATATCATACCTCCCTACCGCAAATCATTCCCATGCAACTCACAGTACGATGATGAGAGCATCCACTACTATATATTGTTTCCTTCACACTATACCGCTATACCTTGGGGGGTCAAGACATAGCCTGCAGTAGAGTGGTACACTAAAGATAGATACCAAGGAGACACCGCGGTCCCACAGGGGACCTCAAATCTGCATGTGGTGGTTGTGGTGAAAGAAGTGAGTGGATGTGTAGTGAAAGAAGAAGAGCTAGAAGAATAGACTATAAAGTGAAATATTTTCACCAAGAGTAAATGTAAACGAGAAATCGCTAGGAAAGAATTAAGACTAGATTATTGTGAAATAATTTATTTTTAACAGAGATAAAAAATGGAGATTAAAGTTAAAATATTTAATTTTCTAAAGGCAACTAATTAAATGTTTTTTCGAGAATAATTAAATGAAGAGTTGCACCAAAAAAAAGAGTTGCATCAGATGGATGTTGTGAAGAGTTGTAACCCTAAAGATACAATGTATATATGTAAGATGAAATAAAATCATCAGAGGGAAAAAAATAAGAAGCAATAGGTTAGGTACTTGGATAGGTTGGTCAGTTGCCTCATCAAAACGTTATGTTGTATATTGTAAAATATTTTAAAATTATATAATGGAGAAGAATGCAAAAATTTGGTGATCCTATTATGGTGTCAGTTGTTTGCTGAAATAATTGAAAATATTATCTAGTTGTCTCCAAGGTTGACATTTCCCTATTATTTAAATTGATGTATCAAGAATATTTTCAATTTATCAAAGCACATTTGTTGCTCTTGTGTGGTTCAATTAACTGGCTCCTTCAAGGAAGGATTAAATTCTTTTAATTAATCACAGTAATCTAGAAAAGGTCATTTGGATCAATAAGAAGAACTTGATAATTGCATCCTTGCACGTTTATGCCAAGCATAAACTCATAAAAGTGCCAAACAATTTGAATTGTATCCAGAAATAGGACACACATATCATTTACCTCTTGACTCCATTAGCCCAACAAAAGTAGGCATTGGTCACACCAATTCCATTTTAGAATTTTATAAAATCTCATTCAAACATTCACATCTCAAATTTTAGTAGGAGTAGTTATTAAGCTTTCATTTATCCCACTCCCAATTGCCATTGTGGATAGATTGCTCAAATAGGAAATACACAGTTTAAGTCTACCTCATTTGCATAGGTATACCCACCTAGGTCTAGTAGAGCCTAAAGAGAAGAAGGTTCAAATACAATTTGGCCTTGTTCATTAGCCTGAAACGTACCAAGAGCTTGGCAACCTCTTGTGGTTTTCTAACCAACGTTTTTGAGAACTAACAATCATCATGTGAGGTGTGACAACTCATGTCATTAAAATTCAACCACCATATCCCTATATAAAATTAAGCTAGTGTGAAGAGGACTTAAGTGGAGAACTAGCTAGGAAATGAACTAGTTCGATAAAGTACCCCTTTCACACCAACACATAGCTCTATTGCTAGCTAGGCATCTATAGTCTCGGTAGAGATATTTGGATGACCTAAAGAGATGAATTTATCTTTTCTTTAGATATTCAATATACTCTTCTTTTCTTTTGATATAGCTTTGAAAGCTCTTTCTTTTCAACTTGTTGGCATTGAAGCCTGCTATTGGATTGAGAATTATAGTGGTGGCAAATGAAAACCTTTATGTTTTTCACTTAATACAAAAATCAACTATCCCCAACAAATCCAAAGAATTCTTAAAATATTTAAACATATAGTTTCTCATTATAATTTGTGTGAACCCTATTAAATACCCTATTCTATAAGAAACATTAGATAAAATAGTTCAATAAAATCTTCAACATGTGTTTAATCTACTATTATATTCTAAATTCCAAATAATATTATTTTACTATGCTACTATTAATCCAGCCTCTATTGATCGATTCATATTTTCTTGTTCACCAATGGTAACATGCTCAATTTATTTGATGAAACACACGTGTCTTGCATTTTAAAACAATCATAACCTTTAAAATGTCATTAATAAGCTACTCCCCATAAATTTGAGGTTTGTCGTATTTCAAAAAAATCAAAAGCAACTCATCCCTCTTTTATACCAACCATTTGATTATTCACTTGACAAAATAAATTCTTGATTTAGAAAATTTAATCATTTTGGTACATTTCTTAGAAAAGAAACATTGCTTCCTGAATGAAGGCACAGTTGTAACATGGCTCCCATTTGTGGCGAATTTCCATAGTGCCTCTCTGGGGGAGCATTTCCAACTGGTAGCTATGGGGTATGAATTTCTTAGGAATGAGGTTTTGTAGTACGATTAAGAAAGATAAAAGGGAAGTATTTTTTTTAATTTTCTTTTTCACGATATTTGCATGTAAATATTACTTCCTAGTTTTGACACAATTTAGTAGTTCTCTATACATATGTTTTAGCAAATGATTTTTTTTATGTATTACCATTTTGATTATGTAAATGTTAATGTATATACTGGAATCAAATTTTGAGCAACATAATGTATGTATTTTCACCTCATTAGTAGTTGAAGAACGAGATTTATAGAAAAGGACAAATTTAACCTCACCCTAAACCTATTCAAACCTACATAATATACATATATTTACACGAGATTGTGTTATGACTATTCCTAATAATTTTAAGAAAAACAGTGTTTTTACCTTAAAGAATATCTTTGCAACATTAATAGTTCTTAACTTGGAAAATTCATCTTTATATTCTGATATGTATGTGATGTTTCAAGTATTATGATGTATGTTGCGATAATTACAAATCATTGGCAAGTAAATTGACCTTTTTTCTTTAGATTTTCTATTTTGTAACTTTTACACTCTATCTTTTGAAAATTCAAATCATAATCTTCAAAAATTTCACTGAGGTAGAAAAATATAACCTAGTAAATTACCATTTCTGTAAAAATTGATTCATCTCTTAGCTAATTGTTGTCAAATTGGTGCTTTTCTTTTTGCATTGGCTCATTAATGTGGTAATTTGAATGCATTCCTTCTTGAATATTTGTTTGTACTCTATTGTTGAAAATTTCATAAACTCTTCATTTCAAATTTTAATATCGTGTGAAATGTCTCCACTACTAAAATATTGTAAGGAACCAATTAATAATTAATCACTAAGCATGAGTCTTTTATCACTGATTGCTAGCAGTTTATCAAAATTGATATCATGAAACAAAACAATATATATTTGAATTCAATTTGCAATAGAGAATGTATAAAAAAAAAAATCATCTTTATTCAAATTCTTTTCTGGATATCCTCCCTGTGTTCAAAGGTTTTTAAATTTAGAGAATTTTAGGTATTATTCTTTAAAGACTTTTCTACCAATATCTATTAATCCCTATTTTTGCAAGAGAAATGACAAGCATATATTCTTTTTATATCTAATTCACTAGTTACAAGGAATGAAACTTCCCCTAGATTCCAAATTTTAGTCTTTAGGACCTCTTCCATGATTACTAGATCTAGAAGCACTACCAGAACATATTGTTCTTTTCCTCATACCTCTATGACATAATTCTTTGAAAATTTACCTATATCAATAAAGTGTAAACCTATATTTTCACAACAATCTACCAATTGATTGTCAATATTAGCAATATTTGATATAAAAAAATTACTTCACTTGCCCTATTTTTTTGAATACTGCTTTAGATGTATTTTGAACATTAATTTTATATTTGTATACTTCAAAAAGAGAAATTAACTTTATAATAACCAAATCAATTCTTATCAGGATATTTACACAACTAATCTCATTATGTTCCAAAGTTTCATGAATTCTATGTTGAATACACAAGACAACTAAGAGGGGTTGAACCATTTGTACATTAAAACATCTAAACCCTCATTAGCATTCATATCTTCATTAGTCCTTAAACCCTTAACAACCATTAAACCCTTATCATGCATTAACAAAATATAAACATGAGAAACAGTAATGCAAACACATCCAAACACATCAGAACACCAAATTTATGTGGAAAACCCAAGAAAAAAAAAATAGGGTGAGGATTAGCTTGCAATATAAAGTAATTGCAACATTGAATACAATAGGCTCACTGCCCAAAAGAAAGAAGGGCTCACTGCCAAATTACAAAGAAGAAAGAAAAAAGATTATTACAATGAGAAATCCATCTTAGAACAATAGAAAAGGTCCACCATTGCATCACCAAGTCATTTGCACTCTCTTTGAAGAATTCATACACCTTCTTCTCACTACTTCCTATAGTCTTAGGCATTAAATCTCACACTGCATTTTGCACTTTCACACTCCACATATCAAAAATTTGAACCACACACACATCCTCCATCAATTCATCACACATATATACCATCCTCAACCTTGAAAACAATCTACAAGGTTAGTTGTACACCTCAAACATAAAAATTCAAAATAGGTCAATACCAAAACATACCCATGGTGGAGAGGATGAAGGTGGACCACATCACACCTTAACTAAGACCCAAATATACACACACATATCATGCCACACTTCCAAAAACACCGAAGAACATCTGTAACTAGTGTAGATACCCAAGGTCATTCAAACCAATGTTAACACCATTGAACATTTAAGTACATGCTTCCTTTGATCCAAAGATGACTCACAGACCACACACAACATTTAGACATAATCTAGAATATTCCATCAACACCCTATAATCCAACAAATCCTTTGCAAAAAGCACTTGAAAGATATATATACATTTTGTACACCCAGTAACACCCTATAATCACATAATATAGGAATTGGTTTATCATATGACACTCTGATATCCTTCAATGTTTGTTTTATCCACAACACGTGTGTGCAGCATGATGTTACAACAATGTACTCTACCTCTATAGTAGATAAATACATTGAATCTTGCTTCTTGCTTAGCCATGAAACCAACCTACTTCCAAGAAAGAAAGTGCCACCACTTGTACGTCTTATATCATCCATACAACCTACCCAATATGTATATGTATAAGCACTTAGAGAGAAATTAGTATCCTTTGGATACCATAAACCATGTTTCAAAGTGCCCTTCAAGTATCTAAATATTCTCTTTATTGCTCCCACATGTGACTCTTTTGGATTTTCTTGAAATCTAGCCACAAGAAAAACTACATGCATGATATCCAATCTAGTAGTAGTTAGGTATAACATTCCACCAATCATTGATTTGTACTTGCTCTGGTCAACCTTAAGAGATTCATCATTCTTACTCAACTTGCAACAAATAGTCATAGCAGTGCATATTGGTTTAGAGTCTTCCATTCTATACTTCTTCAACATTTCCTTACCATACTTGGACTATGATATGAATATTCCTTTCTCTGTCTGATTAATTTGTAGCCCAAGGAAGAAATTCATCTCCCCAAACATAGACATCTCAAACTCTTTCTACATTTCTTGTATAAATCTCTTGCACATACTTTCATTTCCTCCAAAGATTATATCATCAACATACATAAACACAATCAATATTTGATCTTTCTCAACTTTAAAATAATGATTTTAATCTATGGTACCTTTTTTGAATCCCTGTTGTAACAAGTATCTATCCAATTTTTCATACCAAGCTCTAGGAGCTTGCTTGAGTCCATATAATTCCTTCTTCAATATGTAGACCATATTAGGATTATTTGATAATTGAAAACCTTTTGGTTGCTCAATGCATACCTCTTCTTCCAACTCACCATTCAAGAATGTAGATTTCACATCCATTTGATAAACTTTGAAATATTTATGTGTTGCAAAATCTAAATACATCCTAATAGCCTCCATCCTTGCTACTGGAGAAAATGTCTCCTCAAAGCCTATTCCTTCTACTTGTGAGTAGCCTTTACACACAAGCCTTTCCTTGTTCCTAACAACTTTCCATTCTCATTCAACTTGTTCCAAAACACCCATTTAGTTCCAATCACATTCTTGTTTGATGGTCTTATGACAAGTTCCCAAATATGATTCTTCTCAATCTGCATCAATTATTCTTCCATAGCTTTGATCCAAAATTCATCTTTGCATGCCTCAATCATTGTTTTAGGTTCAACTTTGGAAAGTAAACATAAATTTACTTGTTCTTCTGTCATAGCAGCCTTTCTTCTTATGAATACACCTCTACTTTTGTCACCAATGATCTAAACTTCAAAATGATTCTTCTACACATACTTAGGGGTCTTGTGGATTCTTTCTAGAGCTTCTTCCTCTTCAACCTGCACTTCTTTTCCTTACCATCATATTTCTCTTCTTCTCTGCTAGAAGACTCGTCTAATTCATACCCTTCTATCAACACTAAGCTTTTATGTAAGTCTTCATCCACTTTGACACTTACACTTTCAATAATCCTATTTAGCCTCTTATTGTAGCATCGGTAAGCCTTACTCTTCGTAGAGTATGCAAGGAAGATTCCTTCATTAGACCTTGCATCAAACTTTCATATTTTTTCTTCTTTGCTTTTGATATAGCACTTGCTTCCAAACATTGAAGTATTTGACAGTGGGAGTTCTTTTGTACCATAACTCATAGGGAGTCTTTGAACTATTTTTCCTTTATTGCACTTTATTTAGTATGTAGACTGTAGTATGAATTGCTTCTCTCTAGTATACATCTGGTAGATTTGCTTCCTTCATCATTATCCTTGTTGCTTCTTGAACAATTCTATTCTTCCTTTCCACCACTCCATTCTGCTGAGGAGTCCTAGGAGCCGACAAATGTCTCTTTATTCCAAGATCTTCATTAAACTATTAAACACATTAGAGGTTCTCCACCTCTTTAAGAGCTTAAAATTTTTATTTTCATATCCATTTTATTCTCAACCATAGCTTTAATGCCTTAAAATTATCTAGAGCTTCTAATTTTTCTTTGAGAAAAGTTACCTAAGTCATTCTAGAGTAATCATCAATCAATAACATAAAATACATGTCAACTTGAAAACTTCTTGTTCTCATAGGTCCACAAAATTTTGTATGCACCAACTCTAAAGGTCTTGCGGTAGAATATTCTTTGACATTGAACCTATCTCTAGTTTGCTTCCTAAACTGACATTCCTTGCAAACTATATTTATAGGCTTTGTAATCTTTGCCGGTAGATCTCTCACAAATTAAGCATGGTTGATCCTCACTAGACTATCAAAATTGATGTGACACATTCTTCTATGCTATACCCAAATTTCATTGATTTGAGTCATAAAGCACATACCATTAGCACCCTTAAGATAATAAACATTTCCATCTATCATTCTTCCTACACCAACTAGAGTTCTGGATCCTTTTCTAATCTCACAACCACCATCCTAAAATACAAGGTTATATCCCTTGCCACACATTTTTCCTACACTTAGAAAAAAAATTCAGAGATCCTTAACACAAAGAACATCATCTATATTATTCTTCCCATAAAAAATGATTAAACATTTTCCACATATCTTAGCAAATGTATCATCACCAAACTAACAAGACCACCTTCAAACTTCTCAAGTTTAACAAACTTAATCTTAACCAGTTAAAATGACAAGCCTTGTATATGGGCTAAGAACAAGAACGTGACGAATGATGGTGTGGTGGATGCTAAGGTGGTCATAAGTGCTCCTAGGTCAAACATCAATCAAATGACTAAAGCTCAACCAACCATACAACAAACCACACCATACAAAATAATTAAATCAATAACACCAAAATGCAACAAAGACGAACCCCCAACATGAACAACTATCCAAAACACAAATACACACAATTGTGAAAACCTATTGAAACTATCATGAAGAAATTGGTAGATTCAAACTTGATAACGCTTCCCAATTTCCAAAACTACCAAAAATGATAGGATAAACCACCCTAGTACAACAAAAAGGATCTTGCAACTTTCACAAAATCAAAGGACATAAAACATCAAACTGCATGAAACTGAAGAATGTTATCCAAGATCTTATCGAGAATGGAGACATATTTGTTGAAGTACTATCCAGTAAGCACAACCTCAAGATATAAAAGAACCCTATGCCAAATCACAACAAAGGGAATGACAATGGAAAAGGGAAGACTTACTATAACATAGAAAATTTTCACCCTAGGGTTTAGGACCTAAGGAAACACGCTTTCTATACTCCACATTCAAGGATGCCCTAGAGATCTCAATCAAATGATGAGAATGGGAGAAAGAGATATGCTAAGAGACTATCCTATGGTATGGTTTATGATTATAAGAGGTTGAATGAGGGGTTCACCACCAAGCTATGGCTTGGAAAAATGTATGAAATACAAGATCTAATGATTGAACTCAATGTTGCAAGAAACTTCACTAAATGAACTATAAATGCACATAAATCAGAACAACAAATTGGAAAAGTACAGAGAAGCACCTAGAAATCTAAGAGAGCTTGAATGGAGGCCTAAAATTCTAAATAACCTAAAATTTAGGCCTACTAGGACTCATACACTAGTCTGGGTGAATTAGTCCTAGATCTGGGTTTTTGTGCAAGAACTAGTTTCTGAAAAAAGGGTATTCAAAACTATCAAAATCTGAAAATTGACCTAAACTAGGACTCATACGCCAAGACTAGCATTTGAGTCTAGTTAGGGTTTTCTATAACTTCAGAGCTTGAATCTAGTCTTCAATGTCTACTCTTTATGTTCCACTTTGTTTGTAGATCTAAAACCCTAATTTTTGGAGTTGTAGGTGACTTTTTAGTGAAGATTACAACCTTGCAAGTGAGGGGACAATTCCAACAACTTTCTCCAAGCTTGTAACCTAATCTTCAAAGATCCTTCAAGATCCAAGATGCCTAGATCTGCAAACACACAAGGAGAGAGGGAAAAAGTGTTGATTGTTAAGGAATAGGGGTTTGCCTTGGTCAAACCCCTTGTAGGTAATTAAACTAAATGATGAGATAATGAAATGAAGGCATGAAACATGAAGCAAAGAACATGAATAATGTAAAATGATACCTTGGATGATGCCTTGTAAATGATGTCTTGTAAATCTACAACTCAACATGAAATGGCCATGAAGGATGTAGATCTTGATCTTGACAATAAGTGTAGAACAATACTTGATCTTAGATCTTCAATGCTACATCACAACACTAGCTCAATAACATGTTTGATGCTTGATATCCTTGACATGATGATGGATCTTGAATTGCTACAACAATTGATAAATAATATGCCCTTGAATGCCTTAGAAATGATCTTGAATGCTCTCTTGATGATCTTGTGAAGTCTTGGAATGCTTGACTCTTGAAGCTTGACTTGGTAACATGAAGGTATTTTCTTGCTTAGGTGAAATAAGGATTTGAAAGCTTGTTTATATATGTAGTCCATCCAAATGACCGTTAATTAGATCCCAAAGGTTGACATAGAAGAAATTTGAACTTAAAACCCAATTTTCCCACTCAAAACCTTAAAAATAGGCCAAATGGGACTCATATGCCACCAGTGGCATATGGGTCCCACCTGGATGGGACTCATATGCCTAGGGTAGCATATGGGTCCCACAAGGCCTATTTTGATTGCTAAAGTGTCGGGGAGTGAATAAATTAAGTTTATATGAGGTCTATGTTGGGATTTTGGTTAAAATATTCCTTGGGATGCATAATATAGGGTCTTAGGGGCCTATTAAAGATGATATTAAGGTCATAAATGCAAGAGGGCTCAAACTTTAGTGTGAAAGTGTAAATAAATACACTTTACAACACTAAATTAAGGTAAAATTAGGTCAATTAAGCTAAAAAGGGCCCAAAATCCAATGTGATAGTTTTCAAAACATTACAACACTACATTAGGTCCATTTAATTTACAAGCCTCTTAAATTTAATGTGAAGGTGTGAATAAATACACTTGACAACACTAAATTAAGGAAAATTCAGGTTTGTTTAGCTTAAAAAGTGCCCAAGACCTAATGTGGATGTGTAAAACACATCAAAACACTAGATCAAGGCAATATCAAGTCTAATTTATCATTAATTATTTTCAAATTAGACGAGAAATTGTACCATTTCCAAGGGGGTAATTTTTTTTTCATTACACTTACAATAACGTGCAGCATGTCTATTCCAATGCAGTTGCCTCCTGTGACAATGTCGTCATCATCCTTACCATCAAAGGGCCTAGTGCAGAATGTGGAGTCACCATGTGACATGGAAAGGTCACCATCCAAGGAGCTTCATCCCAACCTAAGGAAAAACCTACATTGCCAACATCAAACCCTAGAAAATATAGTCTCCTAGATCAACTCAAGAAGACCCCTACACAAATCTCTATCCTAGAACTATTGAGGCTATCTCCCTCACATAGGGAGATCTTAGAGAAAGCTTTATCTACATTATCCGTCCCTAAGGATATTGATACAAAGAAATTTCAAGCTATGGTGGGCATATCACTATCATCTTCTCACCTCTAAAAACAAGACCTACCATCACAGTCATCTCATAACTGTGCTTTACACCTTGAGGTATTTGTTCATAAAAACAAGGTTAAAACAGTCTTAGTAGATGGAGGTTTCCATTTAAACATTTGCACCTTTCAGTTGGTCAAGAACTTGGGTTATTTAGAGGATGTTATTGAGAAAACAAAGAGTACAACCATCAGAGCATATGACGATTAAGAATGGGTATTGCAAGGCATCATCACACTACCCATCCAAGTGGGACCCATCATTGCTGAGACCACATGCCAAGTGTTAGACCTTGATCTACCCTACAACATTTTGCTTGGTCAACCATGGATTCATGCCCTAAAAGGTGTAGCTTCAACCTATCACCAAAGTGTAAAGTTTCCTTTTGAGGACAAAGAAGTTACCATCCATGGTGATCCTAAGCCTTTTTACTATTGCAAGACCCTTGAGGCCAAGTTTTACAAAATACCCCAAATCCCTAAAAATTATGAAGGGCCTACATCCTTCTCTTCATTTTTTCACCCATCATCCCTTGCATCTACCTTAGAAACAAAAACACTCATTGTGTAGAAAATTCCTAGCATCAAAGCAGTGATCAAGGATGATGGTTGTGGAGATTATAAACTAAATGACACTTTTTTGTTGGGAGACCTACCTCTTTCTCCCAAATCTCATGGGAAACCCACACCTATCAACAAAGTAGCTGAAACATTAAAGGTTGCATATGTTAGAGTAATAGGTTGTTTACTTAATTAATTTAATCATGTTGATTAATTAATTAAGTCACCTTTACTTTATTTCACTTAAGCTAAACTTAGGAATCTTTATTTTTGCATTATTAAATTAGTCATGTTGTCTCATTCATTATGAACTTGACACTTGTCACATGCTAATTTAATCCTCTCCTAGGGTTCTCACTTCAGGGCTTTGATCTCCTTTCTTAAGGATTGATCTCTTTGTAATTATTAATCTTCACGGGTAATGCATTTTTTCTTCATGTTTGTAGAGCACCATTTTTGTGTCCCTTGATCTCTTTTGGTGACAGGTTATTTACTTGCAGGTGTTCATTGGGATCTGTGAGGTTGGATTATCAACTTCTACAACATCTACCACCTTCACCAAGTGAGGAGATTTGAACAAAGAAGATGTCAATGAGGATGATGTCTCTAAACTAATCTATCAAGATGATCACCCCATGCCCATTCTTCCCATGGAAGATGACAATAAAATATTACAACTAACGAAGGGATAGGGGTACAACAAGAATGAGAAACTGGGACAAAATGATAATGGATTACTATAACCCATCATTCCTGAGAGACATCCAAAGAATCTTGGATTAGGATGTAATACAACCAAGGTTGAATTTATTGGCAAAGGTACTTTTGCTAAACGGGTTGAGGCTTCCTCTTGGTTACCCGCATCACATGACACCACCCTATATGACTTACCTCTTGATGTTGCTAACCTATTTGAGAATAACTCTCTCTTTATGATATCCACAACATCTTTCATCCCAAACAACCGAACCACTACAATAAGCCTAGTATACCCCCAACTCATGGACTAGGACCAACGTGGACCACTAATTCTAGATTTATTCAAAAATGATGAAGCAATCTCAAAATTCATGGGAATTTGTGACAACTTACCATGTGGAGATCACAAAGCAGGTTTTGATATAGAGCTAGACACATGTGCATACTATGGGGAGAAAATTGAATCCTTTAGTCACAAAATTGACAACATGAAAATAACATGCAAATCTTTGAATGAAAACCAACTTGTGGTACTTTCTAATCCTAAATAGTAAAAAGAAAGGATGCATCCAAGGGTGAAAACTTCTCTGAGGTGCCCAAGGATGAGGGATTCAATCTCCCCCTTAGTTCCATGCATCTCGAAAAATCATCAATGCTAGTAGAGAAGGCCACCCCAGTGAATGTAGGAACATAAGAGGCACCCAAGAAACCTTTTATGTTGAATCCTTGTTAGATGAAGAACAGAAAAACATCGCAAAATTCTTGAAAGAGAGAAGAACAAAATTTGCTTGGTCATACACGGATATGCCAGGGCTTGATCCTGAAGTGGTTGTGCATCACTTAGTAGTCTATCCCAAGGCCAAACCAGTGAAGCATAAATTAAGAAAGATGCACCCTCAAATAGCACTATTGGTGAAACTTGAGTTACAAAAGCTTCTTGAAGTCAGATTTATCTGATCGATTGACTATCTTGAGTGGGTTTCCAACCTGGTACCAGTCTCCAAACCCACTATGGGCATTAGAATATGCACATATTTTAGAGACTTGAACAAAGCATGTCTAAAGGATGATTTCTCTCTTCCTAACATTGAAATCATCATTGATTTAACAACTAGGAATGAAATGCTATCATTCATAGATGGTTTCTTAAGTTATAATCAAATCATGATCGCCAAGGAAGATCAACACAAAATTGCATTCACTTGTCCATGGGGAACATATTATTGGAACATGATGCCATTTGGGCTGAAGAATGCAGGAGCGGCCTATCAAAGAGAAATGACCCTCATCTTTCATGATATGATCCAAAAAATAGTTGAATAATATGTGGATGATATCTTGGACAAGTCAAAGAAAAGGAGTGAGCACATAGAGGTACTGGGACCCATCTTTGATAGGCTCAAAGAGTAAAAAGTACTGCTGAACCTAAAAAAGTGTGTCTTTGGCATTACATCAGGGAAGCTTCTTGGCTATATTATGTCACAAAGAGGGATAGAGATAGATCCAATAAAGGTGAAAGCAATATTAGACATGGAACCCCCAAAAACACTGAAAAAGATGAGAGGGCTACAAGGAATATTGCAATCTATTAGAAGATTCATAGTGCAATTATCAGAAAAGATCCACCCTTTCTTGCACATTCTCCACAAGGGAATTGCATACAAGTGGGATGAGAAGTGTGATAAAACCTTCTAGAAGATCAAGGACTACCTATTGACACCTCCAGTGCTTATGCCACTAATACCAAACAAGCCATCGATCCTATATATCTCAACAACATCAATAGTATTAGGTGCTCTTCTAGCCCAACATGATGAAATGGGAAAGGAAATAGTCATCTATTACATCAGTAGGACCTTGGTAGACTATTAAATTAATTACTCATCCATTGAGAAAGCATGCTTAGTGGGGGTTTTTGCTTCACAAAATTTCAAACATTACATGTTATTGCACCAAATCAAGCATATTGCAAAGATCAACCCATTGAAATATTTTTTATCCAAAGCAAATCTCACTGGGCGAATGGCCAAATGGTTAATGATCTTATTTGAATTTGACATAGAGTATGTGGAGCACAAGGATATCAAAGGACAATTTATTTTAGACCAACTAGCAAAAGCACCTATCTATGTAGAGAATCCTTTGATATCTGAATTTCCTAATGAATCGGTGTTTCTCCTTCATACAGTGGATCAATGGAAAATGCACTTCAATAGATCCTATACCCAACATGGATCAAGATTAGGTATCCTCTTTATCTCCCTTCAAGGTAATTTTATTCCAAATTCATGCCGGTTATCATTTCCATGTACTAATAATATTTTTTAATATGAAGCCCTAATAATAGGTCTAAAAATAGCAATCCGATGGCATATACAAGAGTTGAAAGTCTAACTCACAGTTGGTTATCAACCAAGTCAATGACAATTACCAAACCAAGGATGATAAACTCACTCCTTATAAGAAGATGGTAGAAACTCTTAAGGACTTCATCGGTATAACTTTTGAGCAGATACCCCACATGAACAATCGAGCAACAAATGTAATGGCAATGATTGGATCATTGTTAGACATGCCACATAATGTCCTTTAATGTGAATTCTTGGTAGAAAAAATTCTTGTACTGGCTTTCAAAATTCTTGAATTTGAATTCATGTCTATGATAGTTGGTCTTGGTTCCCCATGGTATCATGATATATTCACCTATCTTAGCAGAGGTACCCTCCCATTCGACATCACCTCCAACCTTAAAAGACCTTTGTTAAAAAGGCATCACAATTTGTAATCCTAAGTGATACCCTATACTGTTGAAGCATCGAGGGGACATTAATATGATGTTTCAACCAAGAGGAATCGTTGACTACCTTAACATAAGTACATGATGGTATATGTGGTTCCCATTTTAGTGGTATAACTCTAGCTAAGAAACTATTGAGGATGAGGTATTACTGGCCAACCATGGAAAGGGAAGCCCATCAATATGTGCAAAAGTGTGTCCAATGTCAACAACATGGAGATCTTATTCATGCTCCAGCTTAGGAGTTACAAACAATGGTCACACCTTGGCCTTTCTCATAGTGGGGGCTTGACCTCGTAGGGAAAATTACTCCCACCTCATCTAATAGCCACAAGTTCATCATAACGACCATTGAATACTTTACCAAGTGGGTTGAATCCATCCTTATGACTTACATTATGGGGAAGAAAATCTCCAAGTTTATCCTGAATTACCTTATCTATCATTATGGTGTTCCACAAACCCTTATCTCAGATAATAAAACACCCTTCAAAAATAGGGATGTACAAGAGCTATTCCACCAATTTAACATCCAATATCAATTCTCTACCCCATATTATCCCCAAGGAAATGGTCAAGTTGAGCCTACAAACAATACCATTATGAAAATCCTAAAGAAAACGGTTAATGAAGTTGGTCGTGACTAGCATCTACAGTTAAATCCCACCCTATGGGCCTATCGAATCAATATCCACACAACTATAGCTACAACCCCTTTCTCCTTGGTCTACGGATCAATAGCCATCCTACCTATTGAGGTTGAGCTTCCTTCATTGTGAGTATCACTGCAAAATCTAATCACTAATGAAGAGTATAGGGTATCTTGACTGAATGAGTTAGAATTCCTAGAGGAGTGTTATCTTGATGCCCTTAATCATTTGCAAGCTTACCAAAATTGACTGAAAAGGAATTACAACAAGAAGATCAAGAGTCAGTCTTTTCAGGTAGGGGATCTTGTTCTCAAGTAGAATCAAAAAAATCTTCCAAATCAGGATAGTAAAGGAAAGTTTGAACCTAATTGGTTAGGCCCATTTGTTGTCACAACAAGCTATGGATCAGGAGCATACCAATTATCAATGCCTAAAAGTGAACCCTTGCAGGAACCAATCAATAGTATGCATCTTAAAAAAAAATATGCCTAGATTTGAAGGGTGTAAATCTCAAAAAATAAAAAATAAAATTAAAAAATGATCAAAAATCCAAAACAAAAGGATTGAAAAAATTCTCCTTTAGTGAAAACCACTTCGGTGGTGCTTTGGGCAAGTGCCTTGGTGAAAACCTAGCAAACAAATTCCTTGCATAAATAAAACACCTCCATCTATCTTTAGCTTATCATTCTTGGCATCACATTCATCCATTACATCATTCACCCTATTTATTCCATCACCTATTTGTGTTTGTATTTGTAGACATTGAAAAATGTCCTAAACGATATCATACACTCGAAACAAATTTACTAACATCATTTCCTCTCAAAATTCATCTTCTTTTCGCTTAATTAATTTAATTAGCCTAACTAATTAATTAATTGTATAATTTTCATCTATTAGCCTAATTAATTTAATCAGGTTAATTCATCCCCCTTCATACTAACATTTCATCTCATTAAATTAAATAAATCAAAAAATTTAATTTAATTTCCTAAGTCATCTTATTTAATTAAATAACCCTAAGTTATTTAATTAAATATCATCTCTCTCTCCCCCCTATTTATTAAATCATTTAATTTAATAAATATGACTTTAATTCTTCAAATCCCCTAATTGCATGATTAAACCTTGTTTAATTAGCAATTAAACTAACTTTCCTCTAAGCAAAGGGATTCCTTATCCCTTTTTTGCACAATTAAAACTTTATGTTAATTTGAAAAATTCCTTTTATCCTCACCCATGAGAATATTTCAAAAGAATATTCTTATTCCTCCATCATTTGAAAAGGGATATTTTCACTTGGCTTCTTAAGCAAGTTTTAACCTTTAACCTTTTGAACAAGTCACCTTTGACTTGTGTGAGCAGGTCAAAAGTGTGTTTGAGGAAAGTGTGAACCCTTGATTAAAATCCCATCATGCATTCTCACCCATTGATGAGAATCCATGATCCATGCCTCTCATCTCCTTCATCTTTAACCGTTGATTAATCTTTTCAATCTCAACCCTCCATTTCTCATTTGCTTTCCTATAAATAGGTCACTATTTGGAGACAAATTGATCCATCTTTTTCAGAGAAAACTTATGTTGTTGAATTCATATGACTTATACTCGTATTTCACTCACTTTTAGATTGTTTTAGTTAATTTTAATTGCATGATAGCTTAGAGCATCAATTAATGGCTTCCATGCATCCATCAAGTAGTTTGTATATAAATTAGGGTTTTCATCTTTTAGCTTAGAATCAGCTTAGATTAGCTTAGCAATAGCATAATCAGTTCATTTTTAGCATAAAATCATGGTAACTTAGCTTGCATCATGTTCATTTTTAGCATAATCTAGGTTTTCATACATCAATCACAATGGTTTCATCAATTCTCTTGCATATAATCGACTGAAACAGGCTCACTAATCACGGTATTGGGAAAGGTTCATCATTTCACATCAACACAAAACCAATTCCAAAACGGAATAAGTGTCAAATGGGTTAGAGTAGGAATTTAATTGTTTTTGTGTAGTTTGTAACTTTCAATTTCAATTAAATGCTTAATTTAATTTTCCAATTTGAATGATCTTGTTTGGTAGATGCAGATTTATTTGGATAAATTATGCTTCAATTCATCATGGATTAAGCATAATTGATCCAAACTGACAATCCTCATCTCACAATATCATAGCTTGATGTTGTAAAGTATTGTATTCCCCTTTAGTACTACTTGGCACATTCCTAAGGTCAGTATGTCCTACCTATATAGAGGTAGTATATCGCATCATGTTGGGGACAATTTGTTATGCATCAGATCAGGTTCTTGTATATCTTAAGGTTATTAGAAATCTCATCAAAAAATTCTAAAAACATTAATAAAATCTCATCAAAATTCAAAAATACTTGTAAAATCTAAAAATATTCAAAATCCTATATAGCTAAAATTCCAAAACATCTAAAACACACCAAAATCCCTAAAAAGGTCAAAACATAAAAAATCCAAAAATAGTGCCATGTCAAACTACGTTGTCTCTGAGCTTGAACATAGGCAGGGTCATCACTTATGTACCTCTGAGACACTTTAGGTTAGGAGTCCATCATAATAAAATTGACAATCCATCAACTATTCATATCTCATCAACAATAAGTCAATTTAGTCGAACTATGTGGTCTCTGCATGTATAACGTAGGCAAGGCTCATCTTTGATAAGCTCTCGAGGCCCCTAGGATAATCTATTAGGTTAGGTTCTTAGTCGAAACTCAAAAAAACCTAAAAAATTTGGAAAGCTTAAAAAAACACCAGAAACATTTGAAAACTTAGAAAAAAACAAAAATATTTGAATTTTTAAAACCCCAAAACACTGGAAAACCTTGAAAAAACCCTAAACAACCTCAAAATAATCGTAAAAACCAAAACATTCACATAAACTTTCAAAAAGACCAAAAAGAACCTCAAAACATTTTCAAAACATCAAAAACATTAACATATTCTAGAAAATTCCAAAACATCCATCCCATTTCACTTCACCCACAATAACCATTCATTCATAATAAATCAATCGTCATCTTCAAACTTTGGTAAAACAAGTATCGCAAGACGTGAAGTGGGAACCTAAGTGTCAAAATCTAAAGTCTAGATCATAGGTAAATGAGCCAATAGCATTTATATCAACAACTTATAACACACTTAGTCTTAGTTAAAACATCTGATTAACATGTCCTAGGATGCATCCTTCCAACAATGGGAATCAACTTCAAAAATCACCTTAGCTATGTTACATTGGCAAGAAATATAAATAACATTGATTGTTTTTTTTTAATCTTTTCTTATGATTTATCTTATTGACCCATTCTGAGGACCTCTCAATGATTTCTAAATGATTTCTAGAGAGAAAGGAATGGGGCATTGATCCTTATCTTTCATTTGTTGTGCTTATGGGTTATTCTTGTAAAATAATCTTGGTGCATACTTGCTTTGTTGTGTGTAGGAAGTTCGTTTTGAGTACATTGTTGACTATTGCGTATACTTCAGTCCAATATATTCTAAACTTCTAAACTACATTCCAACGAGGTTTTCGTATGTCAAGATGTGAACAAGGATTATCCTATATGTTTGTAGAGTCAAAGCCCATGTCATAGATACAATGCCATCCTGGTTATTGATACCTTGATGCATCATGTCTATGTGTTATATCAAACATAAGGAATGACGAAAAGTACCAATTCCAAATATGAGAAAAATCATTCATCTCCTCGTCATAATCTAATAAAGTCTTGATGTATCATGGGATTGTTGGATTTCTAAATCAATCTCAAAATCAATGGTCAATTCATTTATATTCATCTTCAATCTTCTTTCCGCCTTGACATAGTATCATGACAGTCAACCAAAACATCATCAATGCACCCATCCTACATCCACAAATCATCAACATACACACATCTCGCATCATCACATCATATCATAATAATAAAGAAACGTAATCTACTGCATCATCGCTATCATTTAATTTGTTTAGGATAATATAGATTTTTTATTCTAAGCATCTTAATCCATTGCATAATCATTCATCACATCCATATCATAAGCATGAACATATGCATCATCCATATATAAACATCCATATACATATGCACATGGAAAAATGCATAAAAATAAATGCATTCATTCATACATTCTGCGTAAGCATATCATATCATTTGCATATCATAAACATGTCATAACATCCATCTCATCACATGTCATAAAAAGGATACTAAAAAAATGATAACACATTGCATTGCGTCCATCTCATAACATCACATATCATACATACATCATTTCATTTATCATTACATATCACATCAACATAAATAACGAAGTACATCCATCACATCAACATATGCATCCATTGCATCTATACATAGTCATAACATGACATACATATAACATCACAACATATGCATTCGTACATCCATAAAGCATGAAATAAAAGACATCACATTGTAAAATCTATATCATCTCATATATATCAAAAAAATGACTATCATGGTACAATATCTGAATCAGTGTGTATGAATATCATCAAATGTACAATATACATGAGGCTATCAAAAATGAGCCTATGAATGTGTATCTGTACAAATAATTAGGCAATATATTGGAAAAGTGTCTATATAAAGGCTATCCCTAGTGGCTGCTTGATTCCCCAGGTCTAATTGATGGCTTCCCATCTGAAGCTCTCAGAGCATCCCCACTCCTCTAAGAGCAATCCGGTTGTCTCATCTCTTTGGGCACATCTTTGTGGTAATGCATCATATAGTACGTAGCCTTTGTCACTACCTCCCTATATGAGTAAGTAGAAACAACCTGTCCCTGTGAGGCAACTATCACAGCCTCAAGCTATTGGTGTTGCCCAATCTCTTGGGCTAGTTGTAGATCCAACTAATATCACAACTAGACTTCTCTGTCATCATCACCTGAAGTTGTTGGCGTAGCTGATCTCTCTTGACAGTGAGAGCCTATATTTTTCCATCTCTAGGGTCTAGCCCTGGTGGCTATAATGGTTGATCAGGTTGATGGGGATGGTCTTCCTGTTGGTGCCCTAGGTCTTGATGACCTTGATCCTATTGGGCCTACTCTCCATGGCCTAGATCTTGTACCATTTGATCCTTTTCCTACTGTCTACAAGCTGCTCTACCCCATCTCTGCCCCTACCTTTGCCTCTAACCTTGTCTCTCGCACTAGGGTATCCCCTCGCTAGGTTCATCAAACGAGTGGGTGGTCTCCACCATGCATTGTACCTAGGGGTGGTTCCTACATATGAAAATCCTTGATCATAAGCCCAAGGCTAAGGAACAAGTTGTTTGAACTCATTGATCACCACCATGGGATCAATTATTGTCCCCACTCGACCTCCCGCTGGGACCTAGCAAATACAGTTGTGTAGTTAATTGCAGGGACATCTTGAACCTCCTCGAATAGACATGCCATGTAGTCTAGAAGATACCGCTCAATCATGGTAAGCTCTTGTCCCTGGATATGATAGGTCTATTGAGAAAAGTATAACTGTAGTTGATCATCATACCAAGCAGGAACTTGTGACCATGGCCTCTATCTGAATACAATCATATCATCTATGACTTGCCACCAATAAGGTATCCCTGTTAGCCCAATGTGATTTAGTACTCTATATCAGAAAAGAATGGGATCATCTTGATGTACGTCTACCAAAACAACAAGCAGTCTCAAAATTGCTATGTGCTCATAGGCCCATATGTGCAAGAGTGTAATGTTGGCCCCGATACTCCTACTCTGGCAGCAGATTGCCTAATGCATATCATGATATAATGAGGCAAACATGGCTAACCCCCAGGCATATAAATTGGTTCGCCAAATCATCCCATGCCATGCCACCCCCAACCTAGACTGAAGCCTTTTCCCCATCAATCTGGGGCAATCACACTTGAAATGAGAGCAACCACAACTAATAAAAAAATAGGCACTCGTCCTCAGTATCGATCCAAGTCTATCTGCAACCTCACCAAAATGATTTGATCAGTGCACAAAAGTGAGAAACATGGATCCCTCCCAACATTTGTGTCATATATAACCCACTCCCCATGAATGGGAAGCCAAAGGATCTACCACACGTCCTTGAGCGTGACTGTGGCCTCTCTAATGGGAAAATGAAATGAAGATGTCTTGCTATGCCATCTCTCGATCAACACTGTCATCATGGCCAAATGGGTGTGGACCTCTAGCATAAAGGCAATGAACCCTAATCTAAGAGCTCCTAGGTGCTCTATATCCATATCGTTGAAATCCCGTATAGCTGCCAAAATCTCTGATCGGTGCTCCCAGGACATCAAAGGCTAAATATTCTCTTGTTTGCATCACACACACATCAATTTACCTAAAATCTGGAAATAAGTTAAAAATCTAAGTATCAACATCCCAAAACATTAATTGTGTCACTGGAATCAATAGCATCACCATTTCTAGGGTGATTTACCATTTATTAATAATTTCCATTTATCCATTTAATTAAATGAGTAGTGATTATCCATGTTCAAATATATTCTATTTTCTTCTTCTTCGATTAGTTAACTCCATCTCATTTTAGAAAATCAATATTCTCTCATAAATTGAATATTCTTCTTTATCCACTAGTCAATTTAGTCTTCAAATGAAAACTTTATGTGCAAAATTATCCATTAATTAAATTAAATAATTTATTATTATCTCTTCATGCTTTTAAATAGAATTTTTCTATTGATTAGTTGAGTTGATTCTAAAGGCAGTTCAATTAGCTAAAGTCTTTGTTCTTGTCCTCATTTTCCATTTGATTTTTTTTTTTTCAGTATTAAATTACTATTTTTCCACATGTGTAAAACAAATAACTTGATGTTCCAATTAGAAAATAAATACATAATAAAAGAAAAATATTTTAAAACTATACTTTTTAGAAAGATTGTTTTGAGACTATGATCTTGCAAATTATCTTGTCAAGTTTACTCCATTTGAAGGTCTAACTCGGGGTTTGAAACTAGAATTTTTGAGGAAAATTTGAAGTAGACATTATAAGTGTCTACATAAAGCCTTTCATTTGAAAGTGTAGATATAAAAAATATACAGATTGATATCGCACACTCGATCCTGATCTACTAACATCGCCTCATCCTGAATTATCCCTCTGTCTAACCATTTAATCGAATAGCCTTATTTGATTAAAGTCACCATAATTCCCCTTTTAATTAAATAAATCCCTTAATTTAATTAAATCATTGTCTATGTGTAATTAGCTTGGTCATTTCATCTTCCTATCTTTATTTAATTAAATAATCCATATTATTTGATTAAATCTCTAAAGTTCATCTAATTAAATTAAATAAATCAAACATTTATCTAATTTAATCTAACATCACACCCTTTGGCTGAATAAATCAAAATATTTATTTAACTAGGTCTAAATCATTCTCTTCTCATTTTGAATTATTTAAATCCTAAAATCTAAGTCAAAATGGTCAAATCAACTAACATTATTTAAATTAATCAAATCATGATTAATGCTAATCCTAATCACTCAAATCCTCTAGATTTTGCAAATTGCACAATTAAATCATTTAGTTAATTTATAAATCATCTATTTTCATTCAAAAAAGGCATCAAAGATGGAATATTCCTCAAATTTGAAATCTCAGCCCAAAAGGGCTTGTCCCTTCCAACAAAGCATTTAAAATCTCTTACATGTCCTTTTCTTGAGCCATGTGCATTTGCTTCACCTTTCATCTCATCCTTCAAACCATATTTTGAATTTGAATCTCCCCCCTCTTGGCACAATCCTCAAAACTTGCACATCCTCCATCCACTCATAGGTTGACAAGTGGCATCTTGCCATCGGTTGAATGTTAGTCCCATATTGCTCTATTTTGTACATTCATCCATCAATCTCATCTATAAATAAGAGGCTAATCTCCTCATTTGATTATCCACAATTTGAGTAAACTTACTATGCTCAAATATTTAGCAATCTCCATCCACATTTTCAAATTTGTAGCTAGGTTATACAGATTTTTCTATTGGAGCACTCATCAAGCATCAACAAAGTGGATCACTCTTCATCACACATCAATCTTGCATCATAGGAGTTGGGAAAGGGCCAGTTTTTACATCAAATTGGCACCAATTCCCCCATGGGATCAAGAGTTTGCTAGTTTATTTAGGATTCAATCTCTTTTATTGTTATCTCATTGTATTCTTCATTGCTTTTCCTAATTTGAACTTTGTAAATGGATTCCATGGGGAATCCTTGTTCTTGCTTGCATTTCATCATCTAATGTGTTTATTCATTGTGTTTTGTAGGTATTTGGATGGGGGTTCGACATAAAGTATTCAAGGACCTTCATTCAAAGATATGTCATTCCCACAAAAAATATAAAAAAACCTTCGAATGAAGGTTATTTCTAAAAATAGAAAAAAAGACCTTGAACAAAGGTCCCTTTTTTATTCCTTTTATGGAAAATAGAAAAAAAGAGACATTCAAATGAAGGCCCATTTTTATTTCTTTTTTAGAAATTTCTGTAAAAGGAATGAAAAGGGACCTTTGTTCGAAGGTCACTTTTTTCCATTTTTGGAAATTACCTTCGTTCAAAGGTTTTTTACATTAAAAACATGAGATTTCCACAATTCATCTGAATGTGATTATGTTGTTTCTGGATTTTGATTGTGTGCGAAATCCCGAAACAACATAATCACGTTTTTTACATTTTCAACCTTCAAATGAAGGTAGTTTTTGACATACCTTCATTTGAAGAAAACCTTCAAACAAAGGTGTTTTGAGTTTTTACTTCATGCGAAAGCGAAAACTTGATGTCCCAAGTTTGGAACCCATTATTGTGGGATGACCTTTTGTTATAATTTTTTATTAAATCTAATAAAAAGTATGCCACTTGTCAATATTTTATTGCATTAAGACAATCCCATCAAGATGGACACAAAGATAAATGAGAATTAACATGGATGTACTAATTACATCGAGAGGTGTATTATAATGGAATCCACCAAAAAGCAATGTGTAAGAAAAAACTCTTCAACTAGAAATTGGCATTCAAATGACATGCAAATCCATATCCACTCTTAAATCTTCTTCTTAGCTCTTTTGAAAGAAAAAAACGCAATCATTATTGTTAACATCCTAAAATAAATTTAAAAAACAATTTTCTTTTTATGAAAGCTATCAGTTTTGTTCGAGATTCTACTTTTTTAATTTTTTAAATATTTTCAATAAAACTTAAATATTATTTTAAATATATTTTAATATTATTTTTGGGAAGATAAATATGAAGTAGTAATTTGAAAGCAAAAAAATGGTTACAATTTAAAATAACATTCAATTAGGGTTAGGATTAGAGTTTTGATTAGAGAAAAAATGATAAACTAGGTGCCTCGACAATGATAACTCTTGGCGTATTTTATTACGCCGAAGGTGTGTCCTATATGAGCTTTTAGAGCTCATTTTGCCTATCAACGGTGGAAAACGAAGGATAGGGCTTGGTTGATAGTAAAATGAATCTTAATCGTCCATCATTTTTTGCCATTTTTTGACTATTTTCGTTGTGTTTTTCATGCTTGAGACTTTAACTTGCGGGCCATGGTTGGGTGCGAGATTTCTTTTTGCAGGTGTTGTCCTCTTTTATGCTGATGGGAGCATCATTCATCCTCGCAAACATTATTTTCCTGTAACTTACATAATTTCGCGTGAAGAATATTTTGGCCCTCATTAAATGCAGAGAGTCAAAATTACAAAAATAAAGTTTCGACAAGGGTTTTAGAGTATGTTTATTTAAATGAAAATTATGACCAATATCCTAATAATGAGCACATTTAGGTTTTAAAATAAAATGAAAATTACTGGCAAAGATCCTAATAATGAGTAAATTTAAGTTTTAAAATTACATCATAATTCATAAAGTATATTTTAGCTTTTAAAATTTCTACATCCTTTACCCTACATAGTTAAGTATAGATTAGCTAATATAGTATGTTTATTAAAATGAAAATTACGCCCTAATAATGAGCACATTTAAGTTTTAACATTATGTCATCCTTTCCCTTATACAATATAATAAATAATTAGTTTTAAATATACAATAAATAATTTGGTTTTTAATATATAATGCTATATAATATAACAATACAATAGTCAATACAATAGTTAATAATAGATAATATAATAATATAATAATAAATACATAAAATAGTGACATAAATAATAAATATTTATATAATAATATAATAGCTAATACATAAATTTAAAAAAAAATACATAATAATATTATTTTATAATAATTTTTAAAAAAAAAAATTAATACTAATATTAAAATCATTTTCTAAATGACCTATCAAATAATTTCATTTACTATACAAATGTGTGCAAAAAAAATCATTTTTTTCCTAATTCACCTTCCACACCTCTTTGGCGTACCCATTGCACAAGGTGCCATAGCTAGTATATATTAATATTTAATATATGTATGTTAGTTAAGCTAGAGGTGTCTACAGTGGCATCCAAAAATATGTGTAAAGTTTTTGAAACTGCATAGGTGGAAGTCATGTGCAACTACAGTAGATTTGATTAAGCAAAAAAATCAAATAAAAGAGATTTGATGAAACAAAAAAATCAAATAAAAGAGATTTGATGAAATAAGAAAACCAAATCAAAGAGATTTGATGAAACAAAAAAATTAATTCAAAAGATTTAATGAAACAAAAAGAATAAATAAATAATAAAAATAATTCAAATATTTTTATAAACTAAAAGAACAAATAAATAAATAAATAATATTTTTGATTGCAAAGAGAAATCAAAGATTTGATAACAAAGATAAATCAATCAAAAAAAGAAAATAAAAGAATGATAACTTTCAGCCTATTTTATATATATTAATATTTAATATATGTATGCTAGTAATATTTAAAGCTATATTTTAATCTCTCTAAATCAATAGAAATTAATTTAGATTTCATTCTCTAAATAAAAATTCTAAAATTTTACAAATCTACTAAATAAAAAAGAAATTATTAATTTTTTTCCATATTTTACTTATGCATTTATAGGATGATAACGCTTTTTCCTTTCATCTTCAAAACATACCAAATTACCAATTGCATTTCCATCTCCCCAGTTTAGAAGCTTTTGGATTGTAAAAATATTTTAACCAATGTAAACATAATTTCTAATTTTAAACAGATTCCTTAATAAATTTCAATTAATTGATGTCATATGTAACCCCCTCATTGTCATAGAATATGCCTCAAATAACATTATTCTTTGCCATAAAATCTGTCATATGTAACTCCCATCTTAGTATTATTTGCCAAGTGTTATAATTGTAAAAATATTTTAACCAATGTAAACGTAATTTCTAATTTTAAAAAGATTCCTTAATAAATTTTAATTAATTGATGTCATATGTAACCCCCCTCATTGTCATAGAATATGCCTTAAATAACATTGTTCTTTGCCATAAAATTTGTCATATGTAACTCCCATCTTAGTATTATTTTCCAAGTGTTATAATTGTAAAAATATTTTAACTAGTGTCAATGTAATTTATAATTTTAAAAAGATTCCTTAATAAATTTCAATTAATTGGTGTCATATGTAACCCCCCTCATTGTCATAGAATATGCCTTAAATAACATTATTCCATCTTAGTATTATTTACAAGTGTTATAGCTTTTATATTTTCCCCAAAGAATATATTAAGTGTTATAGTTTTTATATTTAAATTTATATTATAATCATTTAGATTTCATTCTCTCAATAAATAATTTCTAAAATTTTACAAATCTTATGCATTTACAGGGAGAGTCACTTTCCTCATAACGCTTTTTAAATCCTTTATGATTTCTTCTTTGTTTTTTCTCTTCCAAAAATCTTGATTTAACTCAACCTTTTCTAATTTTTCCTTGCATCTTCAACCACCTTGGATTTTTTCTCAGCTCTTCTTTCTCTTTTCTTTCAAAAATATTCATTTAAATCCGTCTTTTCATTTCTTGCAAAATTAAACAACTCCCAAAACATACCAATTGCATTTTCATCTCCCAAATTTAGAAGCTTCTGGATTGTAAACATATTTTAACCAATGTAAAATGTAACTTCTAATTTTAAAAAGATTCCTTAATAAATTTTAATTAATTGATGTCATATGTAACCCCCTCATTGTCATAGAATATTCCTCAAATAACATTATTCTTTGACATAAAATCTGTCATATGTAACTTCGATCTTAGTATTATTTACCAAGTGTTATAGCTTTTATATTTCTTCAAAGAATATATTAAGTTGCATAAAATATTATCTCCCATCTTAATATTATTTGCCAAGTGTTATATAGTTGTAAAAATATTTTAACCAATATAAATGCAATTTCTAATTTTAAAAAGATTCCTTAGTAAATTTCATATGTCATATGTAACCTCCCTCATTGTCATAGAATATGCCTCAAATAACATTTTTCTTCGTTGTAAAATTTGTCATATGTAACTCCCATCTTAGTATTATTTGCCAACTGTTATAGCTTTTATATTTTCCTCAAACAATATATTAAGTTGCATAAAATATGTAACTCCCATCTTAGTATTATTTGTCAAGTTTTATAGTTGTAAAAATATTTTAACCAATATAAACATAATTTCTAATTTTAAAAAGATTCTGTAAAAAAATTCAATTAATTGATGTCATATGTAACCCCCCTCATTGTCATAGAATATGCCTCAAATAACATTATTCTTTTCCATAAAAATTTTCATATGTAACTCCCATCTTAGGATTATTATAGCTTTGATATTTATTTATTTATGATATGTAAGCTTTATATTTTATTACTATCAAAAAGGAAGTACACCCATCTGCTAAGCAGGAAACTTCATCAATCGACCAAAACCCTGCAATTGCCAAGCTATATGTGACCATTACAAAGAGCATATACAAAGCAAAATTTATGCAAATATGACACTACCACTACCATAGCCAAAGAGACTAAGCACGACAACCCCTATCAAAATGTAACAAAAACTACGAAGAAAGGAAAGCACACGATTTACAGAAACCCATTAAGACTGGCAAAGGATGCAAAATCCTCCACCCATTCGAAACCAACAACCGCCATTAACCCAAACAATTTTTTAAGATAATCCACTGCCACAACCATGATCATTCTGTGGTGCATGAGAGCCACACCATTCAAATCCAAGAGGAAGGGAAAGAATTTGACCGCCTCATCCATGTTCTGTAGGAGCTCCAAATTTGTTGGACGTGGAATCCCCTTTCCAATTATCACCGCTTTCAAAGTCTCCTCCACACCACCCACCAGTTCATTAGGAAACAACCCCACCAACAAATCCTTCACTTCCACCTTTGGCACTTGGCTATCAAGCAGGGAGGCCAAAAAAAAGAAGAAATATGAGCATTATCCCTTCCATATTCATTTCGCTCAATGTGGCCTCTCCCCATGATCATCTTCATTGCTGCTACCACTAAAGGATCATTGTTGAGCAAGACATGCTTTAACCGTTGATTTGTTATCACACGAAAAGTGGCTTGTCCCATTTTTTCCTTCAAAGAAATTGGAGTGTTGACACCGAACCATGCCAAACCCTCCACAGACACTATAATTACAAATTTTGAACTCCTGGCCGAAGCCATCCTTAGATGACTCTAGAAGTCGAACGAATGCTCACCACTAACTCTCCACCAACTATAGCTCGCACACACCAAAAGCTAACTTTGCAAGAAACTGACGCCGATAATCATAAATAGAGCCCACAAAAGCTAATCAATCCCAACTTCCTACAAGCCAAGCATTATTATGATGCAAGGCAAGCTGTCCTTGCACAAACGACCTTGTCCTTCCACACTTGCCCCGTATGCCAATCTATCCTTAGAAAATGTGCTCTTAGCACTTAGTCATCATTACAAAAACTCGCCCAAACCAAGGAGTACAAGCACTTTCCCCACTAGCCACTACCAAGTTGGAGGCCCCACAAGGATGCCACCTCACACACCAATGATGTGCCCTCCGCCAACATGGAGGGCTGCCCACCCATCCGCCTACTATATTTAAATTTATATTTTAATCTCTCTAAATCAATAGAAATTAATTTAGATTTCATTCTCTAAATAAATAATTCTAAAATTTTACAAATCTACTAAATAAAAAAAGAATATATAATTTTTTCAATATTTATTACATCGAGAGGCATATTACAATGACATCCACCAGAAAGTAATGTGTAAGGAAAAACTCTTTGTAGACACCCAAAAATGTCCTCTTACAACACTTTGTCACAACATTATGTCATTTAGACATCTTGTAGCATGTTTTGCCCTAGGTACCCATGTCATCATCTAATTAGTTAAATAAATCTTATTGAGTAATTTCATTTATTCCCTTTCTATTCATAATCTCTCCATTCTTCTAATATTAATTAAATAATTTATATTATTTAATTAATGAAATCATAAATGCAACATTAAATAAATAAATCAAATATTTATTTAATTAACAAAATCTTAAAAAAATCTTCTCGCTTTCTTTCCAAAATTGGAACTCATGTATATCTAATTAATTTATTTAATTATATAATTCATCAATTATCCTTCTCATCTAATTAGGATTTATTTCCTTTAAAACAAAAAATCAATATCTTTCTATCTTATCTTATCTTGTTGTATTTCCTCTTTTGTCAAAAATTAAATCCTTGTCAAATCTTATCTCCGTCCACATCAAAGCTCTATAAATATAGCCTCTCAAAGCCATTTCTATCTATCATCTTCCACATCTTCCATCTATCACCTTCATCATATCGTTATGCTATTGAATTGAGCAACCATATCAAATCAATCGACCGATACATCCGTCATTGCATCTATTCAAGGTATTGAAGATTTGGATTAGGTAACATATATTGTTGTTTTATCATTTTATTTATCCAAATTTTTCATATACACTCTTCAATTAGAAATTGACGTTCGAATGACATTGATATATGATAAAATTTTTAATTAAAAAATATTAGGCTTCTTTTCTTTTGCTATGACAAAATTTTAAATTAAATTAAAAAATTCTTATGAAATAAAATAAGAAATGAAATAATTTTTATCACATCTATGAGACTAAATGGTCTATGACATTGCACAACCATTTCAACTATTCAAAGGTTTATAGAACAAAAAACATCTTTAAGAGGTCACTATTATTGTTTATTTCAATCAGCAACTCTGCCAACCCTTTTAATTTATATTTCAGACAACTCTACCATGAAATCAATTCTTGATGGTTCTTTATATTTAGATCAAATAGGGGAGAGGACCCAGTACAAGACCCAAGTACAGGACCCAGTACGTGAGCATGTTTCAATAGTTGTGATAGTAGTTGTTTATATAATGCCCAATATTTTTATCAATATTGGACCAATATTTGTGACTTTAAAGTTGTTAGTGTTGATAATGACTACCCATAATTAAACAAAATGTATTCCTTTGATCTAAAAAGCAACTAATCATGTGATTCCACATCAACGCTCAATAAAACAAGCTGTGAATGCACAAGTATTGGTCTCACTTTTTTTTTGGGCCTTTTTGGACACCTTGACAAAAAGCATGCTGATGTGGCCTTGAAAGAGACTTGCCAAGTAAGCTGTTGTAAAAAAATGAGAGTGATTTGAAATTTCCATGTAGGATAATTAGAAACGCGAAGTTAAAATACACAACTATTGGGGCCTCTCCCCTACTATGTACGAGACACTCAAAAATGAAATATACCCTCTTTTCCCACTATTCTTCAAATATAATCCATTTATCTATCTCATATCTAAACTTATAAAAACTAATCCTTAACTAAATAATAAAGAGCTTTTTCCCTTTTAATTTCAACCCTTATAGATACTTTTGATTGAACCACAAACGTTTGACTAATTAACATTGATCACTCCTCCCCGCTCCCCAACACAATCTTATAAACCCCAAAATTCTCTTAAGAAAAATCTTTCTCCGAGTTGATGTAATGTCGTAATCGCATGCATTCACGAACTTCATATTTGTATTTCAAATCATTTCTATATTCTCTTCTCCGTGCCTTTTTGTGTCTACTTTAACTCTGCATGTCGAATTGCTGCTTTTTGAACACTTCCTGAAAACACTATGAATAACTGTATGAATTGGGCTCCCTGATGGTCTTTCCAATTCATTTTTTCCGCCTTCTCCAAAGTATTGTCACTCGATTGAGGTCGGTCTGAATTGAACCCTGATTTCAGTTTTATAGTTGGGGTTTTGCGGGGGTTCAGTTCAGTACTGCCTATAATATCCCTCTCGTGTTTGGATTTGGTTATAGAATTTTTTTCGGTAGATTACTGTCCTTTCGACTTCTTTCGTGGTGGGTAATTGGAATTTTATATTGGGTAGGCGAAACTTGGATACCGATTCTAGTGAAGTCGATTCAGTTGCTGTTTTAGTCCCTTTTGCGCAACAGCAAGTTAAGTAATTATGTCATATTAGGCAATGTGTGATACTGCCTCAGTGGGTCTGCTTATGATGCAATGATGGAAGGTGTTACATTGTCCCATCAATACAATTTTCAGCAGCTGCGGAAGAAATACAGTAATGGACGGAGCAATGTTGATCAGATTGACAGTAACTCTCAGCGACAACAAGAGCAGGAGGATTTGACCGAGGACATCAATGATATCGAATTAGGACGGGCCTTTGATCTAAATGCTCTTGTAATTTTCTGACAGCTCATTTTGTGTTAAAGATTCAGCAATCTTTCTATTAACATGCTCTGATTCTATTAATTTGGGTTTGTTAATAGAAACCCTTGATAACGAATGACTCATAATTGGGCATATCACCGTGATGAGTGATCTATTTATACCTATTCAGTTTAAAAAGGAGCATTTTTTGTTGCCCTCTTTGGTGATGCAGCACATTTTTTTGGAGGCTATTGGCTGTAACTTTTTGCAAATACTGACATCTAGGCTAATGATATTAGGGTCTGTACTTGTAGCTGATAACTAGTGATAACTTGTTATTGGGGATGATGCCGTAGTTCCTCATCTAATGTAACAACGAACATTTTTTTGCTAGTACCCTCTAGGTGGTTCAGGTATAGTTTTCTTCTAGGCCTCTTGTATTAGATTCTGTGTTCAAACTATTAGGCATATGACTGTGATGAGCAATCTCTTGGTTCCTTATGCGATATAAAAGTAGTATTTTTGCTTTTTCTCCTTAGGTTTTTGAAGGCTGTTGGTTGACATTGCATGTACCCGATTTTAAGGCCACTAGTGGTAGGGTCTGAATTCATACAAATTAAAAAATCATTTTCGTTGGATGATGGTATGTTGTAGGACAGACTGATCAGATCTCAAATTTTTAAGCTTTTCTTCTACTCATGTGTATATAATCTACATTGTAAGCAATCATTACCCTGTACTTCTTACAACCATTACGAACAAACAATTTGCATGTGCACCATACTGCAATTCGAAATAAACTATAAAGATGTTTTCTCTATATACCTATATATTCATATACCTTTTCAAGGCTACTGGTAGCATTGGGGTATATGTATTTATACATAAACCCAGGTAAATTCCACTAGGAATAGTGTCTATATTGAGACATACACCCATTTCAAGGGCACTGGAATCAGGGTCATTGTTGTCTGAGTAAGTGGTTTTTATTCTCATGGACCTATTTTTCCCGTGGGGTTGAAACTAATTGTGTGCATACCTTTGATATTGGTAACATTTATTATCTAATTGTGCCCTATAAAAAACATTTTTTGTGTGCCTAGTTTAAAAATGCTTCAAATTTTGATTCTTTTTGGAAAAGAATAAAATTTAGGCAAAATACAGCTACAAAATATATCAAATGAGTTTGGTGGGAGGTTTGGGGGTAGCACCCCTAGTGGCATTTAGGGGCAGTGCCCCTTGGGGGGGTTTGGGGGCAGCTCTCCTTGTGGGGGTATGGGCACCCCTAGTGGGGTTTGGGGGTAGTGCCCTTGGCATGTTCTGTGTTGTGATATAGAGCAAGGTCAAGGGGCAAAGCCCCTGTCATCAAGCCCAAATGAAGACCTTCGAAACCACACAAACTTTCATGGTGCACACCATTTTCATAAAATTTTAAAGGGAAAAAAGAATGCTTATAAAGCCAAAAAACAACATTTTTGGATTGCTTAATCCACAATTTTGATGCTAGCATGAGTTGCAGGGACAGACTTGCTGAGTACCTTGTGATTACTCACCACAAATCTCGTGCACACTCACGAAAGCCTTGGCAACAGAAATTCATGAGTTTACTCCACAAAAACTTGGGGCAGGAAAATAATGGCATTGCCAAGTTTGCAAACTATGGTTCAAGGTAGTGCTTGTACCATCCAAATTTAGATCAGGTAGGATTGTGTGTACAATCAGACTACCTTAACTACTAGAAGCATATTTAAAGTATTTGACAATTGCCAAACAAAACACAATTGCTGATAACCACTAACAACTAATTCCCAACAACTATGCACAAGCCCACAAGTGATTAATACATAGCTGGACACAAAAAGACTAACATGACATAACAATGTACGCCACATAATATCAGGGAAAATTGTCCATATTTTTGGTGGCATTGAAGAAGAGGAAGGTCTTACTTTCTGAGCTTTTGTTCTTTCAGCCATAACAACATAATCAAAGCCTAATGTTCCTCAACAAAATACTAATGCAGATTCTTTGAATTCTAATCTTCAAGCGTAGCTTGAATATGCAATGGGTTATTCAGCTGAAAGTAAAATGGAGAGCTTATTAATTACACATTGATGATCATCACATCGAGAATGTTGTGGATGGTACAGGGAATGTATTCGCCAATGGCCATGCAACTTAATGAATTCTTGTGGATCAGAGGCAGGTGAATCCAGATTATTCCATGGCATGACTTCCAAAAAAAATGATCAAAATACCTCTTGTTGGCGTTATTCCAAAGTAGATTGTATTGTAGCAGCAAACTTTGGTCGAACTACAGAAGGTTGTATACCAAAACTTTGTTCTTGCACTAAAATCATTGCATGCTGAAGGGTTTGTTGCAGGTCATACGAAGATCAAAACAGTACAATGGTGCTTTGAATGCCATTATTGGCTTGTACGTAGGACTAAAGGAGTGTAGAGTGGTAGCAAATGACTCAGACAGTTCAGTAAAGTGAAATTTGCACTGTAGGATAGCAATATAGTGAACTATGGTGGAAGAAGGACTAGACCATACAATTTGAGAAGCAAGCTTTGGTTGAGTGTGGCATAGATGGCAGTTGCAGAGCCAAATTTTTTCAACCATATGGTGGCTGTATTCACAGAGGATTGTATGGCCAAATGTTGAGGAGTAGTTGGCCATACAACAAAGCAAGTAATAGATGCGATAATGTTGTTTTTCCTTTTGTGGCATACGATAGAGACTTTTCCAACAATTTGCATATAGTAGGGGTGGTGTACAACTTGTCCAGTAGGGCGAGTAGAGCATATCCACCTATGCAGTGGGTAGGCAATTACAATAATGAAAAGTAAATCAGCTCTTCCACTTTTCAGTGGTCAGCGAAGAGCCAGAGACCACTTATTCAGTGGGGTGAGTACAATACTACTTATGCAGTGGGTAAACCAATGAAACCACTTATGCAATGGGGTAAGTAGCAAATTAAACTAGAGCAAGTCATTGATGGTACTACCATTATGTGTTACAATAAGAGCTCTCAAAATAAGATTCCAAACAATTACATCACAACTCTTTTGACTGCAAATATGATAGAAATATGAAATGACACCACCAAATGAACCCCAACTATGATAACAAGATACCCAAACAATATAATGGCAAATATACCTCACAAATGAGACCAAATGAAGTCTGAATCAGGTCTGATATACTGTTGCAGCAGGTCTGATACACTCAGAAAATCACCAGGCAGCCATGAAGAACACTCCGAATCACTCCAAAACCACTTAAGTCCACCCCCTAACTGAATGCTATGATGGAACAAGGCTTAGGCGCCCCCAAAGGAGCAGAAAGAGGCTGAAGAGAAGGGGTGTTTCCCCTTGAGAACCCACATGCCACACCCAAAGGATGGTACAGCCAGCAGTAGGGGCGGATTGGCTCCCAAAAATAAATGCCTTTGTCTTTGAACCTGCAACCACTTCCTTTCTAGTTGCCTAGCTTGAAGAGTTCATTGGTCAAATACCCATAAGCCATTTCCAAATACTTCAATCTGCACAAGCAAAACATGTGGTACGGCCTTGTACTTGCACAGGTATGGCCAGCATCTTGAACTTCAAGAAAACAAGGTCAAAACACTCTGCAAACTCAATGAAATAGCATAACAAACTCTAACCAACATATCACCTCAAAAAACCTCATATTGAAAAGCCATGAAATGAAACTTCACCATCAGCACCAATGGTATCTCTGTATGGAACCACACCAGTTCAGCTAGGGAATGTATTTCAATTCGAAACTAGAACAATCCTTGAGGGATTTCGTCCTCAAAGACTTGGAGAATCCAATACCAAACTGGCAGCACCTCGTTATCAATTCTCAACATGAGCAAATGAGCTCCCAAATGCCTCCTTATATAGCTTTTGGAGGGAAATATTACAATTTTGAAATAATAAGATATTTCATATTTCACTTTTCCCACAAAATGCCTTTTTAAAATAATAATATTCCCCATTATATGCAACGACCCCCTTCTCTCACTTAGGTGTCCAACTTTGAGGTATTTTTGCCTTTTCAAAAATTCATCACTTAAGTTATGAAAATAATAATTAAACATTATAACTCAAGTGAAATATTAAAATATTTTATCCCAATTGACGAGAAATTCTTAAACACCTCGGAATCCAATTCCGACTGCACCAATGTGATCCTAAGGCACTGGATGAAAGATTGAAGCCGTTTTGGTGGCTTACTAAAAATAGATGTGGTCTCCAAGAAGTTTGGAGAAGACCCAAAAAGTTCAAAAACACCACGGAGAGTGTCATTCAAACTAGTATCATCCACTGAGGTCAATGCCAACAATAGAACCCAAGAAGTGTCGCCACTACATCCTCCAAGAACCTTGGAGTCCCCTTGCCTTACCACTTAGCCTTGGGAACTCTAAAAACAGGCTAATGGTCACTGAACTGATCAAGCCTGAGAAGGTGACATTACATATGCAAAAGTGTGGGGTGCGGGAGAAAAGTAGCATTTGATAGGATGACAAGGCTTGTGCAAGTACAACATGTTGGGACTCAATCCCACGATGTCAAATTTTGCTTGAGTCCCTTCTCTTTTTGTGTGTCTTGACCCTACTTGGCATTTAAAAGTAAGTCTTAAGCTTGATCAAAATTTCTTATGTGCTATCCAGTAGTGCTTGTAATGTTTGTAATTGAAATGCCATGTCTATGTGTAGGTATTATGTTAAAGTGTCTCTATGCCTGATTGGTTGTTCACTTGACATTTTGGAAGGTTATTGAGCAACCTTGATCAGGGTATTTGACAGGTTGTCTTTTGTCAGTTAGTGTCAGTTTATATGACTTCATCCTTCGCCACATTTTTGTCAAAATGGCATGATCATAAAGGCAAAGACTTGGAAACACAAAATCAGATGGGGCCTTGCAAGATGTAACCCATTGGTGCATACTGTAACATGTTTTAATCTTGAAATCAATTAATGCAGTTAGTTGGCTTGATTGATATATTGCCACTATTCTAGTCTGTTCTCACATGTGAATCCACAGGCCACTAATGCGTAGAGGCGTGGTGAATGCCACAGATAATGTTTTTTCACACTTCTAGGCTCGTGCATGAACCCTAAGGGACTTTTTTTGCATAGATTATTGATGAACATGATGACTAGGTGTGGGTGATCTTTGCAGTGCTAGATTTGCACATTTTCTCCTTCATTGCTTGAGTACCTAGGTCATAGATCTGTAGATACAATTTTTTCATTGATTCAAAGTGTCGGTCACTTTGCTTTCACAGAACAACTTTAGTGTTGTTGTTAGTTAACAGATGGAACTTGCAAAAAGGTAGCTACAGAAGTAGATGTTTGTATATGTCTCCCTGATTGGTTGTAGACATTTTGGAAGGTTTTGAGCAGCAGGGTATGACAGGTTTTTTGCAGTTAGAGATATTTTCCTTCGCCACATTTGTTGGCATGATCATAGCAAAGATTAGATAAGCGTTGTAACACTTGAAATCAATGCAAGTTGGCATTTATATTGGTCTTCTCTATGTTGCATATGAATGTTTATGAGTTTGATGAAGGATCATTAAATAGATGTGTTTACATTATATCATGCCTTTGCTGCAACTTGTTTGTTGTTTTAATGGCCGTTTATGATCCTATTACCCAATAAAAGACTGGTTTTGAAGACTCAGACCTTCCACATACATTTCAAATCATCAAAAACCAATTACCTGTAGTATAGGAAGTAGTAGATTAATACTTGCTGTTTATGATTTAGTATGCAAACCAGGGATGAATCATAAGTAAAACAAAATGTTAAATTTTTTGTGAATCATTTCCAACATGTTCATACTTTGCCAATGTCTATGAAGTTATAAATGAAACTATCTCAAGGAGTTGTAATACTTCATTATCTGCAGATGCATGTGCAAACTATTTATCACGTATAAAGAGATTTATTGCAACTAGTTAAGCTTAGCCTAGTGATAGTTATAGGGGTTAAGTTTATATTTGGGTATAGCTGCTGTGGGTTATATTAGATGTTCATTTTGTTGTGTTTGAATGCCTATTAAGGCATACCTCTAGGAACACCCTCTTGAGTTTAAGTTGAGCTCAAAGAGTAGGAGAGTTTATTCACTCTCATAGTTAGCCTTTAACCATCCTGAGTTTATTGATGAGCCTCTATTTACCTTCTTAAAGACAAACTCTTGGCTTGAAAGTGGAGAAGAGCTCTAGGATTTGAGAGAGCGGTTTTGGGACTTAACACAAGTTTCCACAGCATTAAAGTACATTGAACACAATGTCTTATATTTTGTGGACTTAAGGATGGCGAGCACACTACAAAAGAATTTCGTGACTCCAATGCTTTGTAAACTTGCAAGCTTGTGGAGATAATAAGTAAAAGTTCATGCATTTCCAAGGTTGCATGTGAACATTGTAGCTCTACAAACATTTAGAAATTGCAAATTCTTAAGTTCTTTTGCTTCAACTTTAAAACCATGTTCCTTCTAGGATGACTTGCGACCTTAACTTGCCTTATATGAATTTTGAAGGCTTACTTAGCATAAAGAGACAAGACCCAAGAAAGGACAAATTGACTTCCCAAACCATAAGACAGGAAAAATTTTATGAATGGAAGGACTGAAATTTTGTACATGGGTAGGGCCAAAATGTCAAGACAAGAATCTGGGAGCCAAAGAGACTAGATAATTGTGTCATGAAGAGGAAAATTGAGAATTGAAATGCCATTGGATGTGTAAAAATTATCATGACAAGTTCATCACTTTCGATAGAGAGGTGTTTGCATTTTGTTTGCAATACATGATGCTTTAGCTAACTATTGAAACTAGCAATTTCACTATTGTAGTTGGAATACCAAATTTTTAAGATTTTCTTGTACATCAAAGCCAACACATGGGTTGAACATTCCCCAACATGCAATAAACTGTCTAGTAATACAAAACATGCCATGAAGTACAAAAATTGGATCCAATATAGATCATTGGCTCAAGTATTGTAGGCACTACACAAGAGGACATATATAATTATATTCTTTTATCAAACCTCTTTACAACAACTCTTCTACTTGCCTATTGTCCGCACTTATAGCTGGACTCATTTTGTGTGGTGCCTTAGATGGAAAACTTGATATTCTATGTGGTGCCTTGGCAAATTGGATCCTTGGATTAAATCAATGCAATGTGAGATGCTTTGCGTTGGTGGCAATCCCTTTGGCATTTGACAGTTGATATCTCTACTTGCTCCTTGAGTAATGTTGCAATCTTTGACTCCTCTTATATGTGCCTCAACCTCTCCTTTTGTGCAGGCTTGAGCACTAACACATAATATTTCTCTATGTTAATTTTTTCCTTGAGAATCTCCTTGTTTAGCAGCATCACTTGACTTACAGTGCTGTCTTCTTCTAATGTCAGCCACAACACAAAATTCTTACCATTCTTTGTGATGGTGAAGGTGTTCTTTTGCCCATTATGAATTGTGTTTTTGTCATACTACCATGACCTTCCCAACAATACATGACACACATCCATTAGGATTGCATCACATCATACCTCATCCATGTAACCTTCAATGTGGAATGGATCCTTCCATTGTTTTTTTGTCCCTTTTGCAAGGAAGAGACTTTGTATAGTGTGGGATGTCTAACAATGTTTATCCAATTTTTTGAACCATCTCTATGGACGCCAAGTTATTTTGCTACCTCCATTGATTATCAATTTGCGACATTTTTGCTTGACTTGCACTTGGTGCAGAAGATGCTCTTCGTCAACCATAGTTCATTCTCTTCTTTGGATGACCAACACTTTGCACACCATCAAATTTTCTCCATGCTTTGGAGCTGCTTTTTTTGTTTCACTCTCTTGTTTGGCCTACACAAGTTGCACTCACTTCTTTGAACGACCTTTCTTTTTCTCGGCTTGTAGACACTCATATGCCCAACGATTTGCCTATCCACTATTGTAGAAAGTCACTTAGAAGCCACCTCTTCTTTGTGGCTTGAATTTGGTTCTCCGTTTGAGCTCTACACAAAATTCAACTCTTCCATTTCCTTCTACATATAGGTTTGTCTTCCTATGCTTTGTTTACCCTTTTTGTGTCTTGTTGTCTATGGGACTTCTTTGCTCCAAGTGCTACTTGTTAGGCCTTTTATATGGAATGTCTATTTAGCAAACCTATTTTGAACATGAATTGAAATGTGCAACCCATTCACATATTTGGAGACTTTCTCCTAATCATCATCTTCTTGACTAGCCTGAATGTAGTCTTTAATATTCCTTTGTATGTTCTTTACAAATGTGTCTTGGCATAGATTTTGGGGCTTCTTGAACAAGACTATTGTGAAGTTTCTATGGCATGAACATCCCCTTGAGCTTCTTGACCATGTTGTCTTAGTCTGCAATCTTCTTCTTGTCAAATCCCACCACAATGCAACATGTCCTTTCATCTTTGACTCATTGTGGGTTCTTGATTGATTCTAACTCAAAATATTTCTCCAACTCTATTGTTATCCAATCTATCAATTCTTCTAGGTTTAGGCTATTTGAGTAGATTTGGAGATCAAACCTTGGTTTTTTTCGACCATTATGATGGCTCTAGAAATCCAATCTTCTATTGTGATTTTCTCTTCAAATTCAAAGTCTATTTGTTGAGGGATAGTGCTATCTTCTCTCTTGACCATCCGAATGTCCTCCATCACAACTGCTCTTTTTTGCATAGTCTCCATGATTTTGAGCATCACCTGAAGGGTTCTCAACATGTCAGCAAGGTTTGTAACACTGCTAAACTCTTCCCTCATGGTTGTATCCTACTCTTCCTTTGTAGGCCGTTGCTCTTTCTTGACCAATCGCAATGCGAAATGCACAAATTTACTTTGTTATAGAGCTGAACAACTCTCACTCACAAGACTTGGCTCCTGGTATGATACCATTTAACACAAATTGAAGGCAAGTCAAATGAACAATTGATTAACAGTTACCCAAAGTTACACGTCCAAAGCACAAAACAAGGAAAAATAATGAAGAACCAAGGAAAATAAGCTCTAGATAATATTTGTAGGTATGTTGTACATTCTATGGACCACTCCAAAATTGATGAAACCTAATTGACGTATTCTCTATGCAGCCCATTGACAATAATCAACCTATTTGTAGAGACTGTCTACCATATATTTTAACCCCCTTTACAAGCGTAGTTATGCCTAAGAATCACTTTCTTCTCATTTTGAGCTCTAACTCTCACCATTTGTGCAGTCTCTCTCTTCTTTGGCTATTAAAATTTAAAATTAGCTGTTGGAAACTCTGGTCTTCTAATAACCTTAAACTTCACTCTCTCCAGAGCCAATTGTACACTTTACTCTCTCTTTCCAGCCAACTATATGCTTCATTCTCTATCCAGCTGACTGTATGCTTCACTGCTTGGTTCTGCAAGGTTTGTCTATGTCAACACTTATGAAAGAGTCCACTTCACCAATGTCACAACTAATGGCCTTCACGGTAACATTGTAGATTACTCAGACTCTCAAACACACACGACCAAGACCACACTCCAATACTCACACCACAGACTTCAAACCATAACACAACAAGATGAAACACTTTTTGGGTGATGCAAGATTGCTTGACCCCTATTGTGCTCTTGCATCAATTTTCTTTTGGTAACTTTTGCTTTATCGTTCTCTTCTTAATACACACACGGTACTAACACAAGTAACAAAATCATGGCTCTTATTGGTTGGCAAGGTAAATAGAGCAGATCTTGGTTGTCTTTATGTTTACCTATGTATCTTTTTCTCATATGCATAGATATTGGGTATTGATTTTTTTGAAGAGTGATATCACAATCTGTTGGGTTGAAAATGCCTTCATGTGTCATTTCTTAACTTTTGGGAGTTCATGTCATATACTGTCCATGGAAGCTGAAGTTGCAAACATGAAGAAAACTAACCATTGTTTCATCCTTATGATAACAGGAAAGTAGATTGAGTGACTGTTTTGGGCATATGCGAAATGACTTTGAAGGGGAGTACATTTGTGAAAAGCAAGGTATGCTTTTTCCTTGTTTT
Organism: Sequoia sempervirens; assembly: GCA_007258455.2. Taxonomy (NCBI): domain Eukaryota; kingdom Viridiplantae; phylum Streptophyta; class Pinopsida; order Cupressales; family Cupressaceae; genus Sequoia; species Sequoia sempervirens. Next base: position 21,545,269 of record VDFB02026320.1, on the reverse strand, counting down.
TCATTTAGGCTTTTGAAGTTCACAACTGGTACGTAGATGTTTTTACACTTGTGATACTTAGTCTGTAGTCTGATTTTGGAGCTCTTTTTTATTATTTTGGTTTTGGACTTCCATGCTATTATAATTCGATGTACTTGGTTACTTTATAGACAGGAATATAATTTGTTTCTTTCTGATCAGAGTTGCCAATTTTGTCATTATTCTTGTATTCTTCTGTTAGGATACTATCCCAAATTTTGCATATAGTGCAAATATATTGTAGAATTTGAATAGGTTGGCATCTCGTTTAATTTAGTTAGATGTTCTCTTACGTGGCAAATGTCCAGGATGTCTGCCTTGTTATCATACTGTATATAGGTTCTTAATCATTCCAATGATACTTGCAATCATGAATGGATGCCTGTAAATTAAGTCCTTCAGTTATGGGTGAAGGCATTAAGGTCTAGGCCCATTGTTCTTATTGTCATCGGTTATGACTTTGCTACAAAGTTGATTTTTCTTTGAGGCCTAATCTTATTTTATGAGAACTAATTCAGCCATGATAAGGTTTTCCTACTCTTCCGACTAATACATACAGCTTTTAATGTTTTTGACACACAGCATTACCCTGACAACAGACAACAAATTATGTTTTCCCTATTGCATATCCCTTTTTCATTTTAGTATTCGATTATTTAAAATATATACACTTAGATTGTATACAATGGTACAGATACCCTTTGGGGATCAGCACTAATACATCAGTCATAAAAATTCCCTTGTGAACTAATAGATACTAATAATATCTGTGCTGAATTTTGTATGGTACACCTTGAAAAGGCAATGAAAAATATAATGTTATGGATACAAGTGCGTTTATGACCCTTTGATAATCTTCCTTTTTCTTCCATAGGTTTTTAATTTCTTTAACTTTAGGATAAGATGTATGGTTATATAACATGATTGACATATTAGTTCTTAATGGCAGAAAGACCTGGATATCATTTTGTCACCTACGTGTTTGCTTTGATTTGTAACTAAAAATGCTGTTGAAGTTGTGATTTTTTTTTAGTTATTTTCATTTGTACTACCAAATTAGTTCTGAATGATGAAAAGTTCTGGATCTCATGCTGTTGTCCTATGTGTTTGCTTTAATTTTATAACTATAGATGCAGTCAAAGTTCTGATTTTTCTTTGCAGTGATTTTCATTTGTCACTAGCTATTATTGGCACGGAAAATATAAAGGTTGAATGATGAATGCATAATAAATACCTTATCCGGTGTCACTGAATTACCTCAGAAAGGAAAGTTTATCAGATTATCTGTTTTGGAACTGCTGCAGTCCCACCAAATCTTTGTCCACATGAAAAAAAACATTGTGTGTGAAGGAGATTTAGTATGAGTGATTAACACATCTAATTCCTCTCTACTGAGTTATCAGTTCTTAGCTAACTCAGTCTTCGCTCAGAGCCCATTTTAAATATCCTGTTGGTTTTCTTTGAGGAAGAGGAGTTGGAGTATCATAGGTATTGTTCTGTGATATGCATGATACACATTGTGTCAACAGTTGTAATATAGGAGTAAATATGTTGGTCTGCAGTGGCCTCAGGTTAATAATGAGAAATTCAAATTGATTCTGTTTTAGATAATCTTCTGTTCTGTGAACTGTACAGGGCCAATGTTTGGAAATTATGGCTCCTTTTTACCAATACGAGAACATAATCCTCAAACACCTAAACAAGTAAATAGTTCTGTGCTTCTGCACAACTACAGTTCCCAAACAACTGCAAGTGAAAGGGCTGTGGAGGTACATGCTATATTTGTTGTTGAAGAGTGTTTCTGAAACTGTTGTGAATACTGAAAGACTGATGCAAAAGCATTGTGTTAATGTACTTATTTTATTTAGTTGGACTGGAAATAATTTTCTATGATGTATATGTTGCAGAAAGCTCCTAGGTTGGCAATCACAGATGGACCCTGGAGAAGGGGTTCGATTGCTTGGAGAAATTCATCTCTTAATGATAACACATTACATGAGTTTACAAAGGAAAATTTGGCTCTAAATGATACTAAGGTTGATGGAATCCTCCCTGTGGAAAAAATGACTGCAAATGGTGTCAAGTTACGTTTCAAATGTAGTTCTGATATCATTCGCCACCCAAAAAATACTGCAATTTACACTGACTTAGGCCTTCAAAATTCATCTTCAACGTCACTAGAAGAAAGTCTTGATAAAGGTCAGATGGTTACAACTGAAGTGGATAGCCCTCCTGATATGAGTCCCTTATCAATTATTCAAGTAAGAAACTATATTTCTATCTCTATTTGCTTTTCATTTAAATCTAGTCACATTTTTGGATTTTTTTGTAGATTATAATGTGTTATTGATTAGTTCTGGTTTATTGGGTGTAGATTATGACATCATATGAAGTGCCTGGTGGTTCTCTCCTTTCACCTCTTCCGGAGAGATTAATGGAAGGACAAGGAAAGGAAGACCTCTCTTCCAAAGTTATTAAAAGAACATCAGGGAAATTGCAGGTAAACGAAGCTTGCTTAGCAAATAGTATTGGCTTTGAGTGTGGTAAAGGAATTCAAGCTCCACTACCAAAAGAAGATACCACTGCCAGCATATTTGAATCAAAAAAAGAACAATATTCTGAATTCAGAGGTGAAAAAGTGAAGAAAGTAAAGACAGATACTGGAACAAAGTTCAGACTATCTAAAGCATCTGATCCTTTAGTTTCAAAGGATTCATCAAAACTCTCAATTAAGAAATTGCATCAAGGAAAGCCAGAGATGGGAATTGCTCATGATGTGGAGAAAAATATTCATAGGGTAAGGAGTTTAATACCTGAAGAACCCAATAATTTAACTAATGGGAAGGATTTCAGTTCTTGTCCAAAAAGTGGAAATTTGGAAACAGCTGCCGCTCAACATCCTGGTAGGCTGACTAAGACAGGAAAGGGGTTGATGCCAGGTGGGGCAAAGGAGTCACATAAAATGGAAAGAGAGGATCAGAAAACAGAAACCAGAAAGGAGAATGGCCATAAAGATGTTGCTGATGTAAGGAAGATAAATAAGTCATTCAAGGAAGTGAATAAATTAGGTTTGTCAGGAGCTAGTACTTACAAAGGAAAGAATGTGCTGGATGATGAAAATAAAGGAGTTCCAAAAGGGAAGGTTCTCAGGCATGTGGCCACTCATGAAAAGGTGGTTGTCAATACGGAACATGTAAAGGACATGGACATGGAAAATAAAAAAACAAACAACGTTAATATATACCAAAAAACAATGAAGGAAGAAAGCAAGGTAGTTACAAAATATAAATTTAAGGAATCATTAATTGAAAAATCATGGGTTAGCAAAGGGCAGAAGGAACAATCTAAAAAAAATAGCAAGGACTTACATGGTAAGAGTGCAAAATGTATGAATGAACAAATTGTCTGCAAGAAAGAAATCAGCATGGCTCATTGCAAAGAGAGTACAAAACAAGCAAGGCACAAACACTTTGATAGAGAAATTTCGATGGGAATTGAAAGGGGAAAGAGAAGGGATGTTGCCAATGAACATGATTCAAAAAAATTAGAGCATGCCTCTATTATCAAAGCTCATGCCTCGAAAGTAGAGACTCAGTCATTGCTAGAACAGTCTGCAACTCAGGGTCCAGCAACTGGCACTTCTGACGTTGATGACTGGGTGTATTGTGATGCATGTGGGAAATGGCGGTTATGTCCAATTGGAGTAAAGATTTCACCTCTACCAAAAAAGTGGCTTTGCCATATGATGTTTTGGCTGTAAGTCCATTTGGTTTTCTTTGATACTGGGCCAAATGCTAGGTAGAAAATGTATCTCAGAGGGGGAAATTGTTTCCTGTTAGGACATTGTGCAATTTCTTGCTCTTTAGTAAATAAAATAAATAAAGCTTTGTATATGCAGTATATGCAGTCATGGGAATTTCTTGTACTTCTTTGACTACCTTTTTTGTTTTTTTGTCCGACCAGGCCTAGTATGAATCACTGTGATGTCCTTGAAGAGGAAACAACAAAGGCGGTATATAATCTGAATGCAATTTCACAAACACAGGTACTTTCAGAAACAAGTCAGGGGAAGGGTCAACTTCCAGCTTCTGTCTCAACAGCTATACTTGATCCTAAACCATCAAACCAGATTGGGCCAAAATCTTTACAGTCAAGTACAAAGATTGGTAGTAATAAGAAAGGTTTAGTGCAGAGAAACATGCCAAATGTTTCTGGTACTGTTAAGTTCTCGAATTCTTTTGCAGGGAAGGATGAGCACTTCCCTGTAAACAAAAAAAGTGACCGATATGAGAGGCATATGGAACAAGAAGAGGGTGCCATAGATTTTTCGAGCTGTGATGATGGAGGGAAGTCAAATGGTGTAATCAACCAAAAAAACAAAGTTAAAGATAAGGTGAAACTAAAAGAGACATCTGGAGGAGAAGGTAATCTTCTTCTTAGCTCTTGTTCAAATGAATTATGTTATCGTTACAGGTTTAAAAAAATTCTGTTGTTTATGAATGATAACAGAAATAATATCAAGCTTTAAATGCACAGGGCACAATAAGTGAATTCATATTTCTTGACCAGTGCGGAATGGAGGAAATTCTCATAATGCATCATATAGATGTCATGGATTTGTCATTATTATATTTTGTTCTAAAATTTGAAACAAAACTTCTGAGGCTATTATCAACATTATAGATTGACATTTAATACATTTGACAGGTAACTTCAACAGGAAGTTACCTCAACTCAATGAAGCTTACAATGTTTTAGTTTATTTAATTATTTTCCTTTTAGGTTAGTCTGCTATTCCCATTATACCATATATAATGGACATTTTTTTGTATTGAATGTGAAGTCAATATAAATATTGTTCTGCAATGAGGATGTCTGTGCTGGAATTTTATTTTTTAGCTGTAAATGTTAATGTTGTTTCTTCAGTCTAGTGCTAATTGATACATCAATGAATTCAAAGTGGAAAGTATCTGAAACCGAAATATACATCAATTAAAGCTAACAGCAAAGTTTGACAAAGCAGAAGAAAATAATTTCATAACTATTATGAAGAGTATGGTACCCTAGGATGAGATTTCCGGTGATTGTATCAAACAGAAGAAATATCTGCATGGAGAAACCAAATTTGAAATACCAAAAGAGAGCTTGTGAGAAAAAGTGATTATCACACTGAGATGCATTGTACATTGGGAGCTGGAGGCCAAGGGTAGGCTGTAATGGTGTCGTTCCATAAGGTGGATAAACATATATTTACTTAATGAAGGAGACAACAAAAAAAACTCAATTTAATAAAAAATGTCTTTCCCATTGTAGCACATGAATCTATTTGAAGTTTTGAACTGTATAATTTTTTAGATAAAATTAGGAGGGGTTCTATGGGGACCCTGGCCTAAGCAAACATAGAAACAAGACAAAAGAAGCCAAACTCAGATCCATACAGGTGAGAGGGCAAGAGATATAACAAAACGTCCAAAATATAACAAGACCAAAGAAGCTGAACCCAGATCCATACAGGTGAGAGGGAAAGAGGTAAAACAAAACATCCAAAATGTGAACTGGCAGAGGCCAAACCAGACCTGCACAAGGGTGATGATCAAACAGAGAGATAAACGAACAAAATGCCAAACCTAACACATGGTCAGAACAAAATTCAGACCCAGAAAGTTAGAAACCAACACCAGTGCAACCAGGCATCCTCAGGGAAGACGACAAACATCCCGACCGCTGGTGCCATCTATAGTACCCACGCCAAAATTTGCAACCTCACACACCACGCATCATCTGCATCCAGCACTTGATTCAGTACTGCATTGCTGCCACCACTCAGGGAGCACAGCGCTTTGAATTTGATGCCATGAATTAACTCAGACCTCTTCTCCACCCTTGTCAGCATACCACCAGCCAATGATGGCATAGTGTATGTGCTTGTAATCTCTAGAGTACCTTGATGATGAGAAGCCAGTGCAACCAGGCATCCTCAGGGAAGACGACAAACATCCCGATAAGTGGTGCCATCTATAGTACCCACACCAAAATTTTCAACCTCACACACCACGCATCATCTGCATCCACGACTTGATTCAGTACTGCATTGCTGCCACCACTCAGGGAGCACAGTGCTTTGAATTTGATGCCATGAATTAACTCAGACCTCTTCTCCACCCTTTTCAGCATACCACCAGCCAATGATGGCATAGTGTATGTGCTTGTAATCTCTAGAGTACCTTGATGATGAGAAGCCAAGAGACACTTAAGCACCAAATGACAGTCTTGGCAACAGGATGTGAGCTCTTCAATATCCTCAATAACAGCTGAAAGCTCCTCTTCCAGAGCATGAATCTTTGTCTCAGAATCCACAAGAGAGTTAGGAATATGAGCCCCTACACAATATCCACCTACTTTAACACTAACATCCCCCTCCTTAAGTGTTGTATCCATTGGGAGGAGCAAAAGGAGTTTAACCCATTTTTGAACCTTATTAGACAGAATAACCATTTCTAACTTAGTGCAAAAATCCTCCATAGTTGATGCTCACAACTGATACCATCTTCTCCTAAACTACAGTTAACTAGATTCTGTAGAAAATAGTCCGAGTACCTAAAGATCTTTTCCCAACACAACAGATCTCTGTAGCTAACCAACATCAGTTTGCAAGCCATAACCTACAAGAAAACGGAGGAAAATGCCAAAAAAAACAACCATGACCACAACTAGGCTCCACATAGGACAGCCACAACACAAAACCACCAAATGCTAGCACAAATGGAACTGCAAAAGAGACGAATGAGAACCATCCTAATAAAGCTGCCAAGGGAACAACTTAAAGTCATCATGCCAAAACAAGAAGATGTGATGACCACCAAGGGGTAGGCCTTGGGCCCACCAAGACCACATCATGGTGGCTTTTCATCCAAAATAATGAACTCCAAATGGATCCAATGATTAAATTGGGTACTAATCATTGCCAAAAAAGGCATTTGGTCTATCACAGCATTGGCTAATGAATCCCCAACTACATCCCCTTCATGATAACAATGAAGAAAACAATATCCTCAGAGCCTAGCGCAAATCCTCTGCTTCGTCCAACAAAACCATAAGCTTCCAATTTGACAGAAGGATGTAATGTCCCTTTTCTAGCACGTGTTGTATGATGTTGTCATTAGCCTATTTCTCCATGGTCCCATAGGCTAACCAGGACTTTTAAGGGATCTTGATGATTTTTGGCCTAGGCAGTTTCAGTTGCAGATCATTTTGAGGAGTTTAGAGGCAGTTTTGGGCATACTTACTATTTATAGTAAGTTATTTGGGCATGTTCAGAACCTTCAGTGATGTTGGCGTATCAATGGTAATTGTCTAATATCGAGGGAAGAATTATATTATCATTGATATGATTTTTTTATGCATTAATAAAGTTAAATATTTAACTTTATTAATGTGGGACTATAGTTAAGTGGAAAATATTTAAGTCCCTTATTTTAATAACTCATTGGTGATATAAAATGTTTGGGGACTTAAGATTAAAGGAAAAAATAAAGTAATTTTGTTTATCCCACATTGGCAAGGTGAATGAATGAACTCTCTTGAGAGAGTTATAAAAGAGATTGAGGAGCTCTCTTTTAGCATGGATGTTTGGATATTCTGGTGCACTGGCTTTGGAGCTTGGCTCTGGGGTTTTATATCGACTTGTTGAGACGAAAACCTCAACAAGATCGCCTTTCTTCTTGTGTGAAAGACCACATCAAGAGAGGATATTGGAGGCTTCACACAGGAGCTTCATTTGGGCTTTAAGGTTGCAGATTTCAGAGTTTATTGAAGGAAAAATTTGATCATTTTTTGAAGTAGAGTTGTTGGTTTTGGCTTGAAAATTCCTGGTATCAATTTTGGTGCTGATTGAATACATTTTGGTGGTGATTTTAATATTTTCTGGACTCTTTCAGTTGCACCTGGGAACCACATATTTGCTTATAAGTCTGAAAATAAGAAGGAAATCCAAATGGGTATTTTACCAAATGATCTCTCTTGTTAGGGCGATTCCAACAAGCCTAAGAAGTGATTTTTTGAAGCTGATTTGGAATTTTCTAAGCTAAGTCGACCTAGTGCCAGGCAGCGCCCATCTTGGGGTTTCATTCATGTTGTACGGCTTCAACTGGAAGGGGTTTCATCAGCCATTGGGAGTCTAGAGAGGGCGTTTCATGCTAGTTTGGAGGCAAGAACAACTCTCAAGAGTGGTGTAGGCGTTCCCTTGAAAAAAATCAGAGTTTACATGCTGCTGGGAGTATGAACTAGGTCTGAAATGATTTTAATCTAAGTCTGATATTGCTCATATTTGTCTGTAATATGTTATGTTTAAAAACAGATTATTATAGCCTTAAAAAAGTGGTCTTTACAAGCATTTATCCTTTCATTCTATTCTCTTGTTGAGTACTATCAATGAAACAATATTTGCACATTAAAACCCTTTGAATGCAATGCAAAAAAAATCACTTTAAACCACAAACAGCAAGCAGAAAACTCAGGGAAAGAGATACAGAAATTTATAACAGCAGTAGCAGGGTTTTAACAAAAAAAAATTGGGGTAGATTATTACAAAGGATTTTCTCAAGCCACGAATAAGACTGGCTAAGTTCCTTTCAACAATCAGTTTCCTAAAGCTTGCCAATATGGCCAATGAGAGATCAGAGATCACCACTTCCAATTCTACTTCATTGTTTGTCCTAGTACTTAGGAAGAAGGAACCATTCTTTGTGATGTTCCCACAGTCATCATTCAGTACGACACCGGCCCCAGCCAACTTTGGATTGCACATCTGGAAGCCCCATTAAAATCTAGCTTCAAAAATCTAGAAGGGGGGTTTCCAGCCCACCTTAGCTCTATCAAAATTTTGACTTATCACCCCTTGAACAAGTTTCAAACTATATTATTAATGGAATGAAATGTGGAATATGCTATGACCATATTGTTAATAAAAGATTAAGTTAACAAAAAATGACTTTTTGCATCGGGGCACATGAGATTTTGAGAACCATATTATTCGTAATAGAAAAGTGGAATATACCACGACCATATGGTTAAAAGAACTTTGGGGAAAAACAATGACGGCAATATGGTGTGTGGATTTGATTTGATATGTAGGATTGCATTCCCAATAAAATAGCTTTCACACAATTTGACTAAACAATATTTAATGTAAAGCATGCAGTTTAAAAATATAAAATGTAATGTTCTCTTGGCCAAATAAAACCGTTTTTGAGAGAGGATATGCAAAATTAAGGCATATGGGAACTATTAATATATAGCACTTGTTTGTTTTAAATATTTTATATATAATTTTAATAGAACTTGAATATGAGTGACTCTGTGCCTCCATAAGTTGATATTTCTGGGCATTTGACAACTATCTGCATTTAAGATAGTTGACCTATTATTATATAGTTGTACACTTCTGCATGACAATTTCAGTTGAAATTGAAATGTAATAATTTTTTTGAAAGCCAATTCTAAGACACCATAAAATTTCTTATAGATGGTAAGTATATACGGTGAAACTAAATTGTTACTTCAATTTTTTTGTAAGAAATGTTACTGTGTTACCATAATTTGTTTTTACAGATTATTATGAGTTTGATATGAATATGCATTGTTGGCATGAAATACAAATAATTGGCTTCCAACACTTTAGAATATACATGATTATTTTGATGTAGTGTTTTACAATTTGCCTTTTGTAGATAGATCTTTGAGTGATTAGGTGAGTTTCTTGTCTTTATGTTTGGATGTAATTGTTTCAGTTTTTTTATTGCCTCGTGACAGCCTGTGAAACTGAAGTAGTCCATGCACACACTTTAAATGTAAAGCGTAAGATGGATACTGAGTTAAAGGAGTGCAAATCTGCAAAAAAGCTGAAGGCAAAAGAAGATTTAGGTAACAGCTGAATTTTCTCTGAAAGTGTCATCCAATAATTTTATAATGTATTGGAAAATATTCTCTAGTAGATAGGTCTTTGAGTGATTATGTGAGTTTTTTGTCTTTGTGTTTGGATGTAATTGTTTCATTTTTTTATTGCCTTATGACAGCTTGTGAAACTGAAGTAGTCCATGCACACACTTTAAATGTAAAGCGTAAGATGGATACTGAGTTAAAGGAGTGCAAATCTGCAAAAAATCTAAAGGCAAAAGAAGATTTAGGTAACAGCTGAATTTTCTTTGAAAGCGTCGTCCAATAATTTAATAATGTATTGGAAAATATTTTCTAGCAGATAGATCTTTGAGTGATTAGGTGAGTTTCTTGTCTTTGTGTTTGGATGTAATTGTTTCAATTTTTTTTATTGCCTCATGACAGCCTGTGAAACTAAAGTAGTCCATGCACACACTTTAAATGTAAAGCGTAAGATGGATACTGAGTTAAAGGAGTGCAAATCTGCAAAAAAGCTGAAGGCAAAAGAAGGTTGTTTAGGTAACGGCTGAATTTTCTGTGAAAGCATCATCCGATAATTTTATAATGTATGGAAAATATTTTCTAGTAGATAGATCTTTGAGTGATTAGGTGAGTTTCTTGTCTTTGTGTTTGGATGTAATTGTTTCAATTTTTTTATTGCCTCATGACAGCCTGTGAAACTGAAGTAGTCCATGCACACACTTTAAATGTAAAGCGTAAGATGGATACTGAGTTAAAGGAGTGCAAATCTGCAAAAAAGCTGAAGGCAAAAGAAGATTTAGGTAACAGCTGAATTTTCTCTAAAATAATGTATTGGAAAATATTTTCTAGTAGAAAAAGTTACAGAACCTGTTTTGTTCGTTCCATGGCAGTGCATGATGCCAAAGGGGTTGATTTGCTGCCTCTGAAATCAGAGAGAACAGATCATGGATTCAAAATTATAACAAATGATGAATTAACCAAAGACAATGGTGTGGAAAGTATGAATGGAGAAGGTAAGATTAAGGATCAGCAGCAAGCGACCAAGAAAAGTAAACTCATGGAGCGGAAGGAACAAAACAGGTCGCCTGCTGCTGATCCTTAATCTTACCTTCTCCATTCATACTTTCCACACCATTGTCTTTGGTTAATTCATCATTTGTTATAATTTTGAATCCATGATCTGTTCTCTCTGATTTCAGAGGCAGCAAATCAACCCCTTTGGCATCATGCACTGCCATGGAACGAACAAAACAGGTTCTGTAACCTTTTCTACTAGAAAATATTTTCCAATACATTATTTTCAGAGAAAATTCAGCTGTTACCTAAATCTTCTTTTGCCTTAAGCTTTTTTGAAGATTTGCACTCCTTTAACTCAGTATCCATCTTACGCTTTACATTTAAAGTGTGCATGGACTACTTCAGTTTCACAGGCTGTCATGAGGTAATAAAAAAATTGAAACAATTACATCCAAACACAAAGACAAGAAACTCGCCTAATCACTCAAAGATCTATCTACTAGAAAATATTTTCCAATACATTATAAAATTATTGGATGATGCTTTCAAAGAAAATTCAGCTGTTACCTAAATCTTCTTTAGCCTTCAGTTTTTTTGCAGATTTGCACTCCTTTAACTCAGTATCCATCTTACACTTTACATTTAAAGTGTGCATGGACTACTTCAGTTTCACAGGCTGTCATGAGGCAATAAAAAAATTGAAACAATTACATCCAAACACAAAGACAAGAAACTCACCTAATCACTCAAAGATCTATCTACTAGAAAATATTTTCCAATACACTATAAAATTATTGGATGACGCTTTCAGAGAAAATTCAGCTGTTACCTAAATCTTCTTTTGCTTTCAGCTTTTTTGCAGATTTGCACTCCTTTAACTCAGTATCCATCTTACTCTTTACATTTAAAGTGTGTGCTTCTAGTGGTGAGTCTTCTATATTTCGTAAACAATCAGACACATCTTGTAAGGGTACTTTATGCCCCCAACTAAAATCTCCACTGTGGAATGGAGTTGTAGAAAGGAATATTGAGAGAGCACTTGTAAGTCCAAACATGGAACATCAGTCAAGTATGGCAAATGCAGCTTTACAAGAAGGCAGGGATTTGGAACAGAAAGCAGATAGGCTTAAGGTTTGTATTTGTTTCATGTCAATTGCCCATACAGTTCATTCTTTGGGTCTGACCAATATTCATTAGGATTTTTATGTGTGATCTATGATGTGTGAATTGAGGTCTTTTTGGTTAGTTAACTGTCTGTTGTTGTCTGATCCAGGACAATGGAGGTGATGCACTTGGAGTTATTGGTTTCTACTTCCGCGCATCTTTGAAATTTCTACAAAGTGCCTCAATTTTAGAGCCATTGAATGCTGATAGTGTGAGGCACCAGGAAAATACATCTTTGGCCTTGTTCACATACTCTGCTAGGCTTTCTGAGTAAGTTCCTTTTAGTAGCATTTAAATTTTAATGGTTGAAGTTGATGGAGCATCTGCACTCATCATATGCATTCTAAAAGTGTAAATATAGACAACAAAAGAAATAAAGATTTGGGTTAATTATTTAGTTAAACGGATAGAGCTTCTAAACAGAGAACCTTTGATATCTGATAAGTTGTCTCCAGCAGCAGTAGGAATTGATTTGTTCTATTCCTTTATATAGCTTTCCTTTGACATAATATAATGTGACTGAAGACAATGATAATAATTATGTGTCCTAAATGTCCTCAAAAACAGGACACATGGAAATTTCAATCATGTAGTAGTATTTTTTCTGGTAAGATAGGCTAACATCAACAAAGACAGTGGATTTTATGATTCTCAATCAATTATTAGTTTGTTATGTTGATGGGTTTGTAACCCTCTTGACCTTTGCTATCCTTCCTTGAGGATTTGTGTCATATGGCATTTGAATCTCTTAAAGGCCAATTTTGATTCGACACTTGGGGACTATTTTAGTATCTGTTGTTAGTATTCAGATTTTCTGCTTTCTTTATTACATGTCGCTACAATTTGATGTATTATGTAATTCCTTATAATACTAATAGGTCGCTTTAGCATTTTCTTATGCAAATTTCTATTATGCTGTTCTCCTCATATGTTTGGATGAGGTCAAGGTGCATCCAGTATGAAAATATTAATTTTGTCTTGTAGTGTTTCCTGTTTACCACATTGTCACAAGTCCAGTGTGCAAGTATGATTTTATGATTAAATCATTATGACTATGAATCATGAATGAACATTTTTCAAAACAGATGAAATATCCACTAAGAGCAGGAGGAGAATAAAGTTATGAAAAATAGGTACAATAGAATGGCTGTTGAGGATGGCTATCTGAAACAATTAATGTATGAGGTCTCATCATTTATCATACATTAATTGTGCTGGCATGTTGAGAAACAATCTACTGTCGGTTCTTGGTTAGAGTTACCACATTTGTGACTTGCAAATGACAATTAAATTATTAATTGACTGGTATCCTGAAACAAGATTTTGAAAAGAATGACAAATAAGAAGATTAGCGATTTTCAAAAACAAATGTTCCTTTAGCAATTATTTGTAGTTGAAAGGAGTTAATGAAAGTTGAGATTAAGTAGAAATTACACGGTTATTTGGAGATTTTGGGTTGTATTTTGAAATGGGTTATTTCTTTTATACATTCCAATGTAATGATGGTATCCATCCCTGACAATAGGTACCCACATTAGAAATTAACATTAACATGGGCTTTATGAATTTCATCCCCTAAATTATTATACTAAAGTATTATGCTTACAGGAAGGGTGGAGTAACTCAACACTAATGTAATGAGTTCCAGGTTTTGTGTTTTGGAATGGGGGCCTGTCTTTCTCCATTGGTGCTATGTTCCCTACTGTATGTCATTTGGAGGAGAACTGACAATCTTATAGCTAGAGGCATGTCATTGTAAGCATGTATTATAGTGCAGGTGCACTTGCCGCATTGTTGGAATACATGTGGTGATAATCAAAAGCATGGTGATGTTCCAGGAGATGCTTAGAAGTACCACAAGTAGCTATGTTTCATTAGGAGGGTGTCTCTGCTACTGCAGGCCATGCGTAGTGTTCAGCAATTGTGTATAAAGACAACACAGTTCAGGTAGAGTGGGTAAACAACCTTTGACCAAGTGCGCGCAGTAGTGGTGTATTATAGATGGTGGTTACTCGTATGAAGCCATGTTACATTTAATGTGTGCCATGATGATATCATGATATGGTAACGAAATGGTTGCGTGACTCAGTATTCTACATGGTAGATGATTAGATATTTGGAATTCCTTGTTGGATGGTTTTGTGGCTATAACTATCTGTGTGTACAAGTGTACCAGGGTTAGAAGGTTAGTTGGTTGGACTTGGCGAATGTTAAGGTTGATATGATTGTAGAAGGGTATGGTGTAAGCCAATAGATTGAGACTCTGTGAAAAGACTTGTATTGAATCTTTGTTGTTTGAATAATATAACCATGATGGTCCTTTGATGGTGGGTTTTCTTGTAAGGATTTCCCACGCAAATCTAGTGTCTCATGTATTTCTTGTGTTTTGCATATTGTTTCATGTGCTTCCATCATTGTTGTTAAATAGATTGTAAGATTGTTATAACAGATAACTGTTTTTTATCACATAAGTTTAAGGGTGTTCCTTTATCCTACTCTATCTGTTGGTTGTAACATGGATCTAAATCCCAACAAAGATGAGCAAAAAAATGATATATATTAAAAAAATCAAAATCAATTTTCAAAACACTTAGAAAAAACTCAGGTAACGTAATTGCAAATGAAGCAGGTAATGATTACCCATGACTAATTGCAGATTTTTTGAGTATAATGCAACTAAGAGTGACATTATTCTCATATTATCAATTTATGGCACCACATATAAGTATGGTAGTCTAAAGTTTATAGCATTTTGTGTTAGGGTTAGGTTTTTAATTTTTAAATTTGAAAGTTTCCCTAATGGTTATGGTTTAACGCAATGGTTAAACCCTAACTGTTAGGGTTTGAACTTTAAACTTTAAGTTTAATTTTTCAAGTTTAAACATGAAACCCTAGCCCTAAAGCATTTTATTTAACATCTTAAGTGCTAACCCTAAGTCTTATGTTTGTTTCTATTTCTAGTCACTATATTTGGCATGAAATGACAAAACGATTTTTCCTTTTGTATTTTTAGTTTTGACAAATATTTCAGCATTTTTCAATTTGCTGGGTTGTTTCGGTGCTTTACCCATTTCAAACCTGAGTAAGTGATTACATTTACACTTACAGTTTGTTGTATCATTGTTGTGTAAATGGAATGCTTCAATAGTTCGAGTTGGTCCTTTGTGGACATAAATCTGATTCTGTCTTTCTTTTCTTTCTATTTTATATTAGCTTTAAAATCCAACCATTTTGAGTTTTCAACTTAGATTTGATCAACTCACTGAAATTATTTTGGATTGCTCTAACAAGAGTAGAGCGTTTATACAATTTCAAATCCTTGTGATTATTTTTTTAACAGAACTTGGTTAACATTTGCAATTCCTTCAATACACATTGTAGTGCCTTGCATCACATGTATGGCAAAGACTGCCCTGTTAGTCATTCTACAAATTAAGCTTTTACAAACATCACATGTATGGCAAAGATTGCGCTGTTAGTCATTCTACAAATTAAGCTTTTACAAACATCACATGTATGGTAAAGCTTTACATGGGTTGGCATGCACATCATAGTGCCTCACTAACATTATTCTCCTATTATAAATTAATGTTTCACATATAATTATGACAGTCTAATCACCTAACCACTAAGATAAGTTGGTTGCATGTCTAGCAACAGGATATCCTTCTTTGTATTTACCTGTCATTCCTATTAATCTTAACTGTATATATTGGTATTTGTGGACATGAATATGATTCCTCCTTATTTTATTTTCTTATATTAGCTTTAAAATTCTATCATTTAGATTTTTCAATTGAAATTTGATCAAATCAATATTTGAAGTTATTTTAGATTGCTCTAATAAGAGTAGAGCATCTACACAATCTCAAATCCTTGTGATTATGTTTTTAACAAAATATAGCTAACATTCACAGTTCCTCCATTGCTAATTTTTAACCTTGTCCTGTCATCTATTCTACAAGTTGAGCTTTGACACAGTTTGATAGTAGAAATCTAGGAAAAGCAGGGTTAGAAGGTTAGAAGGCATAATGAGAAAGACCCATCATACAAAGGCATAAGCAGTGAATGTGGGTGACAACACAAGTGTGGCTGATGGCTATTCCTTTTTATGAGGTTTCAACTTTAATTGATTTGGATAAAGTTAAAATAAAAGAAGGGTCAAATCAATATCAAAAGCATTGGCAGGTATTAAATACTATCATAATAGATAAAATATCCTCTGCAACTATAAATGATGGTATTCTACAAAAACAGGTCCACCAGATTGAAACTTTGAATCTAGTAGCCATCCAAACTGTAGCAAGTCTGCATGGGAGCTCTTTACATGGGCACCCCCAAAAGCAAAGTCCAGTGATCAGATTGAATGCAGGAATGCAGGTAAGTTTGCATAGGAATTATTTTACCTTTGCTACTAGCCACTAGGCCTACAACATCCCAAATTGCTTCCTATTTTGTCATGGAAGCAGCCAATTTTCCTGAGAGTCCAAGAATTAATATTAATATTCCTAGTAGTAAAAACCCTCAGAAATGGAAAAATGCTTTTGCTTTTTGGAAAGTGGGGTAAAGTTAATCCACTCTCTTTCTAAGCTCAATTCACTCTAAACCAAAACTCGAAATTTTTTGGAATATTTGTTTGAAAAAAATACTGAACTTATTGTGTTCCTGCCTTGAAGTATTCATATTTTTGACCTCATGATTTCTCTGTGAACATGGGTACTGTACTACCAATATCTGTAAGGCATCCTTATCCAACCACATCATTACACAGTATCTGCTGCATTCACATCATAATACAAAGCATGAGCACAATTGGAACAATGCAGAACATAGCATTAATTGATGCTGGTCAATTTCTGTGGAACAATAACAAAAGGACTGGGCTAAGCTCTAAAACAAGCCTTTGCTTGTAGTTGTACGATTACTGAATTATAGAATGTTTGTATCTGTCAGGAGAAACAATGACTATTGTATAGCACAAGCACAACTGGAACAATGCAGAACATAGCATTAAGAGACACTAGTCAATATCCACAGAAGAATAACAATGGGACCGGGCTAAGCTCTAAAACAGGTCTTTACTAGTTGTAAGGTTACTGAATTACAGAATGCTTCATCTATCAGGAGAAATAATGGCTATTCTACAGCACAAGCACAACTGGAACAATGCAGAACATAGCATTGAGAGGTGCTAGTCAATATCTGCAGAACAATAACAGTGGGACAACGTTAAACTCTAAAACAGGCGTTTGCTCAAAGTTGTATGATTGCTGAATTTTATAATGTTTGTACCTATCAGGAGAAAAAATGGCTATTCTACAGTACAAGCACAACTGAAACATTGCAGAACATAGCATTAAGACATCCTAGTCAATCTCCGTGGAACAATAACAATGGGTCTGGACTGAACTCTAAAACGGGCCTTTTCTTGTAGTTTTATGATTACTGAATTATAGAATGTATCTTTCAGGAGAAACAATGGCCATTCTATGAGACATTTGGAAATGTAATATTTTGTTACTTACTGTGAAATTGATATTAGATAGTTTGGATGCTAGATTTACTTGCTTTTCATAACAATTAAAGACCTTTTTAGCTTCCAGTTTAGGTCATAAAAGGTAAAGGGCTAAGGTTATTTTCTAGGTCACTGCATGCTAGATACCAATTTGGAAAATGAGATTCCATTGTTGAAGCCCACAACAGGATTTTAAAGTTTTTCCATCTAACCTATAAATTCTTAAAATTTGTACATCTAGGTTTAGATCCTATTGACCAAGCTTCCAAGTAAATTCAAAGTTAGCAACCTACACAGGAGTACAATGTAGTAGAATAAAAATATGTCTTTAAAGCTTGCTTTTTAAGTCTTGGATTGTAGTTACCACAGTCCGTTCATGAAAGTTTCAGAAGTAGCAGAAAATAGCAACCTGTTTTTTATTACAATACTATATAGTTTGATTTAATATCTTTTGGTTATAAAAATGCACTTTTTGTGTATTT
Source organism: Sequoia sempervirens (assembly GCA_007258455.2). Classification (NCBI taxonomy): domain Eukaryota; kingdom Viridiplantae; phylum Streptophyta; class Pinopsida; order Cupressales; family Cupressaceae; genus Sequoia; species Sequoia sempervirens. The sequence continues at coordinate 21,527,158 of VDFB02026320.1, read as the reverse complement.
ATTGTATAAAAGTTATATACAATTTTTTAATATACACATTATGTTGGAGAAATGAACCTACCAAAAGGCCCCAGTCAAAAGAGGACCTGTAACTCAGTGGTAGAGAACCCCAACATGCACATGGGAAGTGATAGGTTTAGGGAAGTTACATAGTTGAGATAGCAAAATCTGTTTTCCAGAGTGAATGGACCAGCCAAACTTAAAAAGCTTTCCTTTTAAGAACATGAAAGCTTCTTTGTAATGAAAGATTGCTCAATGAGGTTTTCAAAATTGAAGTTAAGACTGCTTTGTTTTTACAGTATGTTAAAGGTTATTGTGAGGTTATATTTAATTATTCACTTTCTAATTCTTGACTATGGTGATTATAAAATATACTCTTTTTGTTTTATAGGAGTTGTGCTAAGGTGTATGAACAAAATGGAATGTGGGCAGCTGCTACTTTAGCTTACCAATGCACAGGAGTTGCTCGTATGCATGTTGTAATGGGCAAGACTGTGTCTATAAGCAAAGATAGACAAGAACTTCAATCAGCTGCTGTTTTGGTTCCAACAGGTTAGACTTGTTTACATTTTTAGTTTTCAACATTGTATTCATTTGTTGATTTTAAATCATTTATCTGTAATTGCCATGGCTGAGAGGATCACATTAGGGATTTTTATGCTATTTTGAAGGGTGAATGCTTATTTGTTCTAAACATACTCAGTTAAATTGTCATATGTTATCTATATTCATTGTTCTGCAAGATAATGGGATTGACAGTCTAACTGTAAACCATGAAGGTGCAGGTAAAGCAAAGTAGTATTGTCATCATAACTTTATCTGATATACATTTATATATTGGTATCTACTAAGAACTTTGTGCTGTCTACGTAGGGTTATTTTATATAGATTTAGGTTTCATTCAAAATATTTGAAGAGCTCAATTTTATGGATAAATTTTACAAGTTACAGCTCAACTTTATGGATAAAGTTTACAAGTTACACTTGTGTATCTCCAAAAAGCCTTTTTTGTTAGTTGTCCTGAACCTAGGTTTGTTTAAAAGTCAGAAGTTTAGTTAGTGGTCATTTCAGAGGGTTTAGTGGTGGTGCATTTTTGATAGTTACATCTAGTTGTTTCCTTGAGAAGAAAGCAAACATCAATAAGTAAAACTATTTAAATGTTTAAATTAAAAAATATGGAGGGGCTATACAACTCCAAAAATCTAAAATATTTAAAAATAAATAATCCATAAGTACTCAAATAAATGTCATTGAAAGCAAAGACTAATTATATTGGTATTTGGTAATCATCATCATTACGCAAGCTATAAAATTTTAAATAATAGCCACCTAGAGGAAGCGGATGGGAACCAGGATGGGAATGCCATTATTTAAAAACATGATATGTTGCTGCTCGATGATTGGCAATATTATCAATCAATTGATAAAAAATCAGTGTACAAACATCTTAATCCTTTTTATTGTTTCTCTTCTTACTAGTACCTCGTTGAGCTTTGACAAGATAATTTTCTGCTAGAAAAAACCTGTACACTTTCATGCAAAAATAAAAATAAAAATTGAAAGTCCTAGTGTATTTCTTTCATTCTTTTAGCTCTTGCCAACCAAATATCAGCACTTAAGGAAAAAAACCAATGTAATATATATAAAAATAATAAACTTCTATAGGAAGTTCCCGATTTTCAAGAGAAACTTTGAAAAGTTGCATGGAGATTTTAAGAAACTTCATCTGAAATCTCTTGACATCTGGAGACATGCCCATATATATTACCAAGATGGGGACACATTTCCGATACAGGAGATGAGTACCCAGGGTTAGGGTGTGAGTCAAGTTCATATAACTATGTATGATAACATACCTGCATGGATGCAAATACTAGGCTCAGTTTTTCACTTATAAGATCTAAAATTCTTCATTAAATTGTCAAACGAAAGGCAAGTATTCTGAATCATTGGCATCACGAGAGTTAAAGGGTTTCTAACCAATTAAAGAAAATATAGTGAAATTAGATTTTCAGTGATTTATTTGGATATTAGGCATCAAACTTCTTTATTTGTCCATTAGATGGGCAAATGGTATGCATTCTGATCATGTACAGGGTTGAAATTCCAAACATTTTATATGACAATTCCAAGGTTAGTCATTTCTGTAATTAATAGTGTATGTGTAGGAGGAGACAAGTCTTAACTCCCAGGGTAGTCAGTGACTGTCATTGTAGTAAGTGTAGTTATGTATACTGAGTTTTGTGAACTTATTATTATTTCTAAGTAGCATATTTACTACTTATCTGACTGTTGTTTGTGCAGGTGAATCTCCTCGGTCATCAGCCTCTGATGTTGACAACTTGAATTGCCATGCATTAACAGTTGTGAATCAAGAAAAAGGACTTGCATCTCTACATGCATCAGGCAATTATGTGATTGATACAAAACACTGCCAACACTATAACCGCTTGTTACAATTTGTAAGTTGAAAATTGCCTTTGGGCATTTGATAGTTGAAACATGCAGTTCTAGAATATGAAATTGCACTTGATAAAGACCATTATCACTTAGCTTTTTGCTATCCTGTGAGCATTGGTTTATTGTAGTTTTGGTTCAGAACTATAATGTGAGACTTTGAACAGATTTCTCAGTTTCTCTTAGTAGGAAGCATGTAAGAGATAATTTAATTGTACTTGCAGGTCGATGATACTAATGCAGCATTCAAAGCTTTTGCAAAAGCAAATAGTGCTTTTGCTGCTGCTAGTGATTCAAGTTACAGAGAACAGGAAATATCCGTGGTGAAAAAGGCTATCAATCTGAACTTTCATAATCTTGATGGACTGCTCCGTCTTGTAATCCCTGCAATGGAATCTACATCTTTATGTTGACATCAATAACATTATCTATTGAATTGATTGGCTTCAACAACAGAGTTTTGCTGAAATAAGCAGGTAATAGGATTAGAGAACAATATGCATGCAATTATTTCTGCCATTTACTTACATGAATGGGTTATTTCTTGCCATGTATTGCGTATGAGTTACTACTTGTGTAAATTATCTTGCTTGAAGAATCAGAAATGTCCAAGGATTTGAACTGTGAAGGAAAAATGCATGTATCGGGGAAGCTGTATGTTAGAGATTTTACGTGAAAATTATTGATATAAAATAAAAACATTACTCTTCAATTCCTTCCCGGATCTTTAAGTCAACTTCATATGAAGTGTTTTAGGAGTCTCACCATTTATGGAATTTGGTTCAAGTTATGAAATATTTTCAATGAATATACGTGTGACTACCAATTTTCATGGTCTGCTCCAAGGTGGACTTACATAGTTTGAAAGATGTTTGCAGATTCAATTTGGATTAAATCTTATAAATCTAGATTGTGACAAAACTTTTTTTTGTTTTTTTGATATAGGTATGCAAACATGCCCAATTTAACCAATAACTCATAGCTGGTTAATATTCCTCAGTCACTGATGGTTGGACTAGGTATGTATTTGGCTTCATAAAGCAATTTTTAATTTTATATTATTTATGGTTTGGTCATTAAATTTGGCATTGTTTGTGGTTGCAGGTCTTATTTTTATGTGCCTGTTCCTTAAGTTTCATTTTAAGCCAATCTACAAATGCTAATATAGTTAACAGATTCAATTACAAATAAATGTGAATAGTAGCAGGCTTTGTGATCAATATATTTTGTAAAAATATTCAACTCTACTTCTGTAAGAGAAGGAACTCTGTACGATCTGGATGGACATGAAAAAGGTGTCAGGGTTGTGCAGTAATGCAAGTTTATGCATCATGCAGTTGTAATTTTCTCGAGGGTAAAATGCAAAATAGCATATATTTTAATGATGTAGTTTTGGTGTCTGATTCTTTTGCAAAGCTTTCCACAGCAACTATCATACAATAAAATAAAACTATCATATGAAGAAATAGAAGTAATTGTGTTTTGGCAGGTCTTTGCAGTTCCCACATGATCTGGGATACATCATATTATATAAATTGGTGTTAGCTATTTTTTTTGTCTTTCTTGACTATCTGTTCCTCAGTTACCTGCACTTTTTTGGTTGGAAACTTGGTATATTTATTAAAAGAGCAATTTCTCCATCAGATTCCATGTGTAGAGTGATAGATTAAGCTTTACAGATTGTTACATTGCAGAACAAAATTGTTTTTTTAATTAATTAGCTGGATTTTCTGTTGGGGCCCTACCCTTGAAATTGTGAGGGTTTGTTCACAGGACCCACATCCCATACAATTTCTTTGCAAGGATACTGCTTTAACTAATGCTTTATCAGCAAGAAATACTGCTGCAATTGCAATTCATCCTATGGAGATCCTTCTTGCTGCTTGCAACTTCACCTATTGGTCTACCACTCTTACAATCTCCAATCTGTGCTCCTCCACCTTTAATGCTTGTCCTACCTCCTATTTCCTCTTGCAATGAATCTATCACACCTCTCCTCCATCTTTGTAATGTTGCCTTTTTGGCGATTAGCCAATTGATGCACATTAACCAGTTTCCAAGTCTTTTGGAGTCTAATTAGTTTGTTAGGGAGACCTCCAGCATTCTTGGAGAAGCATTTGATTAGTTTTGTAGAGCAATTGTTGTTAGGTTTGAGTTCAATTGTTTTTAGGTTGTTGGAGCCTTTTGATGCTTTCATAATTGATTTTCGACCTTTTGGGTGCTCTCCAAACTTCTTGGAGGAACAAACTATTTTTACGCCGAGAGGCATTCTTACAGTCATAGAGATAGGATGAAGATGTAAAGAAAAACTCCTCAAGTAAAAATTGACATGTCGCAGTTTTTTTTATCACAATAAGAAGGTAAGTAAAAAAGAAATAATTTAAATTTACTATTTCATATAAAAGTAAATTTCTAAATTAACATATTTAAAACTAAAAAATATTCAAGATCTTTTTAAAAAATATATTCTTGACATATATATATATATATGAAGTAATCTTATCCACTAAAAATAATATTTATTTATAAGGATAAGATGTTAAAATTATGTAAAAATTACTATTCATAAAAGAAAGTCTCTAAAATTTAAAAAATTAACTATGAAAAAACTTTCCTAAATTTACTATTGAATACAAAAGTTACTAAATTAATATAATTAAAATTACAAAATATTGAAATTTTTTAAAAAACAAAAATATTCTTTGATGTCATTGTAAAACGTTTTTTAATAATAAAAATAAAATTATAAAAATAATGAAAAATAATTATTCTTTTTAAATTTTTTGAATGAATACATTTCAAATTAGAAAATTCAATAAAAAAGAAATATCCTAAATTTATTATTACACATAAAAAATATTCAAAATAGATGCCTCGTGAAAGATATCTCGGCGTATTTTATATATATTACTAAAATAATATATATATGCTAGTTAAAAAGTCATTTGGTTCCCTCCAATCATTGTCCCTAGTCTTCAATATTACTTTGGTATGATCAAAACTGCAAAATTATATCATTTGGGTGTTTTCCGCAACTTGGATATATTATTGAGTTGTTTAATTAATATTTCACTTAAGTTGTCCAATGTTGGAAATATCAAAAGGGACAACTAAGCATAATAGCTCATTTTAAAGGTGTTGAAACGTTATTTCTAATGGATTGTGTGTCTGTGTTTGTCTGTGTCTGTGTCTGTGTTTGTGTATGTGTTTGTGTTTGTGTGTCTGTGTTTGTGTCTTTGTGTGTGTTATATCGTTTAGGTGGTTTAACGCGCGCGCATGCTTTGGAAAAAATATTTTATTCATGAGAACACATTATTATTCTTCAAAAACGTGAAGAGTGCTCCATAAAGTTAATTATTTATTTTATAAGAAGAGTTTTGGAGCAAATGAGGAAAAAAAGGTAACATTTAATTACTTCAAAAATTTATAAAAAGACATTGAGGGTGTATTGTTGGGGTTGTTAATTGATATTGTTATGTTGTCGGATTGAACTTGTGAGTTCTTCTAATCTTTTGAGGAAGAAAACCCTCTTAAGCTTTTTAGTTTTAGATTTGAAAAATAATCCCTAACTAGTCTAAAGTGATTTCATTTCAAAGATCATCATTGTGCTTCAAAATCAGAGTACTAGTTTTGAGTTGTAGATATCAAAATCATTTGTGGAGATTTTGTAGTGTTTTATTAAGGATCTTTGAAGGCAATTTTGGGAGTTTTATAGTTGGGTTGTACCATTCCAACAAATCACCTCATTGTGGGTAATATGCCGAGGGTTTCATTTCCCTTGTTTGCTATTTAAACTTCATTGCTAGTATTGCAAACCGTACAAATTCATAGAGTTTATGATGTTATTGAGGCTATACCAATTCCTACACTTGGTCATACAATAACTAAAGCTTGGCATGTGATTCATTGGGCTAGGCACTTCGTTCATGGGTGATTTTTGAGGTTATTTTGGGTTGCCAATTTTATTGGATCTCTCTATCATTCGAGTGTTGGAGATTGGGCCATTGGTGGTGTGATGAGATGTGTGTTAGTGACTATAGGTGTTGTACAATTCTAGTCTAGGTTATATTAGACCATGGATTGATAGTATTTTAGCTATTGGGGTCTTGTTTTCATCTTGTTTTGGACATTAGAGAAGTCTATCACAATTTGTAAGTTGTTTGAAGGGTGTACAACAATGGGTGAGTGAGTTTGGAGCACTATTATAGACATAACAAACCTTTTACAACCCTGTTACCACCATAAATAAAGTGTTGTAGACCTGCAACGACTCCTATTTTTCTTCTCTAAGGTATCTTCTATGTTGGGCATTTGATTATGTTGATTATCCATGTGGTTTGGCTTCATTTTGGGGTGATTCATCTATCCTATTTCATATCATCTCTTGTATCAACAATGTTTTTTTTCTTTAGATCAATTTTTAATTAGTGGTGATATTGTTTATGGATTAACATTATAAGCTTTAGATGGTCATATCGTCAAAGAACTTCCATTTCCTAATCTTTATTATTGTAACATTGGATGGTAGTATAGCCATTGAGCTTTTATTGTTATTTGTCGATACTTACACCTCTGAATAAGTGGTTAATTGTAATCGCTTACCATTGGAAAGTGGAAGCAAAATGTTTAAATGTTTTCAAATATCGTATAAGTTTTCCCAATGAAAAATGGAAGTGCCATTATAATTCTCATTGAATAAGTGTATGATTTCTTTTTTATGTTGCTTTCACATCCCACTGAATAAGTGGTTTGGTTGTCTTGTCGCTTGATACTTCCTTTCAACAGTTGTGTTCTAGTTCAATTGTAATCCTAAAACCGTATGCTCTCACTTTTCCTATTTCAGAATCTGGGTGATCAGAAAGTGAAAAGGAATTTTTTATGCTTTTATTTACTAGGTGAAACTAACATTTTTTCAAAACAAAAATCTAGGGTGGTTATTATAGTGGTATTGGAGCTAGTGATCTTACCAACTTGTTGGGAAACTAACCTTTGTTGGAGTTTCTTCAGTGCATAGCATTCATTCAACTGTTGTATATCAATTTCTCATGGCTTTGAGTTTCTAAAGGAATTCAACACCCGACAAATTGTTGAAGATTGCAAATCATGGCCTCATGCAATGATGAACAATTAAGAAATAAACTTTATAAAGAAAAAAAGAAACTTAAACATTTGCCTCTAGCTAAGGATGAACTACTATGCATCCTAGATATAGTTGAGAGTTGCTTTGTAGAGAGACCAATTTGATTCCATGGGAATGAAGATTGTTGTGGTTCTTGTAATGAAATATTTGTGTAAATCAAAGCTCTTAAGACATTTAGATGAGGAGGTAAGCCTTGTAGTTGCTTCCCGTGTTAATGAAATTATGAGAATAACAACTCCTCAAGACCCTTGTGTCACGTAGGCATTTCAACTGATTGTTGGAAGTTTTAGAAGTTTGGGTGAAACAAGGAATCCATCCTATGCCAAGAGGGTAAAATTATTGGAAACTATTGCAAAAATTAGATCTTGTGTTATCATGCTAGATCTTGGTTGTGAGGATCTTATTCTTGAGATGTTTCATTTTTTCATGGGTGTTTTTGATATAGGTAAAAACAAGTTTTGAAGGGACCCAAAACCCTTTACAACCAAAAAAACAAGGCTACAAAAAGGACAGCCTGCAGCCAGCCAAAAAAACCAACTCCCAAACAAGACTCTTTAGGATTTACATTTAGAACTACTCTTGTGGGAACATAGAGTCATGTCAAAAGAAGGCCCAGAGAGTTTTGCTTTCTTTCCCTTTACAGTAATCTAGCCTTCTTCCACTTGCTTTTCCTTATCATGCCAGGCTAGCTCACTATTTTCCTGAAGGTGAGTATCTGCAACCTTGGTCTTAGAGATTTCGTCATTATTCCTTCGTATAGACAAAGACTTATTTGAAAAGCCGCTAGATATGGAGGTCATAGCCGTAGCGCTATCACCAAAAATGGCAGCCTAAGACCTAGTCACAATCTCATTAGGAGTAGCCATAATGCCTCCCCCATTTGAGGCATCTGGAGGTGATGCCCCAAGACCCTGTGATTCAGAAGCAACCACCTCAAAAAAACTCCTTTGTTGTTCATATTTCTTCTCAACCGTATAATGTTGTTGAGAAGCGCCTATCCATCAAGTAGCCTTCTTTGTTTTTTTCTCAAATCCGCATTGTGTAGCAACATGTCCTGTTTTAAAACATCTTCTACACCGGAAGGGAATCCCTTCATAATCCAAAGATTGGACCCAAGAACCCTTAGAAGATTTAAGTAAAACCTCAGTAGGCAATCCTTTTAAAACATTAATTTCAACTAGTATGCGGGCAAAGGTGGAATGAAAAATGTCAAAAGATTCATTATCCACCAACAAAAAGTCGCCAAGGGCTTCACCTACATCCTCCAGAAGAGTCACTCCAAAGGTGGAGGGGAAGATTAGGTAACCAAATCCAAATCAGGATTTTGTTAAAAGTTTCAGAAGCAAGGTTGAAATTTGAATGCCAGGGCTTAATCATCAACAAATATTTGTCCTCCCAGCTAAAAAAATTATCACACAAAACTATATTTCTATCTTGAGCATTATCAAACTTAGCAACAAAAAACCCCTTGGCCATAGGGAAAATATGAACTTTACCAGAGATCAGAGGCTCCCACTCATTGGTGATCCAGGAACGCAGCTGAGGGAGGCTAGGCCAAAAACCCCTAAACCGACAAATCACCCCTTAAGCGGAAAGCTTGACAACGTTATCATCTATTTCTTCTACTGTCTCATCCTTCAGCTTCACTGAAATGGCATTTTTCACTGGAATAAACCCACCAAGCGACATCCTTCCATGCTTGAAATCTGCTTTCGACCCCTTAGCATTTGTTGTAGGGACAAAGCCCTTATTCCTCTCCTTGCCAAACCCCATGAGGGCACCACCAACAACGCTAGCACCAAAGCCCTTTGTAGTGAATGACTGCAGAGAACAGCCGCCAGCAGTGTCATCAACACCCAAAACATGGTCAATCGAGATACCATCGCCCTTCTCCTTCGCAGACTCTACCTGCAGCGTCAACAGAGATCCACTACCACACAGGGGACCTCCCCCATCAACACCCTTGCCAACAGCTCGAATCATCTGGCTAGGGTTTCCATCCGCTCGGGTAGCTTTCATTGTTGTCATCGCAATCCATTTTTTCATGGCTGTTGTTAATGAGAATCATGCATGAAAAGTCATATCTTTTGTGCATACCATCATGGTTGTGATTGTGAATAAGAGTGATGAAATCTCCCAATCGCTCTTATCTAATTTATTGGTTGAATTGAGGCAAGAAAATAAAAATTCTACAACTGCACATAGTTTGGTTAGAAAGGTTGTTAATAAATGTGAAGAAAAAGTGAAAACTTATTTATCTATTGAGGTTGAGAAAACAAATGACTATAGAGCATGACAAATAAGAGCTTAAAGATGAAGAACCTTTAGAAATTTATTTTGAAGAAGATGAAGGGTTATTTCAAGAGGTTTATTTTTTTAGGCAAATTGTCACCAGAGAGGGTGACACTCTTCAATTGCTTTGAAAAAAACACATTACATTTTGTAGGACCTTACACAATCTGACTACAGACATTAGCATATATAAAAACACTTAAGAATCACTTTGAATCAGTTATGGAAGCGTAGGCCAAATGCACGCCGATACCAAGATCCACCTTTCCTCAACCTGCTCAACTCCTGCCTTCGAGAGGGTGTCAGCCACCTTATTCGCCTCCCTGAAAACATGTGAGAGCCTAAAATTTTGCACATTCCTTAGAACTGAGTTTATTTCGATGGCCCATTGATCCAATTTCCAACTAGGCACTTGGCCTGATCTGACCATCCTTACTACAATCAATGAATCACCTACTATGTCAACATTATGCCAGTTTTTGAGGATGCAATACTTCACACCTTCGTAAAGAGCAGCACATTCTGCTTCATTATTCGTCCCATCCCAGATTTTGAGAGAAGCTGCAACCAGAAGCTCTCCATTTTCATCCCTAATAGCAAAGCCAGCACTTGAGGGCCCCGGGTTTCCCTTCGAGGCCCCATCAAAGTTCAGTTTTAATCTTCCTTTCGGGGGTAGGGTCCATTTTTCCTGAGACCTGTTCTCTTTCCTTTTGAGAATCTTTCCAGGTGGAGCCTGAATCATCGGCCAATTTCTAACCATCTTCCTATCCCATGCCGAAAAATAATTGAATTTGCTTAATTTTAGCTTGCCATTCATATGCTCACTTACCCCTAATTCCACCTTGGACAAAATACTCTCCATGGAGCCTGATTTTTCTTTCAAGACCCTTGTGTTACACTCGCACAAAAGCTGCCACACAATCATCATTGGTAGCTCATTCCACAAACCTCCTAATGTTGCACCATGGAATATATTAGGCCAAGATTCAAAAACCAACTGTAGCTTATTTAGAAGCGGCCCAAACCACCCCAACTTTACACAGAAATGTCCCCAGACAGCTTGTGCCACATCACAATTTAAAAGAAGATGCTAGACATTTTCCAAGTTTCTTTTACACATTATGCACCAGTGAGGCCCATTTATGCTGATCCTTTCAAGTCTTTCCCCGGTAAGGATTCTTTCGTGAAGTGCCAACCAAGCAAAGGCATCCACTTTGGGGAGGAAAAACTTGCCCCAACATAACCATTTTGGCCACATCGCCACCTCCATTTCATATTTGAGAATACTGTACCCCAATTTCACAGAGTAGCTCCCTGATTTTGAGGCACACCATATCAGACTATCAGACTTATTTGAAATGAGAAGGTGTCGGTTCTTCAACTCATTTTCCAGCGCCACCTTTAAGTGCTCCTGTAGGAAATCAAACGGCTTCCAGGACCAATTCCATCCACCAACATCCTGACGAAGGGAAAGATAGTTCCTTAATTCTTCACCATAGGCTACTTTTGAAGGGCCCACCGCTTCTGCAAATTCAGGTATCTCGCCCAGGATCGGGTATGAATTCCACGAATCATCCCAAAAGGACACCGTCTGCCCATCACCTACACACCAAGAAAGATGGTCACAAATGGTTTCTCTGGAATTCAAAATGAAGTTCCAGATTGCGGATCCCCGTTGTGGATTAGCAATTGTTAAAATTTTGGCTGGCTCTTGGGAATCGAGGTACTTGGCCCGTAGGATTCTGCCCCACAGAGTTTCTGGGTTTCTGTACAACAACCATGCCAGCTTTGCTCCCAGAGCTCAGTTTTGGAGCTTCAATCCTTTATCCTAGCGCCCCCGTACTCCTTTGACTTCATGACTGTGTCCCATGATAGCAATGGGACACGTTTCTTATCGTAAGAACCCTCCCAAAGCACTTTGCGTTGGATACCTGAAAGCCTCCTTACTACTTTATTTGACGCCTCCAAACAAGAGAACATATATATGGGGATGGCCGCTAGCACTGATTTAATCATGACAATCCACCCTGCAAGCGATAACCATCTGCTTCGCCAAGACTCTACCCTTGTGGTGCATTTATTCACAGTTTCTTCCCAGTGGCAATATTTTGGAGAGCCTGTGAATAATGGAATACCCAGATACTTCGCTGGGAAATGATCAATCTTGAACTCTAAGATATCTGCCAACCTCCTTTGCAAGCCTGCTGCTATGTTGAAGAAGAAAATGCTTGATTTCTCCTTGTTGATTTTTTGCCTTGCTTGAATGCAATAAACCTGGAGGGTGTTTTTTTTATAATGGCTTCCTCTGTTGATGCAATGCCATAGCACATGGTGTCATCTCTGAATAACTGATGGGAAATGGCCGGGATAGATTCAGAAATATTTATGCCTTTCCAACTACTCCCAATGATCGCCTTCTTTATCTGAGTGCTTAAAGCTTCCATCATTATTATATATAGGAAACGAGAAATCGGGTCTCCTTGCCTTAAACCTTTGGCTCCACAAAAAAACCCACAAGGGGACCCGTTGATTATTCTAGAGTATCTGGGGGTTGCAGTACAACTGTATATCCATTTCAACCATGATTCATTGAAGCCTAGTTTCTTCTTTACTTCCATTAAGAATCTCCAACTTACCCTATTGTAAGCTTTGCACATATCAATCTTCACCATCATGCCTTTCTGTTTTGAGTGCTTAAGGGAATGAGCAATTTCATGGGCCACCACAATGGCATCTGAAATACTTCTACCAGGAACAAAACCACTTTGTTCTTGCGAGATCAACCTTGGAAGAATGCCTTTAAGCCGATTAGCCATTATTTTGGTTATCACTTTGTAAGTGGTGTTACATAAAGCTATTGGTCTATAATCGGCAAAGGTTTCACAATTTACTTTTTTCTGAATCAAGACAATATTGGTATTGTTTAAATCTTTTAGGATTGTGCCCTTCTTTCTGGACTCCTCTACTACCCCATGAAGATCTGGCCCAATGAAATCCCAGCATGTTTGGAAGAAGCCAGCATTGAAACCGTCGGGGCCCGGCGCTTTGTCCGATTGCATCTAGAAAAGCGCTGTTTTGAATTCCTCCAATTTCACTTTCCCACACAAAAATTTGTTGTCCTCCTCCGTTATTTTTGGTTCCATATCCACCACTATACTCAGATTTACTAGCTCTCCTTCATTTTCTCCTCCCAAGAGAGAGGAAAAATACTCAACACCGGCGGTTTGTATATCTTCCTCCTTTATTTTCCAATGGCCATCCGCACTCATTATTTTCTCTATTCTATTCCAACTGCGCTTCAATTTGGTTGAGCTATGAAAAAATCTTGTGTTCAAATCACCTTCTTGTAACCAAGTGTCCCTAGATTTTTACCTCCAGAAATACTCTTCTCTTAAACAAAATTTCCTCATATTCTGATTTTAATTGTTTCTCCTTCTCAAATTCGGTAATAGTCATCCCTTGATTTATCACCGTTTCCCCTAGAAGTACCAGTTCCGCTTCAATACGATTTTTCTCTTCAAAGATATTATTGAAACTTGATTTATTCCACTCCCTCAATTTTCCTTTCAATCTTTGCAACTTCTTCTGAAAGATGAACATTTTTGAGCCCACCAAATGGATTGGTTCAATCCACCACTGCTTCATGAGTTCAAGAAGTTTTGTAGCACGTAGCCACATCTTTTCAAACTTGAATTGCCCCATAGCTAGTTTTGATTCTTCATTGATCCGCAGGGAAATTGGAAAATGATCTGATATTGCTATTGAAAAAATAGAGGCTTTGGGTAAAATATTTCCCTGCAACCAATCTTCAGACACCAAAAATCTATCAAGCCTTTCCGCAATGTTAGTGAAGTTTTTCCTTCTATTATTCCAAGTATAAATGCCATTTGATGTTTTAATGCCAATCAATTTATTTGTTTCTACAAATTGCACAAAATCTTTTTGAGCTTGAGATATTTTCCTTACCCCTCCCAATTTTTCTTTTAAGTCTATAATTGCATTGAAATCGCCCCCTAAAATAACTTTTGAATTGCCTAAATTATTTGAAATAACTTCCCAAAGGAGCTTTTTTTCTTCCGATTTAGTTGGACCATACACATTATGAATTTCATAATTTGACATTGATTGAATGACTGTGACTTTCAATTTCATCCAATTAGAATTAGAGAGGATCATAGATACCTTGAATTTCCCCAGCCGCCAGAGGACCCCCAATCCACCAGAGGTTCCAGTTGCATCAACAAAGGTGCCATCCCAATTCTTACAGAATTTGATGAAGGCTTTGGTTTCTTCCCCTTCCAACTTTGTCTCCTGGAGAAGAATAATGTCTGGGTTTTGACTTTCCAACTGGCGTTTCACCAGTCGCCTTTTGTTAGGGGCATTTATGCCCCTAACATTCCATGTAAAGACCTTCATCTTTTGCCAAGGGAGGCTCCTGCTCCCTTGGATCTCGTCATGTATGATTTTATTAAAGGCTGTTCACCTTTTAGGACCTCCTCCTCTCTTTTCTGCTTGTTGGTTTTCCTTCCAACCCTGCCCGGTTGGATGGCATTTTCCGTCTGTTTAATCCTCTATTTTTCAACTGTCCCCAATTCTTCGAGGCAGTCCTTCTCCGAGTGAGACTCTGATTCCACAAAAGCTTCATCATTATACCATTCCAACAATTTTATTGGAGAGTTTTGTACATCCACCGTGGGACCAATTTCCCCTTCTTCGAATTGCAAACCTTCCAACCCATCGGAAGCATCCTGGTCTTCCGCTAAGACAATCTGCCAGAGCTTTACCTGGGACGAAGCTTGGAGGCCATTTTTCCCCAAGACACTTGTATCCTTCTGCGAAGACTCCTCTTTGGGCGCCTCCGTCACTGAAGATTTTTGTTTCGCTTTCCATACTTCCTTGACGGTTGGCGGGATACTCTTGCATTTTTCCGCATTATGGTTACGACGTCTGCATTTTAAGCAGAAAAATTTGGGGTATTCAATCTCGATACTTTGTTTCCAACTTCCCCATTCGAGAATTCAAGAGGTTTGTTTTACCAATCTCTAGAATAATCTTTTCAAAGGGCTTGACTCACACGATGACACCATTGAAAAAGAAAATGAAAAAAACACATGAGCCCTTATTGTGTGATGAGCTCCAAGCTTATTCAAATGAAGGTTATGCCAATGGCATCAATTTTGAAGTCACTAATGATGATATTTGGTTTGTTGCAAATTCCATATTAATAGATAATGATGAGCATTCTTATCAAGCCAATGCATTATATTTTGAAATTGAAGGAGAGGTGCATGAGATTTGTGGTAGCCATAATGACATATTGGAAGGTATGAAGATAATTCTGATTTTTATGTCTTCTAAAAACAATTCATTATCCTTGCAAGAATTCGACATTCATGAGGAAGATTGGCATAAACAATTATTAATGAAATTTGAAAATGAAGTTCAAACCTTATCTAAGTTGGATGACACAAAAAGGTTCGTTGAAAGATTAATGCAAATGACACAAAGAGATTAGATTGAACAAATTATAACCTTTGTAGATTTACAAGTAGTAAAGAGTACATTGGAAGAAATGAAATCAACATATTTGCACATGATTGGAGATAGAGATATGGCTATTGAATTTGCAAATGAGGCTTCATCTATATACAATAAAACAGAGGAAAAGGTTGATGAGCTCACCTTTGAGCTTAAACCAACTAAAGACTCTTTGGAAAGAATGAAATCAAAGTACTTACACTTGATTAGAGATTGAGATTATGCCATCAAATTTGTAAAGGAGTCCATTAGTGCATTCAAAGAAGAAGAGATAAAGGTTGATGAGCTTCCTCTTGAGCTTGATTCAACAAAATACATGTTAGAAAATACTCAAATGACACTAATGGAGGTAGAAGGTTAGCTAGTTGATACAAAACATTTTAGGGAGCAAGAGAATGAACAAAGAACTAAAGAAATCAAGCAAGTAATTGATGAGCTTGATAGATTTCAAGAGGAGTTGACTTAGAGAGTTTCCCAAAGGAATCAGAAGTTGCATGTGCAAATTTGATCAATAAGATGAGTTTGAGCAAGAGGATAGGAACGACTTTCAAATTTTTGATAATCTTTTCTTTGAAATAGGTGCAGAGTTAACTATGATTGAAGATGAAATATCTAGTGACAATTTCAAGATATGGGATCCTGGTGAAGTTTCCAAGCATGAGAAAGAGTGTGGTTTTTGACTTACTAATGATTTAAGATTATATCATGAGGATGTGCCAAAATTTGTGATTGGGAATCCCCCAAGAAGGTCACTTGATAAGGAATGCATAAGTGAGGTTGAAGATGAAGGTTCCACATGGGATGTGTTGAAACATGGAGATTACATCATCCCTAACCTTGATGAGTTTCCAAAAAGTGTTTTTGAGCTTGCTAGAATTTTTAAAACAACAGTAGATACTGCAAGTTCAAAACATTTTTTGCAAAAAGAAATGGTAAGGCAAGGGTCCAAACATGATTTCCACTTATTTGACAATCCACTTTTTGGAATGGGAGCTGATTTGGCATATGCAAATCCTTCTTTGAAATAAAATATGAAGATATCAATTGCTTCTAGACCCTTGGTGATGCTTTCATGGTTGATTTGCAAGAAGAATTCAAAGATGTCACAATACTCCATGGGAAGTAGGAGGATGAGTTCACGATCAATGTAATATTATATGTTGGTTACAAGGATCCTAGTTCCTTAAAGGTGCAATTTGTTGATGACACTTGAATGATTTGCATGAGATACATTATTTTTGAAGAAGATGCCTTTAGTTTCATCAAGAGGTTTTTTGATGAGGCACACATGAATAATAGTTATGCAACAAAAATATGGTGGAGTTGCTTCATTCCTTCGAATTCATGATAGAGGTCACCAACAAAGTATGTTAGAAGGTTATAGTGGCCCGAGATATGCTCCTTGGAAAAAAATTCAAATTTTTAGTTTTGGCTCTACTGTATTGTTGTAGATTAGCCACCTCATACTTGGGTTTGCTCACATTTGTGCAGGATGGCACAAATTTTCAGTCAAGGGATGGAGGAACTATTAGTTGGAGGTTGTTTGGGGGCCTTTTTCAACCTCTTCAAGGTGATTTTGAGAATTTCAATGCTCACCATTCATGTCCTTGCAAGGAGATTGTATTTATGCAACTGTTGTCCTACTTCAAGGTTTTTGATTTTGAGAAAACTAGATTATGAGTTGCTATTTCTATATTTTATCAACAAAATTGAGTATTTTGGGACCACTAGACTATCGAAGTATGTTGGAATGCGGGTCTAGTAAAAAAAATTGACTAGTACAATCATCATAAATTTGTTTGGGTTAGAAAATAAAGTGACTTATGATTTTAATAATTTATTTTCAACTTGCATACAAGCTGATTTGTGTTCTTTCATGAAGGAACAATTCAGATTTTTGTCCACAACATTAATTTGGAGATAGCTGACTTGTGTGGATGACTTGTTGAGGTATGCTCATTCTCTCACCTCTATATTATTCGATGATACAATGATTTGGGATCCATGAATTTGTAAGATTGGTAGATTGCTTCATAGGGAAACCAAGAATGCTAGTTAGAAAATCTTCAGTTACACTAGTGTAGAGCAACAAAATCACAGGAAAGCATTCTTCTGACTTATTTGGGATCTTGGAAATTTTTGGGTCTATTCGAGATCAATGTGGATTTAGTTGTGATTGCTTGCGTACAAGAAATTTTGGGGAGGGAGGACTGTAACGTTCCATTTTTTATGCTTAGCCAATTCATGCACATTTAGCCAGTTTCCAAGTCTTTTGAAGGCTAATTGGTTAGTTAGGGAGAACTCCAACATTATTGGAGAAGCATTTGATAAGTCTTGTAGATAATTTTTTCTTAGGTTTGAGTTTAGTTGGTTAGTTGGAGCCCTTTGATGCTTTTACAATCAATTCTTGATCTTTTGGATGCTCTCCAAACTTCTTGCAGAAGTAGACTATTTTTAGAAAGTCACATGGTTGCCTCAAATAATTGTCCCTAGTCTTAAGTATCATTTTAGTATTGACCAAAATTATAAAATTATATTATTTGGGTGCTTTTTGCAACTTGGATATATTATCGAGTTAGTTAATTAATATTTCACTTAAGTTGTCCAATGTTGGAAATATTAAAAGGGACAACTAAATGTAATATCTTATTTTAAGGTGTTAAAAAATGATTTCTAATGGATGCATTGGAAAATAGACTTTATTCATGAGAAAACATTATTATTCCTCAAAAAGGTGAAAAGTGCTCCATAAAGTTAATTATTTATTTTTTTAAAGGAGTTTTGGAGCAAATAAGGAAAAAGTAACATTTTATTGCTTCAAAAAGTTATAAAAGGAGGTTGAGGGCTCATCGTTGGGGTGTGTTGATTGATATTGCTATGCTTTCATATTGAACTTGTGAGTTCTTCCAATCTTTTAAGGATGAAAACCCTCTTAAGGTTTCTAGTTTTAAATTTGAAAGATAATCCCTAAGTAGATTAGAGTGATTTCATTTCAAACATCACCATTGTGCTTCAAAATCAGAGTACCATTTTTAAGTTGCAAATAATAAAATCATTTTGTGGAGATTTTGCAGTGCTTTTTTGAGAATCTTTGAAGGTGATTTTGGGAGTTTCGTAGTTGGGTCGTACCATCTAACAAATTGCCTCATTGTGGGTAATATGTGAGGGTTTCATTTCCCTTTTTTGTTGTTTACACTTCATTGTTATTGTCTTGTAGGCCGTACAAATTCACAAAGAGTTGATGTTTTTGTTGGAGGTTGTACCAATCCCTACACTTGGTCATATAATAACTGAAGCTTGGCATGTGAATCCTTGGGCTAGGTGCTTCATTCATGGGTGATTTTTGAGGTTGTTTTGGGTTGCCAAATTTATTAGCTCACTCCTCTTTCATTTGAGTGTTGGAGATTGTGCCATTGGCGGTGTGATGAGATGTGTGTTAGTGACTAGAGGTGTTGTACAATTTTGGTCTAGGGTCCAAGTTATATTAGACAGTGGATTGATAGTATTTTAGTTGTTGGGTTTTGTTTTCATCTTGTTTCAGACATTGGAGAAGTCTATCACAATTTTTAAGTTGTTTGAAGGGTGTACATCAATGGGTGGGTGAGTTTGGAGCATTATTATAGACATAACATACCATTTACAACCTTGTTACCAACAAAAATCATGTGTTGTAGACTTGCAAAAACTCCTATTTTTCTTGTCTAAGGTATCTTTGGTGTTGGGTATTTGATTATGTTGATTATCCATGTGGTTTGGCTTCATTTTGGGATGATTCTTCTATCCTTTCATATCATCACTTGTATCAACAATGTGTTGGCCCACATTTTCCATTGTGTCAAAAGATCGATCTATCAATGTTTGATACAAACAATAGAGACATGGATCAAATGGGAGGTGGTTAGTCCCTTGTCACAAATCTTGAGGGGAGTGCTGACCGTTTGCTAACAATCTCCCCATCAGCATTACCCAAGGGGATTAGAACCCATGACCCAATGCTCTAATACTAATTCTTGGCCCACATTTTTTGTTGTGTCAAAATATCAATCTATCAACATTCGATACAAATGGTAGAGACATGGATTGCATGGGAGGCGGTTAATCCCTTGTCACAAATCTCGAGGGAAGCATTGACCATCTGCCAACACAATATTCTTCTTTTACCATATTTTAATTAGTGATGATATTATTTATGGACTAACATTGTAAGCTTCAAATGGTCATACCTTCAAAGAACTTCCATCTCCTAAGCTTGATTATTGTAATACTAGATGGTAGTACCGCCAATAAGCTTCTATTGTTATTTGTTGATACTTACACCTCTGATTAAACGGTTAATTGTAATCACTCACCATTGGAAAGTGAAAGAAGCATGTTTAAATGTTTTTAAATATTGTATACGCTTTCCCATTGAAAAGTGGATGTGCAATTTTAATTCTCATTGAATAAGTGGATGATTTTCTTTTGTGTTTTGCTTTCACATCCCATTGAATAAGTGGTTTAGTTGGCTTACCACTTGATACTTTTTTTTAATATTTGTGTTCCAATTCAATTGTAATCCTAACATCATCTGCTCTCACCTTGCCCATTCAAGGATTTGGGTGATCAAAAAGTAGAAAGGAGGTTGTTATGCTTTCATTTACCAGTTGAAACTAACATATTTTTTTAAAAAAACTAGGGTGGTTATTACAATCTCCCTCTTATGTTCCTTTCATGTGCTCTACATTGATGCTTATACTTTTAATCTAATCCTACAATGCATCTACTTATTCTCCTCCCCTCCTATGTGCAATAATCTTGCATGCTTCACCAACGTCATCTACAAGACTAATGCTATCTATCAACTGAAGTGGGACAACCATGTCAACATGCCTACTAGTGCTAAGATGTCACTTATGGATATTTGTACCTTTATCTCCAACATGAGAACCAAGTGGCCCTTACCAAAAAATTATGGAAAAAAATACATTGTCACTTATATGCTAACGATGTTAAGGTGTATCACCCCTATGTTTTGTCATGGGAATCTTGAGGTGAGGTAAGTGAAGATCAAAAAATGAATAAAAGACAAAAAATAGAAAATAAATGCAAATGAAGAACAATTAATTTTCATTTTACCTTTCTCACCTCATGGATTGAGCTGAAGTAGATGCACCCATGTCTACTTGATGTGCTCCCTGATGATGTTGTAGTTGGATGGAATGTGGTTGTTTATACTAGCAACATGATGATGGGATTAAAGATTGATAAAAGAAAATGACAACATAAGGATATGATGAAGGTAGATTGTTCAAGAAAAGGATTGCATAAGGATATGATGGATGAAGATTATATCAAAGTGAGAGAAAATGCCTCTATTTATAGATTTTTGATGTGTGAAATCAATGGCTAAGATGCATTTACTAAATGGACGGTCCAAATTGAATGGAATGATGAATACTTAGCCTTGTGATAAGTGTCGCATGAGGAAAGGAGGTGTAAGAGATGTGCTCACACATTGGAAGAAAATGAAAGAGACATGTCTATGACATGTGTAAGAGGTAGGGTGGATTGGGAAAGTGACATGTCTATGCCATGTGTAAGGGGTAGGTTGGCTTCACATTTGTGAGAGATATGCTCACACGTGTGAGCAAGGGGTAGGATAGTTAGGTTAGGACACTTGTCACATGGTGAAAAGTTTAAATTTTGATTCATGTAGATGAATTTAAAGGCTAGGATTGAATGGACAAGGATTGCTGGTGAGGTGGAATTAAACAATAAGAAAATGGTAATGAAGGTTAGTTAGCCTAAATAAATAAATTAAGTAGGTATTAATTAATTTCCTTAGTTAGAAGGTTTGGGGGCTAAGGTTAGATTTAATTAAATAAATATAAATTTATTTAATTAAGGTATGGGATAAGGATGGATTAAATAAATATTATGTATTGAATTAATAGATAGAATGGGGTAAAGTCAAGTGTGGTCGGGTATGGATAGATTTAGATGTATACATTGTGCCCCTCTTTGATATAGTGTCACAAATACAAAGAGTTACATTGTATCAAAAAAGAATAAAATATAGTGGATAGAAAGGGATGAGGACTAGTGACATGATTCCCCAATCATTGGTAAAATGAGGAAGGATTACGAGGAGTTTTTGGCATGCCCCCTTGAGAGGACATGCGGGTTCAAAGAACACATGCATGCTCTCAAAATGGAGAGGAGGACTAGAGGATAATGGATAAGAATCATGATGCAGTGGTATAAGAAACCTAGATTTGATATTGTACTTGATGTTATGCACCACATAAGGAACCAAGGTGACAATGTGCTAAGTACATGAGAAAAAAGGTCAAGTGCAAACATATATACCTTATAACACCATGACATGGAAGACCATTATGCCCTTATGGCAGTAGAGTGAAAATATCATGATAAATACCAATAATGATAACACACTCAAGCAACAAGCAAGCATGCACAACAAAGCAAAAACAAACCAAGATAATGCCCCTAGTTAAGTTGAAAACCAATTGATTTATGATGAGGAGGATAGAAATGTTAACGATAAGAACAATGCATACACAAAGGATTGTGTTGTTAATGATAAGAAAAACACATGGATTCATTGGATTAATGGATTAATGTATTTTAGCTAATTTGGATCAAAATGATGGATTGCTTTTGGATGATGAGGTGGATTGAAAGATTGGATTTCATGGATTAGGATTGATTTCATTTGGATGGATTGATTAGGATTTTTGGATTGGTATGATAGATGGATGATAAATGGATTAGAATAAGATAGGATTGGATGGAGGATAGGAATGGATAGGATCCAATGACAACAGCGAACCAAGGATTGGTAAACTATGGAAAGATAGATGGATTGCTTGGATATGAGATAAAGGGGATTAAGTGGATGGATGAAAGGTGATGGGAGATAAGAGGATGGTGGATTAAGGATAAGATGATGGAGCTCCAAGGACTATGTTATAGAGGAACATGATGCCCCACACTAGAGGAAGTGCAATTATGGATGGAATATGGTGAAAGATGTATGAGATGGAAGGATAGTGGATATGAATGTAAAGGAGAGTAAGGATTTCCTTATCCAAATAATGTATGGATATTTTCCCCTAGCTCTTTATCAAGATCAAAGTTGGAAAAAATGAGGATGGAATTAGATAGGATGATGGATAGGGGATGAATGATAATGAAAGAGATGGATAGGATGTGATATGGATTAGTATTACCCCCAAGTGTAGAGTGAAAATGGATGGGAGGATTGCACATGACACATGTTTGCTAGGTTTTCATCATGGTACTTGTCCAAGGTGCCACAAGAAGTGGTCTTCAACATTGGACGAATGATTTCTCTTTACTTTTGTCTTTTTTCTTTCTTTTTATTTTTTATTTTTTGGATATGTGGAATAGAAAGGATGGATAATGATGAGGATAGTCATGTGGATAGGTGGATTCAAAAGGTCATGTGGATGATGGGGAGATGGACGAAGGAATAAAACATCTAGTTCCATGTATGATATCCCATGAAAAAGTGCTATAATTGACCATGACAAGCAAAGATATGCTCATAGAGGTTGGTAAAATGATAGAAAGTGAGATAAAATGGATTTATGCATGGATTAAACGAGGATTAAGGGGAATAATTTTTTGATAATGGATGAAGGGTTGGAATACTAGTGGATGAGTGGATGTACATATTGGCAAGCTCAACATTGGCACACCCCTTGAAGGGTGGTGGAGTTGTAGAGGACAAGTGAATTTTGAATTTGGAGATTTAGATGGAGTGAATATGGATTTTGGTACATAAGGGCCAAAAATAGAGTTGGAGGATGGGGTATTTTTAGATGGAGGATTAGAGGACTTAGGAGTGGATGAAGCTATTGTATTAGCAATTTTTTATGCCAATTTTGATTGTTCTTTGAGATGTATTGCTTTTATGAGTAGTTTAGGAACCCACATGGTTTTTGATTTTTGCTTCGTGGGCCTTTGTGGCCTTTTGGATTTAATTTTTTTCTTTTGGATAATTTTTTTCTTTGTTTTAGCATGTGTTTTTATGGGACATGGTGATTCTTGGATTTATGTGGATTTTTAGATTTGGCATCCAAATTGCTTCCAAGCGCTATGTGATTGGTGGATGGAGAGGAATGATAACGTTAGAAAAGGAAGAGATAGAAGAAATTTTGGATAGTCGTGTGGGTAGAAGAACAATAAACATGCAATATATAGATTACTTGGTGAAATGGAGAGGAAGACCTGTTGAAGATTCATTATGGTTATCTTAAGATGACGTTAACCATCTTGGTTTTCCTCTAACACCTGAGAAGTGATAGGGCCACTTTTAAAATTAACCTAGGTTCCTGACACAAGAGCATCCAATGGTGTAAGGGAAATCTTGCATCATCCAAAAATATTTTATTTTCATTTTGTTTGTATTTTCTTTAGTTATTTTGGGGCCCATGGCAACTCATGTAGTCTTTGGGATAGTTAGAATCTTGAAACAAAAGAAATAGTCACCTCTTATTTTTAGTAAGTCAGCCTATTCGAGTTCCTATAGACACAAAAAATTGACTCCAAGGAGTGAAATTAGAAAATAATATTTTTGGTGAAAGAATCATCTCAAAATCCTATATCGTTTGGAAGATATTAAATTTTCATCCTGAGGAATTTCTCCTATGAAGTTTAAAACTAAAAATTGAGGCCCTTCGGAGCCAAGGAACAAGGTACAAAATCTTTGATCTTATAGATCTAAAAAAATGTGGTTGTATATATCTTCACAAGATTTCCAATGATATATTACAATTGAAAATTTGACGGTTGAATCGAAAGTTATGACCCCAAGAAGTTGTAAACATTTAAACATAAAATTAAAAAATAAAAATCTTCTAGAGCAAGAAATAGGCGGTGGAATTTCTAGCGCAAAAATGGAGTTACACCTTCTAGAATATCCTAAGGTTGTTACACTTCTTGGATAAAGAGGGAGAACAGGGGTTACAAAAGGGAGCTCCAGTAGTGCAAATTGTAGTTTTTGGCTTACAAATTTCTATAATAAGAAGGCCCATGTGGCTATAGTATGTTATTTTCTAAGTATTGTAATTTCACTTCATCAAGATAATAGAAAGCAAGTGTTTCTTTTTGGATTTTTTATTTATCTCTCCTGTTTAGTTGTGTGTGTGTGGTTTTGTAAGGGGAGTATCCTCATCACAAAAGGTTACACTAACTTGGCTAGATAAATTTCATAACCAATTTATGACATTAATCAATTACTATCAAATATCTAGAGCATGCAGTAACCATAGTGACTTTATGGAAAATTCACTAGATTGTATTAATTTTATAATGCCCAACTAAGAAAGCATCCAATTATAATGACCCACTTTACTACAACAATCGTTAAATAATTACTCATGGAAATGACTCTATATAATTAGCATCCATGTCTATTATGAAGCAAGTTAAAGTAATGAACATAAATAACTTTGATTAATTACCTCAAGAATGAAATTTCCCATAAACAAGACTATTAATTATTTAAAAACCAAAAATTAATTTCATATAAATCTTTTTCCTTCTTATAATTTTGTCACTTTTCTAATTAGTATTACATGAATTCAAGAATAACTATGTTCAACCAAGAATCCAAATGAACGATTAGAGTTAATAACAAAGTTTCTTCAGATAACTCATATAAAACAAACTTTTCAAAAATAAGTGTTTCAAAAGAACCCACATACACAAAACAACTTGCTCTTGGCATAGATAAGGAGATAATAATTACAACTAACCTTGTTAGGAATCAATAAGTTTAATATCACAAAACAAAATAATATAACTCCAAGTGTTTTCAACAAAGAAATAATTAACATGCTACTTTGTTTTCCAAACTAAGGATGAAACATTTAATTAATCCTATTTGTAAACTTCACCCTAAAATATCAATAAATCAAAATTTACTCAATAATTAAGATATTGCACATAATAGGACCCTAAGCAAAATAAGTTAACAATTCCCCAAAGTTCCTAGTGTTGGAACCCTACTATGATACCAAATGTCATGCCCCAAATTTTACACAACTAAATAATATGCAACCACCAATTTTTTTGAACAAATGTGTACGAACACTAATAACAATCAACCACACGTGAACACAGTAGCATTCTAATGATAAGGTTATTATTAAATACCCAAAATAAAATTTAATTTTTCTTTGAGAAAAGTAACCTTAAACCCGACTCAAGGTTATTAATTTTTCTTAGAAAAAAGTAACCCATGTCATTCTAGAATAATCATCAATTAAAAGCATGAAATACCTGTCACCTTGAAGACTTCTTACTCTTGTAGGACCACAAAGATCTGTATGCACTAATTCCAATAGTCTGGTAGTAGATTGTTCTTTGACTTTGAAGCTTCTTCCTTCTTGCTTTTCGATTTGAAATTCTTTACAAACAACATTGATAGGTTTTGTAATCTTTGGCAGATCTCTTATAACTTGAACTGAACTGATTCTTACTAAGTTATCAAAATTGATGTGACACATTCTTCTATACCATAGCCAACTTTCATTAATCTGAGTCATAAAGCAGTGACCATTAGCAACCTTAAGCTGATAAACATTTTCATATGTCCTTCTAGCAACAACCACAGTGTATCCTTTACTACACAGTTTTCCAACACTCAAAAGGTTATGTCTTAAACCCTTAACATAGTAAACATCATTAGTATAATGCTCACCATCAAAACTGATAGAACCTTTTCCACATATCTTAGTAGATGTATCATCACAAAATCTAACACATCCTCCATGATATTTTTCATGTTTAAAAAAATTACTCTTGTCACCGATCATATGATTAGATCATCCACTGTCAATGATATAGTAATTCTTCTCCTGTCTAATATGAAAATCAGATACCAAAGTACCTTCAGTCTTATCCCTTATCTCTGAAGGTATTTCCTTCACACATCTCTTAGAGTTAGTAGAAATAGATTCATCTTTTAAATCCATGAACAAGCATTCATCATCATCATCTCCATAATCAGATTCATCATCAGAAATACTTGCATCTTCTCTAACATAATGACTTTTCTTGATCATCTTACCTTTGTTCTCCTTATTTTTGTTATTCAAAAATCTGTTTGGACATCTTGAAGCATAGTGACCTATCTTTCCACAACTGAAACATTTGAAAGAAAACTTACCACTGTACTTACCAGTACCCTTCTTCATTCTCCTTATAAAGTTAGCTTCTATATCATCAAGATCCTCCTTATCTAATTTCTTGATCTCCTTTCATTTCCCAACCTTAAAACCAGTCTCAGTTTTTGCACCACTATTGTTCCAAATCCTCTCATCTCAAAAGCAATTAAAGAGCCATACAACTGATCTTTGGTATATTGATTCAAATTTTGCAAATTCTTCAAAAGAAAAAACTTTATGACTATAAGATTTAAGAAGAGTTCTAAGAATTTTATTTACTACTTTTGGTTCTTTGAGTTCGCCACCAAGACCTTTAATGGAAGTAACCACTTCATCTACCCTCTGCATAGAGCTTGTAAAATTTTCTTCTTCAAACATCCACAAGTTCTCAAACATGATCTTCAGATTCTGCATCTTAGCTTCTTTGACCTTATCATATCCTTCATAAATTCTTTCTAACTTTTCCCAAATTTGTTTAGTAGTTTTCAAACTCATAACTTTCACCATTTAGGATTTGTAAGACTATTTAAGAGAGCATACCTTACTTTACCATTTCTTTCATAGGATTTGATTTCATCAGTAGTACTTGGACCATTTTTAGGTTCAGTATATCCAGTCTTCACAAACTTCTAGACATCATATCCAAGATAAACAAAAAATCCTTCCATCTTTGTCTTCGGGAATGCATAATCCATTCCATCAAATATAGGGATCTCTTTCTTGTGTACCATCCCAAATCTACCTCAAGCATCTAAGCTTCTTCCAAGGAACCTTGATCTGATACCAATTGTTGAATGCAAAAGACAACTAAGAGAGGGGTGAATCAATTATGCCTTAAAACTTAAAAACCCTCATACACATTCAAATCCACATTAATATAATTAACCCTTAATATTTTATAATGATTTAGCATGAAAGGAAAATAACATAAACTAAAACAAATCGCCATGCACAAGAGAACACTATATTTACATGGAAAACCCAAGATGGGAAAACTATGGTGAAGATTAGCTTGCAATATAAAGTAATATCAACACCAAATACAATAGGGCTCACTATTGGAGGGATCACTAACAAAATAGAAAAGAAGATATCTCGAGGAATGTTACAAAGAGAAATCCATCTCAATGCAACATAGAAATCCACCACAATATCAACAACACCTTCATAGAATGACTGAATAATTATAGACACCTTCTGCTCCCTGCATCCAATAATCTAACACATGAAACCTTGCATTGTACTTTCCAAATTCGCACTCTAACACACTATGATTCACATCATTCACATCTTTCTTGACTATCTTTGCATCCCTCAACAACGCAACACATATTTATATCATCTTCACTATTGGAGGGATCACTAACATAATAGAGAAGAAGATATCTAGAGGAATGTTACAAAGAGAAATCCATCTCAATGCAACATATAAATCCACCACAATATCATCAACACCTTCACAGAATGACTGAAGAATTATAGACACCTTCCGCTCCCTACATCCAATAATCTAACACATGAAAGCTTGCACTGTACTTTCCAAATTCGCACTCTAACACACTATGGTTCACATCATTCACATCTTTCTTGACTATCTTTGCATCCCTCAACAACTCAACACATATTTATATCATCTTCAACCTTGAAAACATTCTCCACGGTCAGATATGTGCCTCAACTATGCAAATCCAAATTAGGTCGGCACCAAAACACTTTCATGGCAGATAGAAGTGAAGGCGGACCACACCACTCCTTGTTTGGGACCCAAATCTATAACACCACACTACAACACGCTTCTACAAACAATAAATATTCACCGTAATTAGTGTAAACACCAAGGTCAACCGTTACCCATGTGAACACCATTAAAATTTTATGTACACACTTCCTTTGATCTAACAAAAACTCGAGGACAATAAATGTCACTTGAACATAACCTAGAATATTCCATAAACATCCTAAAATATAACAAACTCCTTTGCAACAAATTCCACCTGAGAAATGTACACACCTAGTACACTTCAAATAACACTGCCATACACCACAACTTAAGAAACTGACTTCTGAATCACCAAAAATTAAAAAAACTTAATTGAGGAAAGATACCAACATTGTAAACACCTCTTCAGATCTGCAAGACTTGAAACCAAACTATGGAGAAATGCGAAGCAAAAACATTTCTCCTAGATATTTCTGTAATACACTGTTCACATATTGGTGAACATAAATTCTTCTGTACAATGATCCAACACACCAAATTTTGAATACGTCTCTGAACACCTCTGATCAACATATTTGAAATGCATAGGAATATCTTTAACCTAGAAGAAATGTGAAGCAACACCAAAACACTACTTTGCAACCCAGAACACTGTTGCAACTCACCGTTTCCTCTTTTTCTCAAATTTTCTCAACAAAACTTGTTCAAACCAAGCATCAAAGACACATCCTTATCATCTTCAATACTTCATCATCACCACCTAGCCAACTGCAACATAGCAACTCAACCATATATCCATAGAAAGAAGCTTATCAAAGTAACACTAGAAGTTGACATTAGTATCTTACTAATGACAACATAATGCAACTAATCAAAGCATGGATAACACCAACATACTCTTGCAACAATCTCCCCCAATAATGATCTTCTTCCTCATCATAAAATTGAAACTAATGACAACACAAGCTTGTTGACATAAATGGCAACACCAATCTTCTCATACTTGCAACAACTACTACACAATTTATAGTTTTACAACTCAACATGGACATTGTTAATATCGTTGTTGTTCACATTGTTCATATTCTTAGTCAATAATGATATTATTGAAATTGAAAATCAAAAAAATAACATTGTTAGAAGATAAAGTATTCATTACCCCTTATCTCAAATACATATTATTAAATTCCTAATCCTTGTGTTGAAAAAAAAAAAATTGAAGAACTAGACATACTAAATCACAAATTCCAATGCCTAACCCAACTTATAAAGAAAAGAGTACTATATTCGAACCAATTTAAAACTAGTTGTAACATATAACCAAATATCTATTAACTGTAAGGCTAGATCACTTGTTCCCTTAAAACATTAAATTTAACTTCATCAATTGACTAACTTTGGGAATTTAGATTTTATTTACTAAAAATTTAATTTACAAGGAAATAAAACCTCAAAAGCTAGGATTGAGAGAATTTAGCCGATTCAATTTTATTGAGAAGTTAAAATTTAACACTATGTCATGGAGATTATTAACTATTTGTTTTCAAATTTCTATTTTAGTGCAAAGTTTATCATTTCCCCAAATAAATAATATGATAACAATATTCCTAAGCTTTTATTAAACAACAATAGCCATTTGATCACAAATACATATTTTCTTTAATTTGCAACCAATTTATAACCCCTTAAAATTAGTTGATTTTTCTCTATTGTTTATTGGCTCTTCCACATTCAATTTGATACTACTACTACTACTACTACTACTATTAAACAACAAATAGCCATTTGATCACAAATACATATTTTCTTTAATTTGCAACCAATTTATAACCCCTTAAAATTAGTTGATTTTTCTCTATTGTTTATTGGCTCTTCCACATTCAATTTGATACTACTACTACTACTACTACTACTACTACTCAACAATATGGATTGTGGATGTAACGCCCGTTGTGCAAACCCCAGAGAACAAACATTGCAACCAACTTTTCTTTTTTTAAATAACATAAGGTAAACATGCAATTAAACATTAAATACATTTACATTGCACATTAACATCTAAACATTACATTCTCTGGGGCACGCGAGGTCACATCGCAACACAACTAATAACAAAAGTAAAAGATAATTATTAAACAACTTATCCAATTATATTAAAATAACCAATAATAAAAATACATCCATAAACCAAGAGTGAGAGTATCACTACATCACATATTACAACCATAATGAGTCATTTACAATAATGATACAAAGGATCCTAACTATTACATCATTGTTTAAACATAAGATTACATGTTCTCAATAATGAGTTACAATAAATTTTCCATACATGTGGGATGATACAAAGTACAATAACATCAGAATCACCAAGTGAAACACTGGAACAAGCTCCAACTGAAGAACGTTGAGGAGACGACCAATGATGGGGAACCCAACGGGTGCGGAGCACGTTCCACCCAACCATGTGAGTTATAAATAACTCACCCCACGTGCTCAAAGATGACAAGGAAGAGATCATGACCATGAATGCCAAATGACTCCAATAGAACAACATAGTACAAAACTCAAATACAAACTCAAGGATTACGATGACATAAACAACAACATTCACGAGTCAACATAATAAATTAAAGTCATAAATATCATCACATTAAACAAAGCAATAACCAGTAACAAGTAACCAAAGGATGATCATGAAACATTTCCAAATCAAACCGAAATAATAAACATAATACAATTCCAAAAGAACTGATACAACATTCAAAATACAATTCCAAAAGAACTGATACAACATCCAAAATACATTTCCAGAAGAACTGATACAATATCCAAAATACATTTCCAGAGGCAATAAGGAAACAAGACAAATAGGTGTCTAGTGGAGAGTGTCATCACATAGCTTTCATGGGTTATCTTGGCCCTTCCTCCTAACTGAGGCATCGGCGCCCATCTATGGATATCCTGGCCCTTCCTCCTACATGAGGTGCTAGCACCATAGGGTAGCTCATGCGGAGCCGATAACCTCTCGTGAAGATGAGATTACGACTTTGCTGACCATGGCCTTCTTAGTCTACATTAGTCTATGATAGCCCTAATGCATAGACGAGGTATCCAATATTTATTATCTTGTGTGTTTTACTACCCATCCCCCTAAATTCTATTTTTAGGTTATCACTTATTATACTACTCTTACGTGGGTTATCCTGTGCTCTTCCTCCTTTCGAGGCACCAACCCCCATGAAGAGCCACTCTCCCTAAGACCCCTAATATAAAACAAAATTAGGCAAGGGTTGTACCATCAAGAAAAAGGCATATAACACCAAACAAGACATGCGAGGCAAACCCATCTCGTGATAACTCATAATCACAATGACCACAATCTCGTACAAACCTTCCAAATATTAATGTTTAAAATCATGTAACATTCTGATCACAATAGTACAAGAATAAACATCCAAGGATATAAAACATGCCTCTGGGACAAGGGTTTGTAAGACAACAGGGTTCCCACATGGACAACACTAAACAATAACCATAACAGAAAAGAAAACTCAAATTAATTTTGCAAGATTGCACCATTCAATATAATTCATTCCCAATTAATCAATTAAATTAATTTCCCCAATTTTCTGATCATTACAAAAAAAATAAGATTTTGATTTTCAAATACAAGAAAATATATCCATCTCTATATGAGTCTAAGTACATATGCAACCAGGGATAAGGCTAATTTTTGTTTAAAATTGTTTATTCAACATGATTAAATAATAAAATAATGCCCTATATATATATATATAAATAAATAAATAAACATTGATTGAGATATTAAATATAATACACCAGTTGTAAAACTCAATTGAAATATTTAATTGAGATATTTAATTAAAATACACCACATATACATATATATATAAACACTCATAAATAAAACAAAGGTCGTCGGCCTTGGTACTGCCCGCAGCAGTCTATAAGACTGTTGTGGCAATACTGCCGTGGCAGGGGGTACGAGGAGGGGTATGGCCCAACGCCGTCCCTCCCAACCCTTTCCACATAAATTTTTTTATTAATAAATAACTTCAAAAAAAAAAAATTGTTTCATATAATATATTTTTTATAAATGAATTTCAATAAACCAATTTTGTTTCAGATTTTATTTATAAAAAAAATGCCAAAACAGATTCGGCCAGTGCACGAATTTTGATTTAACCAATATAACAGGGATATAAAATGAGTATGTATATATTAATGTATATATATATATATATATAAATATATATATTAATGTATATATATATTTCAATAAATCAAACTAGGTAGAATTTTATTTCTGATAGGCAACAGAATATAACTTTCTCTATACAAAAATTACTGTTCAACCAATGATAAGGTTAAATAAGAATATATATCTATATATTTATATATCAAAGAGGTGTATATATATATATCGAATTAAATCCATTTATTAAAACAAGAACAATATTATTCATAACATAATTGTAAGAGAAACTACAGAATATTTTCACAAATCACAACAATAACTTTCTCATTTTGGTTTGCTATTTAATAACCATTAAATTTCTAACAAAGATCCTCTTTTCTTCTATTAATCAAACATATTTATTCACTTATTTATTTATATCTTTTGAATCAGAAAACTAAAGGAGAAAATGAGTGGAACCTGGAGTCCTGCGCTACTGGTAATTTGATGAAGCTTGCTTGACTCAGATAGCCCTTCGATTAGCTTTTGTTCCTTCCTTCAGAATTTCTCCAAAATACCGTGCTCAAATTCAAATCTAATATTCTACTCAAAAACCCTTCCCAGAACATGAAACAATAGAATGACAAATCCCTTTCCAAAAAACTTCAGAAGATCAACAATTCAAAACAATTATTTTGTTATCTTTTTGCAACTTCTGTCTCCATTTTCCTGTGTCTAAAAACTCACCATTATGCAATTAAAATAAAAGATACCTCTTTCCCTTTTTCAAAAACTCTAAAAATCCAATATAAAAGAAACTATCTAATTTAATTCCAATTTTTTCAGCCAACACTTAATTCTCATTCGTCCTTTTATCTTTTCTATTCTTTTATTTATTTATGTTTCCTTTTATCAATACTTTCTATTTTAAATCTTCTTTTGCAAGCTTTACTTGCAATGCACATAATTTAATTCATTTAATTTATTTATTTTATAAGTATCTTCAACAAGATAATTTAATTAAATTAACAAAACACAAATTTAATATTTAATTAACATTTAACTAAAACACAAGACTTTTTAAACTAAGACTTTTAAATATTTAAATACAAATTAATTTAACATTATAATAAACAATTATAACCACCATTTCATTAAATAAATCACAACTTATAAAATACCAAAGTAAAATACATACGAACAAGACACTTACACAAAACACAGTAATAAAATACCGAAATGACAACACAACGACACACAATACCATTCAATCAGGACGGTTGACAACATGGGACGGGGTGACTTCCTAGTCATCTCTGTTTCAACATTATGTCGTTGGGTTATTGGTGCTTGCCCTGTCCTACCGAAGCAGGTGGAATCGAGACTATGTACCTGCAATCCCTGCATTCAAACAAAGTCGTATACATGTACATATATATATATAATCGAATCATTACATTGTGAGAAGGAATCACAGCATAGCAGGGCACTCGTGAACGAGTGATGCTACATTGTCCTTTCATCACATCTATTCTAACAATTATAATATTAATGATGAAATAGCATTTCTAAACTAACAGATCATATCATAACATAATTTTCTAAATCACTGTATCATAATATTTTACTAAAATCCACTAACATCATCAAACCATAATGAGTACAATCACAATCACAAAGCATCAATCAAAACCACAAAATTATCAAGTCTAAACAGTATGAGGGGTATTAGATCCTCCCCCCCTAGGACATGGCTTATTCCTGGAAGCCATTAAATAAGAATAAATAAAAATAAATAAGATTCCCTAATATGGGAGGCATCCTCCCATGCCGCCAAGACCTCAACGTTAGGTCACCGTCAGACCCTTTTGAGCTCAAGAGTCAAACGCAAAGGTTTCCTAATGGACTTAACTACCCAGAGACCTCTTCAAAAGGGTATATTTGATTTTTGAAAATGATTAAAAAAGTAGACAATAATTGACGCCCAAAGAAAACTATCAAATTCTAACAAGTTTGACTTTAAAATGTTATTACAAGAAAAATGTACATCAAAATTTCAAAAAAAAATTCCATGAACTAGATATTGAAGTTACCTATTTGGAGAAAAAAATTTAGGGGAAATTGAAGTTTTTTTCTATTTGTTTCTTGATGTCAAGTGAACATCACTTTTTCTTGAAATTTTTAGCATTCCAAAATCTGCTCTTAAATTGATAAAAAAATAATCAAAACAATTTTTAAAAAATCTAAAAAATTGTAGGATTAAACTTCATCAATATTTCTACCTTTCATTAGTTTACTTTAGTTTGAAACTCAAAACATAAAGACTATTTTTATGTGGTCGAAGTTTATAATTTTTTTTGCTATTGGTCAATTTCTTTATAAAGTTTGACACAAGTTTGTGCTTTTACCCCTTTAAGAGTTCAGGAAAATTCTAAAATTTGAAAGAGATATTTTTGCTTGTGTGGATTGCAATTTCTACATGATCTATCACATTTTGTAGGGCTATTAGCAAAAATATGGGATGAAGGGGCAAGATTAATAGTATAATCTTGGGAAGGGAAGTTGGGATTCATATGTTTTTATTATTTCATTAATTGTCACATTGGGTACATGACTTTAATTGTATAATTTAATGTATGTTCTAGGGGAGGCTCGAATTGTTTGTATTTTCTAGGACATAAACTAGTCTAAATTCATGTTGTGCATTTTTTAATGTTAAATTGAATGTGTCTTTAAATGATGTATTTTGAATTTGTGTGTTCAATGTGATTTTTAGTTCAAATTACACATACATTACTTAATTAGTTTATTGATATATATTTTTAATTGTTTAACATGCAATTTCCCTTTCATCATGGAGGAAAATTTACCAGTATCTGATGCCTTTACTATAGAGGATTTTGTACATAGTGACCAGCCTATAAACCCCTTATATCCACCCTCTCCACATCATAGCCCGCCACCACAAAACCCCACGCCTCCACCCTCTCCACCTCCTAACCCCCCACGTCCTGCAATTGATTAGACTCAGTTACGAGAAAACATAAATGAAAATTTAAATATCATTCTAGAAAATGTCAATTAAATGATAAAAAATGAGCCTAGCAGTCCCCCCCATCTAGCACGATTTGCATCTTTGATGCAAATTGTTGTCGAATTTGTTCAATCCATCGATGGAGAGAAGAGAGGAGACAATTTTATGTAGATGGACTATCTTATAAAGAGATCTAAGACCTTCATATTAGAAAACAAACCATTGCCCAATATTTCAATAACCCCCATACAAACCAACCAATTTCAACCAATAAAAAATGAATTTCAATTAAATGGTGTAGGCACTCATAGATAGCTGAAATTTTTTGGGAAGATGGTGGATGGTCTTTGATACTCCACCACATACCAATTATGAGGTTCTTCTTTATTTTTTGAGAAAATTATGAGTTGAGTTTGAGTTGGGTAAAAAACCCAACTATTTTGATATGAGGTCGTTTCAGGGAGTTGGGCATGGCATGCCCCAAAATAGACTAGGAGCATGTGTCAATCCTTAGTGACATGCTATGATTCCACCAATTTTTGCTCCTCCATCTCCTAGTATTCTGGCTCCATATCAGCAACAGACAATTATGTCGACATTAGGAGCATTGAGTTCTCTCTCAAGAGATCTCATTGATTAGACTACCCACATGGCAACAGAAGTGGGTGACAGAGTCCATGGAGGAGATGAGACTAGTCATCCATGCCATGAGAATACTCATGCACCCATTTCAAATGCACCTGTATTAACAATGGAATCATTTTTGGATTTACTATGTTCTAATGATCATCCTACAAAGGTATGTACATCTTTCAAGGCACATTTTAATTTGTTTGAAATCTAAAAAATTCATGTAAATAATAACATTAAATTATATATAGTATTGCAAATATTGGAATGGTGTGATGGTTTAAAGGTGCGTTGTTGTTCTTGCCACCAAGTTTCAAACCCCATTGGGGTGGTATTGTTGAGTGGTTGTATTGGGGATGAGGTCCCCTATTTGTGACCTCACTGGCTCATAGCTTTGAGTCAAAAGTGTTTACCCCTTGAATAATATATATATATAGTATTCGTTCAAGAAGTGTTCGGTGTAGATGCATGATCATAGGAGGCCATCTTGATATGATCGTGTTTGTTTTACATCGATAGCTATAGAAGTGGTCACACTTTATGGTCAGGTAAACCAATATATATCTTAATTTATGTTCATATCTAATTTAATTTGAAATTGTACACATGTGTGAAATGATATATTGTATCTATGCAGGGAGATCATGCAATATCCATGACCGACCAACCACAAGGTGTGGTGAGTGCTCCTGGGTCATCATCAACTTTTATGTATGGGCCATCTCTAATGTGTGTTTTCAAAAGTTATATAGAAGTTTGAAATTTACATGTTCTTTAAAAACTCACTAGATATACTATGATTATTTTAAGTTTTCAAATTCAAATTAAATTTCAAATTTATATTTAAATTTGAATATATACATGTTTCATATATATATATGTATGTACATATATGCAGGATGATAGCAATATCCTTATAGGTGGTAGGCAGGCTCCTGATCAGGGTCATGACCATGAGGCAATCTCATTAGAGGTCCTAAACTTTACTATATTTCCTATTCAATTAAAATCATTTTTATCACTAATATTTTCTAACCTAGATTATTTTATTTATTTGAATATCTAAGAATTATCATCTCAATCATTTTGTCCTCAATCAACAATTGTACCACCCATTGAACAAAATGTGCCAGTATATTCAAATGATCAAATAGTAATCTATGCATACTTTTGGTTGTTTAGATTTAAAAATTTAATATAATGATTTTATTAGTTATGTTAAATTAAATCAAAATTTCTTAAAACTCTATCTAATTTCAAGTTTTTTGTACTCTTCTACAACATGATATAGGTCTATCTAGTGCACATGGAACAAAGAGGAGACTTGATTTGACTAATCATCTTGATAGTTAGTTTTATTTTATAGACTATACATAGTTTTATTTATATATGTGCCACTTGTCATATACATTTCACATGTTATTTCATGTCATTTCACATACATTATACATTATGATCATGCTTGTGTTTATTTATATGAGTTGACTTTAATATTATTTTCTAGATACATTTTCATACATGTTTTAAATTCCAAAATAACTTTAGATATATCTAGCATTTCATGTGGAATTTGATATACTTTGATCTTAAATGTGCTCACGTATGTATGTTATGTTCATTATGATGATTAGATGCACTCACATATATATAATTTATCTACATTTACAAGAATGAACTATAAATTCTTGTCTAGAATCAAATTGCATATATTTAGATGTCATTGTTGAATGAAGTTTAGATGTCTTAAAATGATTAACTTTTAAATTTCAATAAAATGGTTAGGTCACAATTTAATACATTCCTTATAGTTTAAATCATATTCATAATAAAGTAAGGGCCTAATTTTAACTATTTTCCAATTCTAGCAAATATACATCACTAAACAAAAATCTATACTTGACATATATTAAATGTATAAGATAAAATTGGAAAAATATAAAATGTGATTTATAAGTTCATACATCAAAAAAACATATAGTGTATACAACTATAACATGATGAAAAATGAGTGCATATAAATACAATTAAAGCTTATCCACTTTTAGTTCAAGCCCACAATTGATATTTACATAATTTATATGATGGATTTTTTTTAAGTGACAATCATGGTAGATCGACTTGATGGGAACCTACAAAAATAATTACTATGAGTAAAATAACTATATGTTTTATGAGTAATTTAACTCTAATTCATGTGAGAAAAGAACAATTTACTAAAAGTTAGAGAATTGGATCTTATAAATTCCTTACAAATTCAAGTGATTTCATGAGTTGGATCTTAGAAAATTGGATCTACTATATTAATTTTCATGATTTGTTCAATGCACAAGTATTGGCCACTAATGTGGGAGACCTAAAACAAAAATGATTAAATATAATTTGGAAATTACTTAAGGGGATGCTCAATGAATGGATTTAAGGGTACACAATCTAGGAAGACTTAAGGGGACCTAAGCCAATATGGCTTAAAGGGGACCTAAGAGGATGGATTAAGGGGAGTTAAGAGAATGATTAAGGGGACCTAAGAGGATATGGCTTAAGGGGTCCTAAGAAGGTATTAGCATATACAAAGAGGTGTGTTGCTTCGAAGTGGTGCAATTGCCACCAAAAGACATACCCCTTATCTAATTAGGGATATTTAAAGGGGAGAGGATTTCAAACAATGGGGGGAAATCGTATTGAAGCGGATGTGAATAAAGAGGAAGGAAATAAAACAATTAGCAACAGTATGTATGTTAATTCTGATCCATGTTTGATTCAATATAATAACGATCATAGTTTATTTAATATAGGGATGGTTATAGTAAGTTTAATATTATTATAAATATAGATATATATACATGTGGAATATATATATATATATATATATATGCCAAAGTAATCATTGTAAATGGGAACCAACTAGGAATAATAATATGTATATGTTTATTTAGGGTATATAGATATATTATATATGATCATGCTTGTAACAATTGCTAAGCCTTATAAGTAATGATGACTCTTTAATATAAACATAAGTAGATTATGTATATTTATGAATTGTCCTCATCATATGATCAATCCTATATAAGGTTGAAAGAGGTGAGTAAAGAATCATAAAACGTGGAGAGATACAACTGATGAGCAAGGCCGTTGATGTCACTTCTTGCATCATTTAATTTATCAATTATCGAACCAGGTGTGTCTTGGAGTTGTATGCAATAAGGGTGTTTCCATAAATTGGGGGGTTTTGCACTGTAAACAACGACTTTTGGTTGCAGTTTAGCTCCGTCAAAAGCTTTCAGGAGCTCTCAGGAGCTCTCAGGAGCCAATTTTAACAACGGGTTCCTAACTAATTCTAAAGACTTAATCCTATTTTATTTCTTAACTAATGATTGTTAAGACTCCAATAACTCAGTTCAAACTTCACTTAACTTATTTGCAATTTATCCATGGAAGAATTAAGCTAAAAAATAAATCTACTTTTAATCTAAAACTTGGAATTGAAATGTACTTGGAAAGGAAATCTATTTACATTTGAAAAGGATCTAATTATGTTTTCAGAAAATAAACATTAATCTAGAAAGCAATAACACTAACTTCCATGAACAAATTCCAAACAAGCTTTAGTTTCATCTTTCCATAAGTCATCATTGTCTCTTCCATTAAAACTACATGCATTTTAAAATAACCAATGAATCTAATTCAATGAACAACAATTAAATCTACAACAAATGAGTGAATATAAATCTACAGTAAAGCATAATGAATTATTCTAAGGACTCAATGAATTTAATCTAAGAATATAAGCATTCACATTCACTAACAATGATTAGCAGAAATCAATATTCCTACTTTCCAATTAAGATGAATAATGCAAAGATTAATTTAATCAAAGAACATAACACAAATCACCTCCTTCGGTTGAGCGGGCCCTGCTCTTCCTCTAGTGGGACTTAAACACTGAGATTCAAACCAACTCCTTATTTTCATTCCAATTGGCCAAAATAGGCGAGTAGTATAAAAGTGCAGATAATCCACATTACAATGCTAAAGAAAAATATTAACTAACTCCTAAACTAATACTAAGGATGGATATTTATAAGAATATCCACTTATTTGAATACAAAAACTAGTGCAATCTGCCAAGATGCAAAACGGTAACAACTAAACTTAAACAAAACTGGAAGTGCCATAAAGAAATCCACCACATGAAAGTAGTTGAATAGGAAGTTCTCAAACTGACTAAAGAAGTCAATTCAAAAACATTCATCAAGAGCCAACTGGAGTGATCAGGAGCAAGACAGATTTCAAGTTCATTAAACAAGGATTTTAACACGTTCACCTCATAACATTAGCACTTAATCAATCGAACAAAATCCTCAAAGATAGGATGCAATCAAGACAACAAAAGATCTCAACTTGCATAAACATTTCATCATTCAAAAGCAAGACATTTAATGCAAAATACCATTTCTCATATATACTCCAATTAGTTAAATATAAGGAAAAATCAAACATTCAAGCATATAGTCTACCGTTAGCATAGTTAATTAATATATAATAAAGTCATTTAAAACATAAAAAGGATCAATTAAAGTGTCATTTCATGCACTCATCATTTCTCCCCCTTCTACTATCAACCATGTCCTCATGGTTAGGATCTAGAAAGTCCATGTTTCTGCCTTCCAATCAGATAACTAGATCACCACAATAAGTCACATATTGCAGGAATGTTCTTCGATGAGCATATCCATTCTATTCTTCAATTTTCCTCAACCAATCTCTCAAATTTTCTCCAATAAATTGTGGTGGAGCATTCAATGTAGGTGCAGGTGCTATGAGAAATGGAGGTCTGGACCTCATTCCTACCTAATTTGTATTATGCTCCTCAATGACTTGTATCAAGGATCTCACTCTTGTGAGACTCCAAGTGATATTTCTTGGAAAGATTGGTTCTCTCCTTTTGAGTGATGTTGGAGTGTTTTTGTATCTTTCCCTTGCTACAGTTAAGGCTCTATGTGGGAGATGTTCTTGAACAATTTTAAAAAATCCAATGCTTTCAGTAAAATTCCTTTTGTAGATAGGTTTCACATTATCTCTTAGTGTAAAGTATCTAAAGGTGGCTCTAAAAGCAATAGACCAAGGAGTTTCATTCCTCATTGGAACGCCCAAATTTAATTGTGCTTCTTTGTAATGGTCTGTTATGTTATCCCACTCAACTTGATTCTGTAATAAAGACACAAAAGACCTTATTTGCAACTCCCCAATGCAAACATTCAAAAAATACTGTGGAAAATTACCAAGAATGAAGCCATGCTGAAAGTATTCACACATCTAGTTTTGAACTATAGGATGGTTGTTGTAGAAATTCTCAGTCATCATCATAATATGTCTTTCTTTTCAAAACCTATTGATTAATTTTCCATTGTAAAAACCTTTCCCTAAAGAATAATGCATACAATTTTGAAGGTTTCCTCATTGATAACATTGTTGAGGATAGGTCTACCACTTGTTGTAATCTTTCATTTTCCTCATCTCTCTTTTTCTAGTTGTTGATTTCAAATTTTGAACTGATTATTCTCATGCTTAAGTTTGATTGTTGTAAGGGAGAGATATCTTCTTGGATTTGATGAAGTAGAAGCTTTAAGATAATGCAATCTACTTGACTATTGTTTTAACTCCCCCTCTTTTTGTTGCAATTCAACTTTCAACATCTCTATTTCTATAGCACTAATCCTTGTTGTTTCCTCTATTTGGGCTAATGCTTGAGCATTAGCTTGCTAGAAGGCCTCTTATGTTTGATTTAGTCATGTTTGCAAAAACATTTTCTTTCTCTATCATTTCCTTTTCTAGTTTCTTAGTCTTGGACACATATTTTTGCAACTCTTCTTCCTTTATTTTTAACTTTTCCTCCAAAAATTGCATTCTTTTCCTTTCCTCATCCTACTCCGCTTGCATTCTAGATACTACCATGGATTTAGCCATCTCTTCCTCTTCTTCTTCTTCCACCTCCTCTTCTTCTTACAATTGAGGGGATTTTTGTTGTTCAGTTATTGGTTCCTTTTGTTTTCTTCTTTTAAAAACCAAAATAGGTGGTGAAGAAGATTCATCAGACCCTCTAATAGGGTTATCTTCTTTTGACATATTAGGGGATTGTTTTTTAGATGGAGATTCATGAGACACGAGAACAAAGGATTTTTGCAGAGATGAAATTGGGGCTTCAGGAGGACTTTTAGACTATTTAGGAGAATGAACAGGCTCTTGGATTTCTTCATTATTTTTCAAGATGTCTTGAGGGGCATCAGGGGTTTCAATTGGATTTTCAAGAGAAGTTGGGACATTGGCATCAACAACACTAGGGTTTTCTTGTTGTGATGCATTCCTTTTTATTTTTAATGTGCTATAGATCTCTCTTTCAATCTCCTGTAAACTTTCTTTTTCCCTTTTTTGTTCCTTTTTAGAAGTTTCCCCTTTTTCAATTTTTAACTTTTTCACAGTGGGTCCCTTTTTAGATTTCTTTCCAATTTTGGCAATGGGGGTTGACAAAAATCCCAACCACCCCTCTTTTCCATACTCCTTCATGAAATGATGCTTGATAATCAAATGAATCAAGCTATGGTATCTAATGGACGACACACCTCTAGATTTTACCCTAGCTACCATAGCATGAACAGAAAGGAGAGAAGGTTAGTTCTTGCAAAAGGTCTAGTGTTTCCACACCTTAAATGTGTGAGAATCTGCATTCCAGGCCCTAAAATTATGTTGTACTGCCCCTCGCAAGTGAAAATTTTCATTAACTAGGTTACAACTATCTTCCATGGTTCTTCTAGTCTGCTGCGAGCAACTCCCTTTTGACTGCTTTATGCCATTGAATTTCTGGTCTCCTTCCTAGTTCTTCATGAAATTCAAACACCAATTCCTCAAAACCCACATGTCCTTTGTTTACTAGCTCACCTTCAGTTGGAATACCAGAGAGTTCACTAATGACAGTAGGGGTAACTTCAATTACTTCCCCTCTTACATTGGTAACATTCACATGAAAGTTCATAAAAAAATCTTCAACCAAATCAAGTTTGAATCCTTCATACATTTGTATGAACTCAAGCCACCCTGCCTCTCTCAGCAATCTCTCTGTTTCAGGATCCAAAATGAAGTTCTTTGGCTCTGAATTTCTTTTCTGCCCCATTTTCCTTACTTCTGCAATTTTACTAGAGAAAATGGTGGATGTAACTTTTTGAGTCAAATGCAAATGAACGTCTCTTTCCACAAACACAACACTTTTCAAAAAACCAAAAATGCGCATTACGTCAAGATGTTAAACATTTCCTCCACCTCATTCCTTATGAAAATTTTGCACGTATCAACCAACTCTTTTGAATTATGACTTAGACGGTTGATGGTGATGCTGACATCAGCATACACATTCCGAAGTAATATGAAATCTTTCTTATTACTTACATTTATTGTAGCGGTCACCTCAATATCAAATCCTTATATCTCCGCCAAATTTTGAAATGATTAAGACTTATTTATTATAATATTAATAACTACAACGGAGATATCTATGCTCAAAATATTTATTAATCTCACATCACATTAACTAAATTAGAAAGTAATATTTTGAAAATGACATTCATAATAAATGCGTACCTTTTCATTAAATGCAAGAGTCAATCGGAGCATATGAATTAACTCAGCTAGTGGAAATTCCAACCAGTTAATCCAAAAATATATCGAAATTAATAAGAGCATTTATTACAAAGAATCTTGGAAGCATCAGAAGTCATCAAGAGTCGTCAGGAGCATCAGGAGTCATCAGGAGACCACCATTTCTGGTTTTTAGCCATCCTTTTTTTTCATTTTTTTTCTAAGAGAGAAACTGCCATTTCTGGTTTTCAATCTATCTCTTATATTCAAAAGGTAAACCGCTTTCCAAAAGATTATCTAGAAGTACATTCTCCTATGGAAAAAATATTCCATCAAAAAATGTTCAACTCTATCCTGCAATTCTGCTACAAATTCCTCTTTTGATGTAGGTTTGTAATACATTTTAAAACGATGACTGTTAACTAGAATGACCCTTCTTTCTCCATCTATTGGTATCAATTGAACAACTCCATTTTGAAAAACTTCATCAATTTCATAGGGTCCCAACCATCTTGTGTGAAATTTTCCTCTGAACTCTTGAAATCTAGAGTTAAACAACAGTGCCCAATCTCCCTTCTTAAATTGTCTTGTCACAATATTTTTATCATGCCACTCCTTTCTCTG
This sequence comes from Sequoia sempervirens, assembly GCA_007258455.2. NCBI lineage: Eukaryota > Viridiplantae > Streptophyta > Pinopsida > Cupressales > Cupressaceae > Sequoia > Sequoia sempervirens. The sequence goes on along the minus strand of VDFB02026320.1, from coordinate 21,482,695 downwards.
TTTTTGAATTATTTATCTTGAAGAGCTTCCATTCTCATCTCATCTAACTGATTCAACTATAGAATTCTATTCTTTTCTGCTTCAGGCAAGTCAATACCAACCTCCAATATTCTCTTCAATGTCTGCAATTCAAATTCAATAGGCATTACTGGAGTTTTTCCAAATACTAATTCATATGGAGAGAATCTAGTAGTTGTCTTCTAGGTTGTATTGTATGCCCATACTGCCTCATCTAACCTTTCTACCTAGACTATCTTCCCCAATGAAACAATTTTTGTCAAGATATTCTCCAATTCTTGGTTAGTAACCTCTACTTGTCCATTCACCTGAGGATGATATGGAGTTTATTTTCTATGTGTCATATGGTATTTCTTCATAAATGCTTCCATCATAGTAGACACAAACTGTGGCCCTTGGTCTGAAACTATCTCTCTTGGTGCACCAAATCTCTGCAAAATATGCTTGTACAAAAAATCAGCTACTTTGTCTTCTCTTGTTGTTGGTAAAGCTTTCACTTCAACTCACTTTGTGACATAGTCTGTGCAAACTAAGATATATTGTTGTCCTATGGAAGGTGGATCATCAAGTCCCACAAAATCAATTCCCTATTTTTCAAATGGTTCCAAAGCTATTTGAGGTTGTAATGGCATCTCCATTGTTGGCGTAGGTCTTCCCATGCGTTGACATTCATCACAATTATTAACAAAGAATGAAACATCCTTTTTCATAGATGGCCAAAAATAACTAGCTCCTAAGATCTTATGAACATTTCTGACTAGTGAATAGTTTCCTCCTTCTGGCTCATGATGGCAAGCATATATGACATCACAAACATCTATTTCAGCAACACATCTGCAAAGAACATGGTCAGGACACATTTTAAATAATAAACCATTTATCCATTGAAACCTAGAGCTTTCACGAATTAACCTTCTTTTCTGTTTAGAATTGAAATAATTTGGGCACTTCCCTATTACAAGATAACTCACAAGATCAACAAACCATGGTGGGTGAATTGATATTGCAAATAAGTGTTCATTTGGAAATGTGTCATCTACTGGCTCTTGATTACCCTACAAAACAATTCTAGAAAGGAAATCAGTAACAACATTATCTTTACCAGACTTATCAACAATTGCTATATCAAATTCCTGCAACAACAATAGCCATCTTATGATTCATCCACCTACTACAACTTTATTCATCAAATATTTAATAGTAGAATGATCTGTATGAATAAATACCTTGTAACCAGTAATATAATGCCTAAATTTATTGATTGCATATATTACTGCTAAGAATTCTTTCTTAGTTGTTGTGTAGTTCCTTTCAACAAGATTCAAATTTTTAATGATATAGTAAATTGCATGCATTGCTTCATTTTCATATTTTTGTCCTAATATTGCACCAATAGAAAAGTTAGATGCATCAGCATGTATGTGAAATGGAACTCCCCAAACAAGTCCATTGATAATTGGAGCAGTAGTTAAGGCATGTTTAATTATATCAAATATTTTTGACAATCACTTGTCCAAAGAAACTCTACATCTTTCTTGAGCAATGCAAACAAAGGTTCAACAATTTTACTAAACCCTTCAATAAATCTTCTATAGTAACTAGCATGCCCAAGAAAACTACGAACTTCAATTTGAGTTGTAGGGATTTCAATCTTTTAAATGATTTCAATTTTATTGGGGTCAACTTTTATACCCTCATTTGAGATGTGATGTCCTAGAACAATACCTTTTGTCATCATGAGGGAACTCTTTTCATGATTCAAAGACAACGTAAGATCCTTACATCTTTGCAACATGTATTCAAGCTCTCAAGTGCTTCCTCAAATGTTTGTGTACGAACTATGAAGTCATCCATATAAACTTCTACACATGAGGTAGTCAAATCTGCAAAAATTGCCAGGACGACCCTTTGAAAAGTTGTTGGTGCATTACACAGTCCAAATGGTAATACTTGTAAGGAAAGCTTAGGTGCGGAACAAACTCTCCTAACATCAAAACCTCAGGGAAGAATGTAGATATGACTTTAAATTTTTCAATTACAGTTCAATAAGATACACTTGAAAAGAATAACAGAAAAGAGAAATGAACACATACACAATTGGACACCAAATTTATGTGGGAAAACCCTTACGAGAGAAAAACCCACCACACCAATAAAAGTCTCTTTGTATTAAAGTAAAAAAAATTACATATAGAGATCGAACTTCACTTTTTGATGTCAAATTAACAGCAGCAACATTTCCTTGATCAACCTTCTACAGAACATCACTGTTACAATGCTCTCCGAATTGAATTCATTCACACTGATCAAATCATGTTCAAAATCAAACAACACTTTCAATAACCGAATAGATCATCGTCATCCATTGCCTAGTGCAAGCCATTCTCTCACAGTCTATTAATCTTCCACACAGGAACGGTTGCAACAGTTCAATTGCTAACGGTTCTCCTTCCGCTTCGCTCATTGCTTCAAAATAGACCACGTCGGACAGTCATTTAGTCAAAATGTTCAAACTGAATCGCATGTCGGTGAGACACTATACTGTGTCTCCCTAATGCCAAAATGCCCGATCACATAGCTGTCGGCAAGAGTTTCTCTATCGCTGAGAGTTCACAGCGAACAGAAATCCATCGGCGAGATATCCTCTATCGCTAAGACTTCACATCAATATTCAACTCATGCAGTGCTATCAGCAAGAGCTCATACCAAACATAGACTGTCAATGAGAGAAACGCCATCGCCAAGAGTTCATACTGAAGTTGCATACCCGTCGGCAAGACCACAACCATCAGTAGGAGATCATACCAAATGCAAATTTTTCAGTGAGACATCCACTATTGCTTAGACTCTTATCGAGCCTTCATGTCACCCTGATGACATTCGTGTGTAAAACCATCGACGAGACTAACACTGTCAGAATGAATCACTCTGAAGGTTCATGCCTCTCCCCGATGCCACTCGTCACCAAGAGTCTCCTCTATAATCACTAGGAATCAACCCATTGGCAAGAGGTCTACCCGGACGGAAAGAGATAGGAATTTCACAGTGATAGCCATGTCTTGTCGATGACTCCTGTCGGCAAGACAGAACCAAAGTCTCAGTGACTTTGATCTTTTGAACATAGTTGCTGGTCGGTAATACATTCTGGGAATCTCACCGATTTTTCTCTTTCAAGAGTTTCATGTTAGTAAGCTTGAGAAACATTTTCCAACAATATTGTATAAGCATATGTTCCCCAAGGACATGTAAAGGTAGTTTTATCCTGGACTTCAAGAGCCACTTGAATCTGATTATAACTACTAAAGCCGTCTAAGAAAGAGAAATAACTACTACTAGCTAGGTTATCCAGTACTTGATCAATAAATGGCAAAGGAAAATGATCTTTTTTAGTGGCTTTATTTAATTCTCTGTATTCCACACATACACGCCATTTTCCATTTTTCTTAGGAACAATAACCAATGGAGAAACCCATTGACTATCAGATATTGGATAAATAAATCTTACTTTCAATAGTTTTTCTATCTCTTGTTTCACAATATCCCGTAGAGCAGGATTGATCCTTCTTTCACCTTGTCTTATTGGTTTTACATCTTTAGTATAAATATTATGAGTACAAATAGAAGGGTGAATTCCTCTCATGTATTTATACTCCCAAGAAAATGCTTCAAAATGATTTTCTAAAGTCTGCTTCAATTCCTTTTCTTGGGAAGAAGACAAGGATGAATTAATGAAAAAAGGATTATCCCCTACTACTGTTATTTCTTTGGTTTTATTTTTAGAATCAGATAGATCTCCAACAAGTGTATTTAAGGGACAAGTGTGTGAATTTTGCTAATGTACATGGCAATTTTTCTCTTTTCCTTGACATATCTTTTCAAAATTAAGATCTTGTTCCTCATATTCTTCAATATGTTCTACCAAGGTAACCATAGCTAATTCTACAACACCATCTCCTTTTGAATCCATATCATCATCAACCCAAAGTAGAGTATTCAACTGAAATGTTGGTTGAGCAAGAGGAAAAAGTGATAATTCCTTTTGTTTTTTACCAGTAGAAATGATCATACTTATTAATTTGTAGTCTATCAATGTTGCTGCAGTAGCCAACCATGGTCTACCTAAGATTGGATAACCAAAAAATTTCTTTCTAACTTTGAGAACTAAAAATTCAACTAGATAATCCCATGTATCAATAGTAACCATAATATCTTCAATAAAACCTTTAGGCTTAAAGTAGTAGATTGATCTGCCAACTATAAAATAGTTGTTGTGGGCTGAATAGTTGTCATACCCAATAATTCAACAGTGTCTGATGTGATGAAATTGATAGCTACTCCTAAATCAATTAGTACATTGGTTAGATCAATTCCTCCAATACTTAAAGTTATCATAGGACTACCAAGATCATTATATTTCTGAGGTAGTAATCTTCCTGATAAAACATCAGTAAGTTTAGTCCCTATCTGAATTGTAGGAGGTATTTTCTTCTTCCTACTTGGTGTTTTCATACAAAGGGATTTAACCAACTAATTTATTTTTGGTATGTCCTTAATGGCCTGCATAATGGTATCTCAATATTGATCTTTTTCATCTCACGAAGAAGTTGAGAATCTACCACATTCATATAGTTTGGTTGAGATTTGTCAAGAGCTACTTGTTCTATTTTTAAACATTCAGGATAAGGTGCTTGCCTAACCTTTTGTTCATCATCAGAGGTCTAATCTTCCTTTGAATCCTCTTTTTCTTTCTCACTTTCTTGATCTCTAATGTTTGGTATGAATGGAACATTTTGGTTCCTTAGCTGAATATCATTAGCATGTATCACATTCAAAGTAGGAGGATTTGCATCACTATGATTTCTTTTCGGGTTTGAAACAGGTTGTGTTGGTAATTGAGGATGGTTTACTTGCTCATTAGGAGGATTAGGACTAGTGATCAATGGAGATTATCATCCCCAAGGACACCTTGGTCCTTGATTTTTCCATGGTTGAAATTGAGTTTGATTTTGTTGCCACTGAGATTGGTTTGGCTACCACTGAGACTAATTTGGTTGCCATTGTAGTTGATTCCACTGAGGATTCATCCATTCAGGTTGACCCCAAAATGTAGGTGGTGGTTGTGCTTGGTAAGAAGGAGTCCATTGGTTTGTATTTGGCCAAGGATTTTGATTCCAATTAGCTCTGGGACCATATTGCCCTTGATTATTCTAAGGTTTATGTCCAACATAGTTAAGTTCTTCCTCCACTTTAGGTTGTTTCTTCAAATGATTCTTTATTCCAAGTAAGAGGTTACAAGAACTTGTTGCATGATGTTTTTCACATATTTCACAGAGATCAACTTGATTTAATGGACACTCTCTCAAAAGATGTTTACCTCTACATTTGGAACAATAAACAGATAAAGGCTCAGTGATGTTTTTATCTCCTTGCATGTTAAGATGAAGGAGAAAATCAATTTTCAAATTTGCAATTTCTTCCATGACTTGAGATACATCAGGAGTAAGAACTTTTTTTCTTCGGGAGTTTCTAGTCCCTACTCCAGTCCTAGAGTAGTTTCTACATATCTCAATAATTTCTTCCAAGGAAATTTTATTGATGTCTCCTTTTCCCATAAGATTCAAAGATTCTCTAGATTCATCATCAATCCCTTTCAGAAAAATTGTCTTACTAATTTCATTGTCTAAACCATTACCACGCTTGTTATGCACAAACTGAAATCTATCAGCATAATCTTCTAGGCTTTCATCTTCCAATTGTCTCATTTGAAACAATTCTTCTTTCCTATCTCTTACTCAACAATAATCTTGATATTTATCCAAAAATTCAGTTTCCATTTCCTGCCAAGTTGAGATTGTTCCTGCACATAAACCCATGAACTAGCGTAAAGCTGACTCTTTCAATGTAGAGGGAAATAATTTTAACTTTTGGTTATCAGCTGTATAGTCATAGGTCTAACATAAAACCTTAAACTCAAAGAGAAACTGATCAAGATCCTCATTTTTTTTTCCTCTAAAGATAGGTAATATAGAAGGTGAAATGTTTTTCATAGGAGGCTCATCATTCCATATATTTAGATTAATAGGATAAGAAAAGGTCCTATTGTTTGGTGGAGGATCATTACTAGGTTAATCACCCATTTCTTCTTGATGTTGTTACTGATTCACTTGTGGATTTTCAATCTGATATTTTTGAACTTCTTGTTCTTGATCAAAATTAATATTTCATGGAAGGAATCTTCCTAGATGGTCTCTAGATCATCTCATCCACAATATAAAATATCTTCCTTATCAACCCTAAGGCTTCACACTTAAATAGCCAAATCTTTTAATCCCCGACAACACAAAAAATGATGAGCAAGGCCATTGATGTCACTTCTTGCATCATTTAATTTATCAATTATCGAACTAGGTGTGTCTTAGAGTTGTATGCGATAAGAGTGTTTCCATAAATTAGGGGGTTTTGCACTATAAACAGTGAATTTTGGTTGTAGTTTAGCTCCATCAAGAGCTCTCAGGAGCTCTTAGGAGCTGATTTTAACAACAGATTCCTAACTAATTCTAAAGACTTAATCCTATTTTATTTCTTAACTAATGATTGTTAAGACTCCAATAACTCAGTTCAAACTTATTTGCAATTTATCCATGGAAGAATTAAGCTAAAAACTGAATCTACTTTTCATTTAAAACTTGTAATAGAAATGTACTTGGAAAGGAAATCTATTTATGTTTGCAAAAAATAAACATTAATCTAGAAAGCAATAACACTAACTTCCATGAACAAATTCCAAACAAGCTTTAGTTTCATCTTTCCATAAGTCATCATTGTCTCTTCCATTAAAACTACATGCATTTTAAAATAACCAATGAATCTAATTCAATGAACACTAATTAAATCTATATCAAATGAGTAAATATAAATCTACAGTAAAGCATAATGAATTATTCTAAGGACTCAATGAATTTAATCTAAGAATATAAGCATTCACATTCACTAACAATGATTAACATAAATCAATATTCCTACTTTCCAATTAAGATGAACAATGCAAAGATTAATTGAATCAAAGAACATAACACAACTCACCTCCTTCGATTGAGCAGGCCCTCCTCTTCTTCTAGTGGGATTTAAACACTAAGATTCAAATCAACTCCTTATTTTCATTCCAATTGGCCAAAATAGGCGAGTAGTACAAAAGTGCAGATAATCCACATTACAATGCTAAAGCGAAATATTAACTAACTCCTAAACTAAACTAAGGATGGATATTTATAAGAATATCCACTTATTTGAATACAAAAATTGGCACAGCCCACCAAGATGCAAAACGGTAACAACTAAACTTAAATAGAACCAGAAGTGCCCTAAAGAAATCTACCACATGAAAGTAGTTGAATAGGAAGTTCTCAAACTGACTGAAGAAGTCAATTTGAAAACATTCATCAAGAGCTAGCTAGAGCGATCAGGAGCAAGACAAATTTCAAGTTCGTTAAACAGGGAGTTTAACACGTTCACCTCATAACATCAACACTTAATCAATTGAACAAAATCCTCAAAGATAAGATGCAATCAAGACAAAAAAAAGATCTCAACTTCCATAAAAATTTCATCATTAATCATCATTCAAAAGTAGGAAATTTAATGCAAAATACCATTTCTCATATATACTCCAATTAGTTAAATATAAGGCAAAATCAAAAAAACATTGAAGCATATAGTCTATCGCCAACATAGTTAATTAATATATAATAAAGTCTTTTAAAACATAAAAAGGATTAATTAAAGTGTCATTTCATGCACTCATCAACAACAACTCAGGTGATGTACTCACTTAGCAATAATATTTAGCATATTTTGAATATAAGAAACATATATGACTAATCTAATTATTGATGCAATGCTTTCTTCAATATTATCATAATGATAATTTTTCTAGGATATGATGTTAATATGGACCTAAAGAATCGATGATAAATGAAAATGTATTTGTTTGTTTAAAAGATTGTCTTCTGAGTGTCTGCAAACTTATTGGGAGGTAGGGTGTGAGGGAAGTGGTGCCTAAAAACCCTACTTAAGGTTCTGCCCCAAGACCCAAGGCAAGGATGGACCATGGAGGGATGGAAGTTTCCACTGAAGGTTCTTCCCAATTTGAAGGCATGGGTGGGCCATGGAGGGGTGGGGTCCCACTTAAGAATCTATCAAGGCCATGTAGAGGTGGTAGGCCTAGACCACTTATACACTCCCCCAACTATCCCCAATAGGGTAAGTGTCTTCTGAGGTGTTGGCAAGGGTAGAGAAAGCAGGTACAAGTGTTTCCCGTAAGCATGCCATTCTAAGTGTGGAATAGTCTTGGTCAGACGTTCCTACCACTTGGGGTGAAGAGGTGGGTATTCTTGGTCAGACGCTTGTTCTCGTGAGCTTAGATGGATAGCTTCAGGTGGATCTACCCATGCCACTCCTCATATGTCTTCACTATTGCTTTGTGATTATGTTTAGATTTTGGATATCTATATATTAATGCTAACATACATGTGTATATGTGGAAATGTTGTTAATATGGTGAATGCAGATTTCAATCCAAGGTTACTTCATTGGAGAAAATTTGTATTTGAAAAGAAGAAACGCTAACCCAATCAATAAGCGAATTCTAGGGAAAAGTCGGGTAAGAGAAATTGCAATGCAGAACATAGCATTAAGATATCCCAATCAATCTTTGTGGAATAATAACAATGGGTCTGGACTGAACTCTAAAATGGGCCTTTTCTTGTAGTTTTATGATTATTGAATTATAGAATGTATCTTTCAGGAGAAACAATGGCCATTCTCTGAGACATTTGGAAATGAAATCTTTTTGTACTTACTATGAAATTGATATTAGATAGTTTGGATGCTAGATTTATTTTCTTTTCATAACGATTAAAGACCTTTTTAGCTTCCAGTTTAGGTCATCAAAGGTAAAGGGAAAAGGTTATTTTCTAGGTCACTGCATGCTAGATACCAATTTGGAAAATGAGATTCCATTGTTGAAGCCCACAACAGGATTTTAAAGTTTTTCCATCTAACCTATAAATTCTTAAAATTTGTACATCTAGCTTTAGATCTTATTGACCAAGCTTCCAATAAAATTCAAAGTTATCAACCTACACAAGAGTACAATGTAGTAGAATAAAAATATGTCTTTAAAGCTTTATTTTTAAGTCTTGGATTGTAGTTACCACAGTCTGCTCATGAAAGTTTCAGAAGTTGTAGAAAATAGCAACCTATTTTTATTACAATACTATATAGTTTGATTTAATATCTTTTGGTTATAAAAATGCACTTTTGGTGTATTTATTGTATAAAAGTAATATATATTTTTTTAATATATATATTGGAGAAATGAACCTACCAAAAGGACATGTAGCTCAGTGGTAGAGCACCCCAACATGCACATGGGAAGTGCTAGGTTTAGGGAAGTTACATAGTTGAGATAGCAAAATCTATTTTCCAGAGTGAATGGACCAGCCAAACTTAAAAAGCTTTCCTTTTAAGAACATGAAAGCTTCTTTGTAATGAAAGATTGCTCAATGAGGTTTTCAAAATTGAAGTTAAGACTGCTTTGTTTTTATAGTATTTTAAAGGTCATTGTGAGGTTATATTTAATTATTCACTTTCTAATTCTTGACTACAATGATTATAAAATATAGTCTTTTGTTTAATAGGGTTTGTGTTAAGATGTATGAACAAAATGGAATGTGGGCAGTGCTACTCTAGCTTACTAATGCACAAGAGTTTCTTGTATGCATGTTGTAATGGGCAAGAGTATGTCTATAAGCAAAGATAGACAAGAACTTCAATCAACTATTGTTTTGGTTCCAACAGGTTAGACTTGTTTACATTTTTAGTTTTTAACATTGTATTCATTTGCTGATTTTAAATCATTTATTTGTAATTTCCATGGATGAGAGGACAACATTAGGGATTTTTATGCTATTTTGAAGGGTGGATGTTTATTTTTTCTAAACATACTTAGTTAAATTATCATACGATATCTATATTCAATTTTCTGCAAGATATAATGGGATTGGCAGTCTAACTGTAAACCATGAAGGTACAGGTGAAGCAAAGTAGCATTGTCATCATAACTTTATCTGATATACATTTATATTGGCATCTACTAAGAACTTTGTGTTGTCTAGGTGGGGTTATTTTATATAGATTTAGGTTTCATCCAAAATATTTGAAGAGATCAACTTTATGGATAAATTTTACAAGTTATAGCTCAACTTTATAGATTACCTTTATGTATCTCCATAAAGCCTTTTTTGTTAGTTGTCCTAAACCTAGGTTTGTTTAAAAGTCAGAAGTTTAGTTAGTGGTCATTTCAAAAGGTTTAGTGGTGGTGCATTTTTTATAGTTACAACTAGTCATTTCCTTGGGATGAAAGCAAACATCAATAAGTAAAACTATTTAAATGTTTAAATTAAAAAATATAGAAGGACTATACAACTCCAAAAATCTATAATATTTAAAATTAAATAAACCAAAAGTACTCAAATAAATGTCATTGAAAGCAAATACTAAGTATATTGGTATTTGGTAATCATCATCATTACACAAGCTATAAAATTTTAAATAATAGCCACTTAAAGGAAGCAGATGGGAACCAGGATGGGAATGCCATTATTTAAAAACATGATATGTTGTTGCTCAATGATTGGCAGTATTATCAATCAATTGATAAAAATTCAGTGTACAAACATCTTAATCCTTTTTATTGTTCCTCTTCTTACTAGTACCTCATTGAGCTTTGACAAGATAATATTCTGCTAGAAAAAACATGTATTGTTTCATGCAAATAAATAAATAAATAATTGAAAGTCCTAGTGCATTTCTTTCATTCTTTTAGCTCTTGCCAACCAAATATCAACACTTATCACTTAGCTTTTTGCTATCCTATGAGCATTGGTTTATTGTAGTTTTGGTTCATAACTATAATGTGAGACTTTGAACAGATTTCTCAGTTTCTCTTACTAGTAAGCATGTAAGAGATAAGTTAATTGTACTTGCAGGTCGATGATACTAATGCAGCATTCAAAGCTTTTGCAAAATCAAATAGTGCTTTTGCTGCTGCTAGTGATTTGAGTTATAGAGAACAGGAAATATCCGTGGTGAAAAAGGCTATCAATCTGAACTTTCATAATCTTGATGGACTACTCCATCTTGTAATCCCTACAATGGAATATGTAGACACATAAAAATGTTCTTATAATAATTTAATTTGTTCTATTAATTAAATAGGTTCCATTATCTATTTAATTAATTCATTAATATATTTTCCTCCTAAATTATTTGCATATCCAAACATTTATCCATTTCATTTAAATGATCCATTTGCATATTTCAATAATCCATTTCATAAATATTTATCATTTCATTAATCATCTACATATTCATAAATCATTTAAAACATTTGTGTAATTCATTAATCCATTATCATTAAATACACTTGCATAATCATTTATCCATTGCATATTGTATTTAAATCCATTACATAATCATTTATTCACATTCATAAGCTTCATTTGCATAGTCATTTTCTTTAACTCTATTTGCATAATCATTTACATAATCATTTAGTTCATTATCATTTATCTATTCACTAATTTCATTCACGCATTTATGAAATATTCATAAAATTCCACATAACCATTTATCCCACATTTCTTCTGAAATTTGGATCTTTCTCACAAGGACATCTATAAAATCCCGCTTCCTCACTTTTCAAACATCAACCCCAATTTCATTTTGATCAAATCCATTCTACATAGTCTCTTGTGCTTTTGCTGCAAAAATTTGAGAGCAAAGATAAGATCTTGTAGATAGGATAACTTTGGAGTGATTTTCCTTTTGAATGCATGTGTTTGATTTCTTAGTGATTAGTATTTCATTTCTTGCATTTGTGTTCATTTGTAAATACTTCATTGATATGATGTTGAATGCATGTTGATTCTCATTTGTGAATTCAAGGTTTTCATTTTCAGCATCATATTTATCTACATCTTTATATTGACATCTATAACATTATCTATTGAATCGATTCAATAGAAAATGTTATAGATGTCAACATAATCTTGTTGCTTCAACAATGGAATTTTGAATTAGAGAACAATATGCATGCAATTATTTCCGCCATTTACTTACATGAATGGGTTATTTCTTGCCATGTATTGCATATGAGTTACTACTTGTGTAAATTATCTTGCTTGAAGAATCAGAAATGTGCAAGGATTTGAACTGGGAAGCTGTATGTTAGAGATTTTATGTGAAAAGTATTGATATAAAATAAAAACATTAGTCTTCAATCTGGATTAAATGTTTGAAAGATGTTGGCAGATTCAATTTGCATTAAATCTTATAAATCTAGATTGTGACAAACTTTTTTTTATTTTTTTGATATAGGTATACAAACATGCCCAATTTAACCAATAACTCATAGGTGGTTAATATTCCTCAGTCACTAATGGTTGGACTAGGTATGTATTTGGCTCCATAAAGCAATTTTTAATTTTATATTATTTATGGTTGGTCATTAAATTTGGCATTGTTTGTGGTTGCAAATCTTATTTTTATGTGCATGTTCCTTAAGATTTCTAACCAGTTTCATTTTAAGCAAATCTACAAATGCTAATACAGTTAACATATTCAATTACAAATAAATGTGAATAGTAGCAGGCTTTGTGATCAATATATTTTGTAAAAATATTTAACTCTACTTCTATAAGATAAGGAACTTTGTACGATCTAGATGGACATGAACAAGGTGTCAAGGTTGTGTGGTAATAGAAGTTTATGCTTCACGCAGTTGTAATTTTCTCGAGGGTAAAATGCAAAATAACATATATTTTAATGATGTAGTTTTGGTGTCTGATTCTTTTGCAAAGCTTTCCACAACAACTATCATACAATAAAATAAAACTATCATATGAAGAAATGCAAGTAATTATGTTTTGGAAGGTCTTTGTAGTTCCCACATGATCTAGGATACATCATATTATATAAATTGGTGTCAGTTGATTTTTTTTCTTTCTTGACTATCTGTTCCTAGTTACCTGCACTTTTTTGGTTGGAAACTTGGTATATATATTAAAAGAGCAATTTCTCCATCAGGTTCCATGTGTAGAGTGATAGATTAAGCTTTACAGATTGTTACACTGCAGAACAAATTTTTTTTTTAATTAATTAGCTGGATTTTCTATTGGGCCCTACCCTTGAAATTGTGAGGGTTTGTTCACAGGACCCACATCCCATACAATTTCTTTGCAATGATACTTCTTTAACTAATGCTTTATCAGCAAGAAATATTGTTGCAATTGCAATTCAACCTATGGAGATCCTTCTTGCTACTTCCAACTTAACCTATTGGCCTACACTCTTACAATCTCCAATTTGTGCTCCCCCACCTTGAATGCTTGTCTTACCTCCTATTTCTCTTGCAAGGAATCTATCACACGTCTCCTCCATCTTTGTAATGTTCTCTTTTTGGTGATTATCCAATTCATGCACATTTAACTAGTTTCCAAGGGCTTTAGGAAAATTCACCGCCAGAAATTCATTGATGGAAAATTCACCATCAACAATTCACCGCCAAGAAAAATTCACCACCAAGTAAAATTCACTACAGCGGAAAATTAATGGCATTAATATTTTTTAATATATATTTTGAAAACTTTAATTTTATTAAAAATATTAATGTGGTTAATTTTCCCCACGGTGAATTTTTGGCGGTGAATTTTTTGTCGATGAATTTTTTGTGGCGGTGAATTGCTAGCGGTGAATTTTCTGTTGGTGAATTGCTACTGGTGAATTTGTCATATGTCATTTCCAAGTCTTTTGGAGTCTAATTAGTTTGTTAGGGAGAACTCCAACATTCTTGGAGAAGCAATTATTGTTAGGTTTGAGTTCAATTGTTGTTAGGTTGTTGGAGCCTTTTGATGCTTTCATAATTGATTTCCAACCTTTTGGGTGCTCTTGAAACTTCTTGGAGGAACAAACCATTTTTACATCGAGAGGCGTTATATTGAAGTAATCTTATCCACTAAAAATAATAAAAATAATATTTATTTATAAGGATAAGATGTTCAAAAAATATGTAAAAATTATTACTTATAAAAGAAAGTTTCTAAAATTTTAAAACATAACTATGAAAAAACTTTCCTGAATTTACTATTGAATACAAAAGTTGAAAAAATTTAAAAAACAAAAATATTATTTGATGTCTTTGTAAAATGTTTTTAATAATAGAAATAAAATTATAAAAAGAAAGAAAAACACTTATTCTTTTTAAATCTTTAGAATTAATACATTTCAAATTAGAAAATTTAATGAAAAGGAAATATCCTAAATTTACTATTACACAAAAAATATTCAAAATAGATGCCTCATGAAAGATATCTCTCGGCATATTTTATATATATTACTAAAATAATATATATATATAGACACATAAAAATGACCTAGGCTTGCAAGCTCTATTTTTCTATCTTTCTTCCTAGCATAATTAAGACATTTTAATTATGTCCACTTCTGACTATTAATTAAATAATTCATAATTATTTAGTTAATTCATGTCCTTTTTATTCCTCTTAATTATTAAATAGATAAATTGCATTTAATACATCACTAATTGACTAAGATCTTCTTATAATTAAATAAATTTCTTAATTTATTTAATTATCCTTGTCCAATATGTCACTAATTTTAAAAGTCTTCTCATAATTAAATAGATTCTTTAATTTATTTAATTATTGGTCACCTTCTCTAATTAAATAATTATTTTAATTATTTAATTGTCTCATTTGACATTTTCCTCTTTTTAGTAAATAATTTAAATTAATTATTTACTGTCATGTGGTCCCACCTTTTGAATTAAATTGATTTTTAATTCAAAATAGTCTCTTCCTCCAAAAATCAAATTAATTTCTATTATATTATTTGATTTTTCAGACACCTCTTTTTTTGTGCCAACCTTATCTCTTGTCACATGCATTGTCCACCCTTGATTTGATTTTCTAAAAATCAATCTTGTCCATTCATTTTGAATTTACCCTCATGTTGCCCTAACCCTAATTGTGGGTTGTTAAATTGAATCTTGTCCATTGATTCTAGGGCACTTGTCAATCTTCAATGTTGGCCATTCCCTCAAAATTGCATTTTCTATAAAATGACAATTTTGATCTCATTTTGTCACATCATGCAATCTTGTTTTAGGCAATTTCATGCTATCTAGATTTCTTGCACTCTTGTCATACTCTTGCAATCTTGTCATTATTGTCATCTTGTCATAGGCATACTAACATTTCATTTGGCATAATTTAGACATAGTTGCATGCTTACTAGTTGCATATTAGCATAGTATTTGCATATTGTCATCACAAATACTTCAACATTTGCTTAGGGCTTGTCATTGTCATTAGTTTGCCCATCATAAATTTGAGGGCAACATCATATTTGTAGCAAGTTGAGGTTTAATGGAGGTCATCCATGGAGATTGAAGACATTTGGTGAGATCTTTCATTTTGTTTTCATATTTCTCCTTTGCACTTCATTATTACTTTGGGTTTTTATGTTTATGCATTAGATTTGCTAACCCTAGGATAATTTCCCTTAGTTACATTGGTGAACCCGATGCCAAAATTGTGCATTTTCTATTTTTCTGTATGACATTTTTTTGTTTTGCAGCTATAGGTACGACCACGACGCATTTGATCTGCGTAACGACACATTCAATTTTCCATAATGCATTTGTTGTCCAGAATGTTGCATTCGCTCTATCGTGATGCATACGCTTTGTAGAGTGATGCACTTGTCAGGTCGCGACTCATTTGTCTTGCAAGTTGCCGCATTCATTTGACAGATTCTAGAATCTAGAACTAAGACGCATCTGTCACCCAGAACGATGCAATCACTCTACCGTGACACATTTGCCTAGTGACATTTTGCTCTCGAATTTTTCCAAATTTCACTTGATTTCTTTTTTGGCATTCTATTTTTTTCTTCTGCAATCTGTAGTCTAGAGGTTTTTTGGTTACTAATGGCTTGTTACAGCATGTGGCTTTGAGTCTTTCGTGGGTCTAAGGAATATTTTTGGAAACTACTAACTTGTGGTTTTGTAGGTTTGATTGTCCAAGGCTATCTTTTTTGAAACATTGTGCTTGTTGATTTCTAGATTAGAAAACACTTTAATTGGTGCACTAAAAAGAACATTGCTTGTCCTTTGCTTGATTGTGTTTTGGGTGGTAGGTGATTATGCTCTCACCTTGTGCAAACTAGGTGATCAGAAAACTAGACCCATCCATTTTGTGTTTACCTTGATTCAATAATCGAAGTATCCTCTCCCCTTGCGCACTTGTGTGATCCTAGGTGTAAGAGAAATGGTTATTGACTCTAGAATTTGGGCCTTCCTTGGTGGGAAAAAGTACTCACCCCAAGGTGACTCAAACTGACAATGGAGCTAAAGCCAAGCTACCCTCAATCAGTATATAAATGTGAATCCTAAGGGAAAGCCTAGGATTACAAGTGTGAATGTGTCATATGGACCAAGTAGTACTCACTAAAACCCTGTTGAGTGTAACCTCTTCAAGTTGGAGTGCCTCCTAAAAGGAGATTAATCTTGTGCCCCATGTATGGCCACTCGAACAGGGGTCCCGAACTAAACACCTTTGTGTAGTAGCCAAAATCCTTTTATTTGCTAGTGCAGCAACAGTCGTTGTGAATGCATCCACATCTTCGCAGTTCCTAGTAGAGGTGATCAATCTTCCATAAGAGTTTCATGGGGGTTGGAAGCTTGGTTGGGTTGAGAAGTGAGTGCAATGTAAGGGGGATCCCGTGTGGCCAAGCTTCTGGATTCAAACACTAAGAATATGTAGCTGGGGAAACCCACGTGGAATCTAGCGAATATTATCCTGGCCTAACCTAGGATCATGCTTCTCTTTATTGTGCTTGTTTCAAAAGAAAAAATATTGTGTTTTCCAAGTGCTTTTAGACATTCAAACAAAACAAAACATCACTTTTAGATCTAGAAACAAATAGTCAACATCAAACACTTCAAATTTTAAACCAAAATTACAAACAAATCAGACTTTTTGCTTTCTGTACCGCATTTGTTGCGACGCATTTGCCTTTCAAAATTCTGCATTCGCTCTACTGCATTGCATTCATTTTGTAGAACACCGCATTTTCCTGTTTCAAATTGCATTTTCTTTCTAGAAAGCCGCATTTGCAATACTAAACCACATTTTCTTTCTATAGAGCCACATTTGCTAAATCTGAGCCGCATCCACCATACAAAGATGCATTCGCCTGACAAAAACAAAAACCTGTCTCAGACAAGAAACCAAGTTCTAATCTGTCTAATTGCTATTAGACATCTTTTTCCAAAAGACTCTGTAAAAAACCAAACCAAAAATTTGCTCAAATTCTTCATCATTTGCATCTCTAGGTTGCTCTATTACCCATAGGTTATCCTTGCAAAAATCTAGTTTCATCCTTAAGGCATCATTATCTTCATTTTCAGTCCTTGTATCTTCATTTCATTTTTCAAATTTTGGACTAGGAAACCTTGCCTCACTTTGCAAAATCTTGACTTTCAAAAGTAGGTTATCATTGGACTTAGTCATTATTATCTTCTTTAGTCATTGTCCTTTTGTGAGACCTTTCCAACATAAGTCTAGTTAGGAAACCTCACTTGTCATTTTGTCCTTAAAAAAAGTCCTTTGATACTCCAAAATTGAGACATAGATCAAGCATAGGGTGGTTAGACAACCTTCTTCCAAATCATTTTGACCTTTAGACATCCAAATAGTCTTAGTCATCATCTTGCATATTTTATCCTTAAAAATCAAACAACAAAAAAAAAAAAATTGTCATCATAGTCCTCATTTGGCATCTTGACTTGACATTGGTCACCTCCTTAGTCAACATTACCATCCTAGTCTTCATTATCCTTTGAAATTAGTCATCTCATTTAGACAACATTGTCATATTGCATCCCTTATTATCAAAAATCCAAAAAACATAGTCTGCATTGTCATCCCCTATTATAAAAAATCCAAAAATATAGTCTTGCATTGCCATCCTTTATCAAAAAGACCAAAAACATAGTCTAGCATCATCCTTGCATTTAGTTTTCATTCCCATCATCTTCATTTGAGCAATCCCCTTTTATGGTTGAGACTAGGCTTCAAAGAAGGAGAAGACAAATGGAAAACTTTGGACAAGATTCCAACCCCAACATCAACAATAACACTTATGATCCAAATTGGACCTTTTTCGACCCATTTAACAACATGAACACAAAACCTCTCATCAACATGCCATCCTCGTCAGATAATCCCTTTGAACCATTCATATGCAGGGATGAACGTGGACAAATACTTGAGGAAGACATAGAAGTCGCAGTCCAAAATCCAAACGCAGCCTCCTTTGTGGAAGAAATGGTCTTACATGATAGAGATAGATATTTAACCACACTTCTAATTCAAGGATCCAAATTGCCACGTGGCTTTGACGTTAACACTTTGATACCAACATCACCCAACCCTAATGTCAACAACACAAACAATATGTCAAACTCAAGTCAACCTCAAAACATTGCAAACAATGCTTCTATTAGTGCCACCTCACAAACTATCACAAGTACCATTAATACCACCACCATTGACACAACCAATAAAAATAATCCCAACTCAATCAATGCCACATCCGTTGGGGGTATACCAAACATGTCATGAGCCATATCGCAACCAATGTCAACCATGACACAAGCCATGACACAATCAATTCCAACCATGTCCACAATTTTGTCACAATCAATTGGAGCCACTTTTGGGTCCTCATCAATGGGGGAAAGCTCTTCAAATACCATATTTGGAGCTTCATCTAGTACCATGGGTGCATCCTCATCAAGAGCTTCCATTGGTACATCATTCAATCCTATCAGAGGAAGTAAACTACGTGTCTTCATTCAAGGACCACAACCGAACATTAACACGTCATCACAATTCAACACCAATGTTTCCCAAGGGAAAAACATGAACATTCCCCATAGGAAATTCCAACAATTTTGACTAGGCAATCCAAATACTCAACACATGACATCATTTGGACTTCAAAATGTTCATAGTCAACATATTCCCCAAGTCTCAACTCAAATGGTTGGAGGGCATATTCTGACATACTCATCACATATTCACACTCATCAACAAGGCCCAAATCCAAACTTTCAACACCAACAACATGCAAACCAAAATACATCATACATGTCACAACATCATATCCCACAACAAAACACCAACCTTTTTTCACAACAAATGGGGACTCATGGCATATCTATCACTCCCTTTTGTGACACCACAAATAACCCCATAATTGATGTCATGCAAGCCAAAATGATGGATATGCAAAAGGAGATAGAAGAAATGCGAGCATTCAACAAGAAGTCACACATGTCATATGACCTATGTTTATATCCTTTCGACACCAATTTTTACATGCCACCATTCCCTCCTAGCTATGTGGCTGCCAACTTCACCAAGTACAAAGGCAAGATGAGTCTTATTGAACATATTTGAAAATTCACAACCAATTGCATGGACATTGCCTATGACCAAACTTACTTAATGAGACTTTTCTCTAAGAGCCTTATAGGTCCAAAACTTGAATGGTTCACCACCTTGAAAGGGATAAAAAACATGGGATGAACTTAAAGATAGATTCATAAAGAATTACTCATATAACATTGACATGGACACCTCAATCACTAGCCTATGTACTCTTACACAAGAAGATGTTGGCGAAAATTTTATCCCATTCTTCCAAAGGTGGAGAAGCCTCTCAAGTTGTTGTCATATTGATATACTTGAAAGAGAAAAGGTTGAAATGTTTTTCCAAACACTTGCAAGCCCACTAAAATACGGATTGCAAGTCCATTGTTGTTCAACATTTGCAGACTTAGTCAAAAAAGGTGTCTAAGTTGACAAAGCCCTCATTGCTAAAGGGGAATTAACATATGGTCCTAAAAACACAAACACAAATCCGCCCACTGACAAAAATAAGTATTGGGTCAAAAATAAACATGTCACCAATGATGGCATTATTGATGCCAAGGTTGTAAACACAATAGGACCAATGCTTGCTCTTAAAGGAACTCAGCTGCAAAACAAACCAACAACAATATTGACACCCCCCGTCAACAACCAAAGTGGTCAAAACAGTCAAAATCAAGGACAACCCCGCTAGATGAGACAATTCCTGAAAAGATGAACATACACCGCTTTGGGAGAGCCAATTGAGGATGTCCTTAAGAAGCTCCTTCAAAATGGTCTCATCACACTTGAGGATCCTAAACCATATGACCTGAGGCAGTTTAAACCATCATGGTGGGACGATAATGATTTTTATGATTACCATCAAGCTAAGGGACATAAAACATCCTCTTGTTGGTAGCTAAGGAACATTGTACAAGACCTTATTGAAAATCACATAATTGAAGTGGGTGGGCCACAATTTACATCCAATGTAGACTATACCATTCATAAGAACCCACTGCAAGACCATGGTTCTAATAAAGCTTACACATTAGGTCCCAATACTAATAACAATCAAGCCAATTATGCTCGTGTTGCATTCGATTATTTGGGAGGAACCACCATTAATAATGTCTGAACTGATGATGACTATGTCAATACCATAATTATCAAAAGAGCACCTGAATGCAATGTTACTACCCAAAGTGGTAAAGTCACTATAGCTGGTCCTCCACAACAACCAAAAATTACAATAGTTGGTTCATCTGCAAAGCAACCACAATCTGGCCCATCAACAAAATAGTCCCAACCCAAGAGTCAATTTAACCTCATTGACCAACTAGGCAAAACCCTTGTGCAAATATCTATACTTGAGTTGCTTTGTATTTTGCCCGCATATAAGGCTATACATGACAAGACCTTGCAAGATTCATTCATCCCGCAAGACATTGATGTCAACCAATTTGAGGCCATGGTGGGATACCTTACCAATCCCCTTCACGTAATATTTTTTGACCAAGATTATTCGTCATAAAAGACCAATCATAATGACACATTACACATTGAGGTTTTCATCCATAAGCATAAGGTCAAACGAGTTCTAGTAGATGGCGGAGTAGGGCTAAATATATGTTCCTTAAAACCGGTTAAGGCTCTAGGATTTTCTTATGCTTGCATGGACCCCATAAAGAGCATAGTCATAAAGGCATATGATGACGAGGAACGTTCCTCTCGTGGTGTGATCACTCTTCTTATCATAGTTGGACCAATCATTGTGGACACAACTTGCCAAGTCCTGGATCTTGAATTACCATATAACATCTTGCTCAGTCGACCATGGATTCATGCCCTCAAAGTCGTTCCATCCACTTATCACCAGTGCCTTAAATTTCCTTTTGACAGCACAAAAGTTGCCATATATGGAGACCCTGACCCTTTCCAATATTGCACTAACTTAAGGGGTATCTTCGAACATCAAATTCCCATTAACCGAGAGGCTCCTAGCTCTTTTTCTTCCAAATTCATTGATCTTTCCACACTTGCATCATCATCCACGTCTGCTCCATCCACATCATCTGCCCCGTCATCATCTTCCTCTCTTCTTAAGGCTGAGTCCACTATAAAGATCCAAGACCTAGGCTGTGGAGAATTCAAACTGAATATAACATATAGCATCATGACAATACCCAAGTCTCCAAAGGTCTATGGTTGGCCATGTTTCAAAATGAAACCAAAGGATATTTTTAAGGTGCCACCAAAAACAGCTTTCATAAAATGGGGAGACATGAACAACGAGGACATTGTTGATATAACAGGATGGATTTATAAAGAAATGGAAGATTAATGCCCATTACCAATTAAGAAATATGCAAAGGATATGACATGATGAAGGCTAAAGGTTATGATGGAACTAGTGGCCTGGATAGAAATTAAACTGGACAAAGAGATCCCATAGAACCTTCCAAACGACCAAAATATCTAATGTTAGGGTATGGTCTACCTAAAAATGATGATTGATGTACCAATGAACTCTCGAGTGAGTGCGTGAATGCTTCAGAAAGTGTCAAGACTATTGAGGAATCCCTTGCCAAAACTAACTCCCATGAGTGGGAACATGGCTCCCAACGATCCCTATGTGACTGTTGCCTTGATGACTTGTTCCTTGAACCTAGAGAACTTACCTTTGAACAAATATTTTGGCAAATGTTTAAAATTGACACAGCTAACAATCTGAAGATCCCAAAGAAGCAAGAAAGTTGGGATAGCCTCTTTGAGCCAAGGAACAATGACAAACCTGAATCATCTTCCAGTCCTATTAGCCATACACCCGATCCATCTGTCCAACCACCTAAAATTAATGACCATCATTAGGATTCATCTGAGTTACCACATGACACTACTGACCATAATGATAATCCTTTTGTCCCTTATTTTGACAATGAGTATGAGTCAAGTGAAGGAGAATATTGGATAGAATCTGATTGGGAATTAGACGATGACAACTTCATTTTCAATGTCTCAGAATATGTCTGCATGCTTTATGTGTCCTCCCCAAAATTCACCAATACTGACGATGGAATTCGCTTAGTCTACCCGCAACTAATTGATTGAGACCAACAAGGCTCACCAGTCTTGGACACATTTTAGAATGATGAGGCCATTGCAGAATTTATGGGACTATGTGAGGGAATAAATAATGGTGACCATAAGGTTGGATTTTCTATTGACCTAGATTATGTAGCTTACTTCGGAGAGACTACTCTATCCTCTAGTCGCAAAATGAAAAACAAAAATAAAATAAAAAATGAAACGTCTTTAGGTGAAAACCGAAAGGCACCTTCTGATGGTAAAAAAGTAAAAATAAAGGACGTATCTATAGGTGAAAACCTCTTTGAGGCTCCCAAAGATGGAGGACTGGACTTTCTCCCCGTAACTTAAGAGAAATCAACAATGCTTATAGAGGATACTATAGAATTCAACATATCAATGATAGAAGATCCCAAAAATGGTCCTCTTTGCGGCATCCTTGAAAGAAGAAGAGAAGCCTAAGTTCCACAAATTCTTGGCAGAACAAAAGATTAATTTTGCATGGTCATATGCCGACATGCCTGGCTTGGAGTTGTTTTTGTACCATTTGCCACTACTGCCAGATGTTAAACTAGTAAAATAGAAGTTGCACAAAATGCATCCTCAGATTGCTTTGTTAGTCAAGGATGAACCCAAGAAACTATTAGACGCAGGATTCATACGGTCCATCGACTATGCTGAATGGATATCCAATCTTGTACCAGTAACAAAACCAAATGGTTAGATCTGCGTTTGCACAGATTTTAGAGACTTAAACAAATCATGTCCACAAGATGACTTTCCATTGCCAAACATAGATATCATAGTCAACCTCATGGCAGGGTATGAGATGTTGTCCCCCATGGATGGTTTCTTAGGATATAATCAGATTCATATTGCCCCTGAAGATCAACATAAGACAACATTCACTTGTCCTTGGGGTACGTACTGTTGGAACATCATGCCTTTTGGTCTTAAAAATGCAGGCACCACGTATTAGAGAGCTATGAAAATGATCTTTCATGACATGATGCACAAGATAATGGATGATTATGTAGATGACCTCTTGGCCAAATCTTTGACAAGAAAAGATCACTTGAATGTATCAGACAAAATCTTCAAGAGATTGGAAGAATATAAGGTCCGCTTGAATATGTAGAAATGTGTCTTTGGCGTAACATCAGGAAAACTTCTGGGGTACATAGTTTCTCGAAGAGGCATTGAGGTCAATCCAGCCAAAGTGAAAGCAATATTAGATATGCTTCCTCTAAAAGGGATAAATGAACTCAAGACATTACAAGGTAGGGTACAATCTATTAGACGCTTCATAGCACAATTGATTGATAAGTGTCAACCATTTCAGTATCTTCTGCACAAGGGTATCCCCTTTGTGTGGATAAATAAATGTCAAGAAGCCTTTCAATTAATAAAATATTATCTCTTGTCACCACTTGTTTTAATGCCACCAATCAAAGGGAAACCTTTGATCTTATACATTTCTGCAACAACTTCAATACTGGGGGCATTATTGGCACAAAATGACCACGAAGAAAAGGAAAGGGCCATATACTACATTAGTCAGACACTGGTCGGATATGAGCTAAACTATACATCCATTGAACATGCATGTCTAGCAGTTGTCTTTGCTGCCCAAAAGCTGAGACACTATATGTTGAATCATAGGACACAGTTGGTAGCAAAGATTGACCCCCTAAAATATCTTTTGAGTCGCGCAACATTGACAAGACGTCTGGAAAAATGGGTCATGATCTTGAGTGAGTATGGCATTCAGTATGTGGAAAGAAAAACCATAAAAGGACAAGTGATAGAACACCAACTGGAAGATGCACCTTTACAAAGTGATCATCCATTAGTGGCAGATTTCTCAAACGAGTCCATATTCCACATAGAACCTAAGTCACCTTGGAAGCTATTCTTTGATGGGTCTCATACCAGTCATGGCTCAAGGGGCAAGCATATTGTTTATCACTCCCCAAGGAGACTCCATCCCCAAATCATTTTGAATTGCTTTTCCATTCACAAACAATGTTGTAGAATATGAGGCACTTGTGACAGGACTTAGAATGGCAATAAAATGGAAAATCAGAACACTTCATGTGTATGGAGATTCTTAGCTGGTCATCAACCAAGTTAATGATGAATATGACACTAAGGATGAGAAATTAATGCCCTACAAATGGATGGTTGAAAGTTTCCAGAAACATTTTCACATCTTGACTTTTGAACAAGTTTCGAGGATGCAGAACAAGGCAGCTAACACAATGGCTACAATTGACTCTCTCTTAGACATCCCAAGTAATGTGCCACAATTTGAATTTTTGGTAGAACAGTTGTTAGTCCTTGCATATGATATTCCAGAATCAGAGATGGTATGCGAGCTTGTTGGTCCCGATTCTTCCTAGTACCAAGACATTTATGATTACCTCAAGTCCCAAAGTCATCTTCATCATTAGGTGGACCAAAAATGTGTTAATGCTTAATTGTAATCTAAATGAAAACATAAAACACTAAATGAAACCTTAAACTAAAGCAAACAAAATCTTCCAGCCGTCCCATTTTTCTCTATCCACAGAGATTCTTTTGAAGCTTTTTGGCTCTCAGATTGTGTAAGCTTCTCCAAATGGCTGCTGCAGAACGAGTATGCAAAGGAAAACTATTCTATATGTTGGTGAAGATGGAATTGTTGATACGGATATGGACAGGGGCTGTGATTATGCACAGGGGCTGTGAATGATATGTATCATGAGTCTATTGCTATTGCTATGATTCTATGCTATTGCTATGAAAATGTATCTATGAATGCTGGGAATACTATGCAATTTGCCTATAGTTTACTTGCTTAAAATTCTATATGATTTTGGAGCTGTCAATCCCGAAGAATCTACGGCTATGAATCCATGATTGACACATCCAACTTAACCTTGCTATTGATGGGCTGATATTTAGAAGAAGAATAATAATTTAATCTTTATTTGAATAAAATATTCAAACAAGATTATTGATAATTAATATAAATAAATCAATCGGAAAGAATGAAGAAATACAAATAAATTATTTAAATTTATTTATATGCAGATAGAATTTGAAGATTTTAATTAAATATTAAAAATATTTAATTAATTACCAGACAATGTGACCATTTTAAGGTGTATACAAGCCATTCTTCCTAGTACCAAGACATTTATGATTACCTCAAGTCCCAAGTCTTTGGTGTTGAAGCCATAATGCCCATCGAGGTCAAAATTCCATCCTTACAAGTCTCCTTGAAGGGTATGGTAGATGATGAAGAATACAGACAATCACGGCTACACGAGTGGAGATGCTAGAGGAAAGAAGACATAATTCCCTGAACCATCTACAGGCATATCATAATCGACTATGTCGCAGTTATAACAAGAAATTCATGGTTAGGAAGTTTGACATTAGTGATTTAGTCCTCATGCAGAATCCTAAAAATTAGGCTGACAGAGAAAAACCCGGCAAGTTTGAACCAAATTAGCTAGGTCCTTACATCATCATATCTTATTTTGGTTATGGATCATATCAGTTGGCTACTCCAGATGGTGAACAATTGACAGAGCCTATCAAAAACCTTAAAAATACAAAAATAATAATTGAAAAACATAAAAAATCATCACCCTAATGAAAACTTGGCAAACAGGCGTCTTGGTGACACCAAAAAATAAGAAAATGAAAAAAATAGTAAAGAGAAATAATTCATCCAATAGTGAAAACCTGGTAAACAGGCGCTTTGGATAAGTATCGTGGTAAAAACCTAGAAAACAAGCGCCATGCATAGTCGGTCATTGCTCTGCCATCTACTGTCACTCTATCTGCCTTAGTCCATAATAAACAATCACTTCTTTGACACCACCTTGAAACCTATCACAAAACCCCTATCATTTCCTCCCATGGATGATAATGATTGACATCAAGTCCTACATATCACCCTTTTGTCGCTCGCACACATCCTCTCTACATCTGTCTTATTGGCTAGTCTTGGACCTGACTAGGGGAAAAATTTCATTGTGTGACTATAGTGGGTATCGCACATGGTCTCACCAATCAAAAAAGTCTTGAAAAAATCATAAAAATCATAAAATGTCCTAAAAATTGAAAAATGTCTTGAGGGAAGCACAAGAAAATCAAAATATCTTGAAAACCCAAAAATAGAGTCATTTCTTGTCACGTTCGTCGAGTCAGTCAGTCTTGGTCATTTTTTCGAACTACATTATCTCTGCGCATTTGCTACGTAGGAAGGCTCAACTTTGAGCCCCCGAGACATTAGGTCAGTCCTTTTAGATTTGTCAAAATAAAACCATGGCTCAGTCTTTGGTCATCAAGACAAAGTCATTGGTCGTGTCAAACTACGAGGTCTCTAAGTGTATGACGTAGGCAAGGCCATCAATCGATGAGCCCTCAAGGCCGCACTAGGTCAGTCCATTAGGGTTCATGACATTGCATTGGCACACACATCAAAGATCTTCAAGTCAAATACGTTATCTCAAAACAAGTAAACTATAGCAACCAAACTCTAGCAATTCATCCATAAACATGTCAAATACATCATGTCAACATTGACATGTAGTCAAACAACAACCAAACTTTAGTCAGACCCAGTCAAAATCGGTCCAATAGTCAACTCTTGGTTATTCTTCAGATGAGTCCTTCTGAAGAACAACCTCTGTCATTTGAACCTTAGGATGTGTCCTTCCTAGGTATTGTCATTGTCATTTGGAATTTCGAGGGGTCCTTTGGACATTTGAGGATTGATCTTCTTGGCATCGACATTATTCAAGATATGTCCTTGAACTTTGACACTTTGACATCATTAAAAATGACACATTTGGCATTCGACACTTCGACATCATCAAAACCTAACATTCAAAAAAATTGGCACCTTTCGGCATTCGACATCATCACACTTGGCATCTTGACATTAAAACATCTGGCATTTAGACACACTTGGTAAACACTTGGCATTTGTCTTTAGCTTTTTCATCATGTTACTAGTTTCTCAGCGATGTCCTGACAATAGGATTTAATAGAAGCAACGATGTATCATGATGATTGTCTTGTCTTGTCCTTTTGGTAGTCATGTTGCTAGTTCCTCAAGGATGTCTTGGCAACATGATTTAGAGGAGCAACGATGTTTCATGAATTGTCTTTCTTGTGTTTTTATGCTTCTGGTTGGTTATGACAAAAAGACTGGGGCAATTGTGCTCTTGGTATGAGTCATGATCATCCTTGTCTGTGACTGCTTGTCTTATGTGATGGTATGACCTTGCACACCTTGATTTATGTCATATCATGGTGTTTGTTGGCCATTACAATAATTCACCCAATGATGATTAAGAGCAATAATTATTAAAGTCCTATTGTAATATGTTGAAGGATTTGGTCTTCGTGCTAACATTCATCTCCTTTTTTCATGTCCTTTTGTCTCGTCCATTTCACGATGATATCCTGTGACATACAAAAATATAAGTGTATACATGATCATACAGGCATTGTATTAGGTCCACACATACGTCATTTGCATAAACATTTCATCACATATTGCATCATTCATATATGGTCATACATTAACATCATCATAAACATGACATCCATTCAAATAAATAAAATTATTCACGTCTTCATCGTCCATGGCATAACATCATCATGACATATACATAAGCATTACATTTATCATGGAATCACATCATAAGTAATCATCATAAAGGCATACATGACATGGCATATAAATAACATCATCATCATCATAAGAATCATAAAGGCATAAGTCACATAGGCATCACATGATAATCATATCTGCATCATCATAATCGTCGTCACATAAACATACATCGTAATGCATCAATCACATCAAATCATATAACACATATAGGCCGCATCAAAACTGCATCATATATATTAGCTCAAAAACAATGTCACATGATAGAGTCACAAGATATCTCAAAAATATGAGCTTGCAGGCTCAATGGTCAAAATATACATGTCATAACATATGTGTCTACAATGTCCTAAAGTAAGATAATAACAGGGTTATGATGTGCTCTCCTCATCTCGTCGAGGAGAAGATCTGGTAGACTGATGCTCTATCAAAGGAACAGATGCCATCATGGTAACTGTCACCTGTGCCTATGATATTGAAGGATCTGTCATCGTAGTTTGTACCTGTGAAATTAATTGGATGGCCATTGAGGGGTGCACTTACGCTATAAATGATGGATCTACCATGAGAAGTTGGTTGTGTGTGGACTTATGCTCTAATCGAGATGACCTGTGGTTGTGCCCTGACCTGTGACTCGAGGCATGCCTGTGGGAGTGACTAGATTTGTGCCCTAATGACTGCCCTGAGGAAGTGGACCCTCCTGCACTACTCTGGCTACCATTGCCACTCCCTAACCTGTTGTTGTTGCCTGTCCTCATTTGTGTCTGTGTCAGAGTGGGATCTCTCCACTTGGATGGCATTGCCTACTCATATAGTAATTTGTATCTTCCAAGCCAAGCGCTCACTCTAGAAAACTCCCATGCCATGTTTGTTGATGGTACTATGCATAGGCGTGAAAACTTTGTGCACCACTAAGCTGCCTCCTATTGTCAAATCATTGCCTGATCCCGCTCCACCCTCGTCACCTCTAGCTCAGCTTGCAATGCCTTGACCTATGTTGCGCTCTCATCTAATCTCCTCTACAAATATGCCACCCTTTGAGCTGTCGTAGCGTCATGTGGCAATGGCGATCCAAATGGTATCTCCTCCTCTCCCTCCACCATGCTCCATCTTAGTAGCCTCTCAGCCTCATCAATGGCCTCATCATCATCATCCTCTTCCTTCGCATCCTCCTCTCCACTGACTCCCTCATCCCATGACATATCAACTTCCATCTCAGCCTCCTGTCCAACCTCCTACTCCTGTCTGGCCTCCTCCTCGACCACATGCTCCTCATGTCTCTCCCCCTCCTCGACCACATGCTCCTCATGTCTCTCCCCCTCCTGCTCTTGTCTGGCCTCCTCCTCGGCCACATGCTCCTCCTGTCTCTCCCCCTCCTACTCCTGCCTCAGCTTCTCCTCCCCCTCGCTTACCTTGGGGATAACATCCAGTGGTTCTCTCACCACACATTGTCGTACCCTCCTAGCCTACCTCCCACCATCTCTCCTCCACCTCCTGCCATCCTCATCATCATCCCCATCATCCCCGTCTCTCCCCCCACCCTTGCCTCCATCTTTGCCTCTATCTCTCCCTCAACCTCTACCTCTACCCCTATCTCTACCTCTACCTCTTCCTCCCCATCCACCTCGCAGCACATGCGGTATAACTGATCTCCTGTCAATCAATGTTGGCCCATCCAAATCTGTTAGTGGCACTGGATGATGCGTCTGCCACCATAAATTAAAATCAGTAGCACCCCTGGATTTGTAATCCCACCCCTCCATCCCCACTACTATGCTACTAGCCCATCAATCTGTTGCTCTATGAAAGGTACTGAAATAGGTGGACCCCAGGCTGACTCTCTAGATGATCTAGCATACTCGGCTGTGCCTATTGGTACACCCTACTGCTCACCGAACTACCATAACACTCTTTGTGGCAGGTACATCTCTATGATCAACTAACTCTACGTTGTCCTGCCAATCAAATATCAAAACTATTGGCACAAACTAAGATGATCATCCTCACCCTCCCACTGCCTGCAGTCCCTATATGGCCTCCAAATGAATGATATTAGAGTGTCGATCTGATGCCGCCACCAACCTATCTCCCCAACTCTAGTCTATTTTAGAGAGCACCGATATAATAGTAAACATAAGGCATGCCATCTGCCAGTTGCGGTCTCTGGATTGGAGTTCGAAAGATAGCAACATGCTCCCATGCCCAAATCATCAAAAGAGTCATACCACACCCAATGCTCGGTGCCCTCTCGTATGCTACCTCATGGAGCTAATGATATAACATACCAAGCAAGCAAGGCCCCCAGGCATAAACGGTCCTGTCCCATCTCATCCCGACCAGAACATCTCCCCAGCCAATGGGAAGCCCGTGTCCTTGACAGTCTGGAATCAGTACCTTGCCAATCAATGTCACTAAGAGTGCATCAAACCGGCCATAATGCTCTGCCATAAACTCCCAACGGATCTCATACCCCTCGATACCCAGTCCTGCACCCTAGTCATGATAGTAAGTTGTGAATGTTTGGTAGTCGTGTTGTGGGTCGTATACAATCTGCTCCCCTTAGATCGACAGATGCAGAATACAGTATATATCCTCAAGAGTCATAGTGGCCTCTCCTATCGGTAGGTGGAACGAGCATGTCTCTGAGTGCCATCTCTCACATAGTGTAGTCAATAGTCCCCTATTTTCCTAGATAATGGGCATATAGGTGACATAATATAAACCCAACCGCATCAACCATCGTTGCTCCCTCTCGCTTAGCTGATCTCAGAATCTATAGGTCGATGGTCTACTCTCGCGCATGTAAATGGGCGCTAACTGTCTCTACACATGGCAAAACAGCCCGTCAATGCCTTATGGAAAGTCATCATTATCATGTGGTTAACTCAAAAGCATTCAGAATTTGAAATCAAACAAAGTCAACCATTGGTCAAATTCAAAGTCAAATGCATCCCATTGACTTCATTTGTGTCACGGAAAATCATTTGTGTCGCTCTGTACTTCAAATGTGTCTCGATCCGGTGATCGCGTCATTCTAGCTCACACTTGCATCACATCAGTGCACTTGTGTCACAACTTTTTGCAGATGCGTCCTTTCGTTCAAATGCGTCATTTTCTTTCGCAAATGTGTTGCAACTTGAAAAATACGATGATACACCTTTCGATTGTAGTGCAAGTTTGCGAATGAGTCACACTTTTTTGCCAATGCGTCACACCCAAATGTCTTATCCTAAAACCATTTGCATTTGCATCGCGACACATTGAATGCATCGAACAGGAACGCGAATGTGGCTTATGCGTACACATATGCATCACAATGCATTCATTATTGACCCTAAAATTTGCACGAAAAATGATAAAATCACAAAGTAAGATAGGGATACATACTACTGGCTCTAAACCCTTTGGCTGCCTGTAAGTCCGCACGATCTCCCCACGATGCTCAGCCACTAGAATCACCATGTTTGCTAAGGTCCTCCTCGCTTTGAGCTCTCAAAATTACTAAGGTAAATAGTGAAAATGAATTGACTTTTACCCCATTGTCAACCTATTTATAAAGTCAAAATGGCATTTTTCAAACCCTTTATTGTTGGAGGCTCCTTTGACTAACTTTGACCATCCGTTTGGCTGCCCTAAACTCCTTGAAATCAGAAACCGTCTGCGCCATTGTCTTTCTGGTCACTAAATTGACTTATCGGGACACTTTCCAAATTTTCTGTCACCGGCCCAAAATTTGAAAATTTTCCGAGGGGGCATAGATACTCCGTACCTTCATTGGGGCATGACTTTGACTTATTTTTTCGCCACAATGTGACAGGCTGCATTATGACAAAGAGGGGCAAAATGTAGACACATAAAAATGACCTAGCTTGCAAGCTCTATTTTTCTATCTTTTCTTCCTAGAATAATTAAGACATTTTAATTATGTCCTTGGTCCACTTATGACTATTAATTAAATAATTCATAATTATTTAGTTAATTCATGTCCTTTTTATTCCTCTTGATTATTAAATAGATAAATTGCAGTTATTTATTTAATATGTCACTAATTGACTAAGATCTTATAATTAAATAAATTTCTTAATTTATTTAATTATCCTCGTCCATTATGTCTTCCTGATTATTATTTATTTATTTAATATGTCACTAATTTTAAAATTCTTCTCATAATTAAATAGATTCTTTAATTTATTTAATTATTGGTCACCTTCTCTAATTAAATAATTATTTTAATTATTTAATTGTCTCATTTGACATTTTCCTCTTTTTAGTAAATAATTTAAATTAATTATTTACTATCATGTGGTCCCACCTTTTGAATTAAATTGATTTTTAATTCAAAATAGTCTCTTCCTCCAAAAATCAAATTAATTTCTATTATTATTTGATTTTTTAGACACCTCTTTTCTGTGCCAACCTTATCTCTTGTCACATGCATTGTCCACCCTTATTTGATTTTCTAAAAATCAATCTTGTCCATTCATTTTGAATTTACCCTCATATTGCCCTAACCCTAATTGTGGGTTGTCAAATTGAATCTTGTCCATTGATTCTAGGGCACTTGTCAATCTTCAATATTGGCCATTCCCTCAAAATTGCATTTTCTATAAAATGACAATTTTGATCTCATTTTGTCACATCATGCAATCTTGTTTTAGGAAATTTCATGCTATCTAGATTTCTTGCACTCTTGTCATACTCTTGCAATCTTGTCATTATTGTCATCTTGTCATAGGCATACTAACATTTCATTTGGCATAATTTAGACATAGTTGCATGCTTACTAGTTGCATATTAGCATAGTATTTGCATAGTGTCATCACAAATCCTTCAACATTTGCTTAGGGCTTGTCATTGTCATTAGTTTGCCCATCATAAATTTGATGGAAACATCATATTTGTAGCAAGTTGAGAAGGTGTAATGGAGGTCATCCATGGAGATTGAAGACATTTGGTGAGATCTTTCATTTTGTTTTCATATTTCTCCTTTGCACTTCATTATTACTTTGGGTTTTTATGTTTATGCATTAGATTTGCTAGCCCTAGGATAATTTCCCTTAGTTACAATATATATATATATATATAGTTAGAAAGTCACCTTGTTCCCTCCAATTATTGTCCCTAGTCTTCAATATCACTTTGGTATGATACAAATTGAAAAATTATATCATTGGGGCGCTTTCTGCAACTTGGACATATTATTGAGTTGTTTAATTAATATTTCACTTAAGTTGTCCAATGTTGGAAATATCAAAAGGGACAACTAAGTGTAATAGCTCATTTTAAAGGTGTTGAAACGTTATTTCTAATGGGTGCTTTGGAAAAAAGATTTTATTCATGAGAACACATTATTATTCTTCAAAAAGGTGAAAAGTGCTCCATAAAATTAATTATTTACTTTATAAGAAGAGTTTTGGAGCAAATAAGGAAAAAAAGGTTACATTTTATTGCTTCAAAAATTTATAAAAGGACATTGAGGGTTCATTGTTGGGGTTGTTAATTGATATTGTTATGTTGTTGGATTGAACTTGTGATTTCTTCTAATCTTTTGAAGAAGAAAACCCGCTTAATGTTTTTAGTTTTAGATTTGAAAAATAATCCCTAACTACTCTAAAGTGATTTCATTTCAGAGATCATCATTGTGCTTCAAAATCAGAGTACTAGTTTTGAGTTGCAGATATTAGAATAATTTGTGGAGATTTTGTAGTGTTTTATTGAGGATCTTTGAAGGCAATTTTGAGAGTTTTATAGTTGGGTTGTACCATTCCAACAAATCGCCTCATTGTGGGTAATATGCCGAGGGTTTCATTTCCCTTGTTTTCTATTTACACTTCATTGTTAGTCTTGCAAATCATACAATTTCATAGAGTTGATGATGGTATTGAGGCTATACCAATTCCTACACTTGGTCATACACTAATTGAAGCTTGGCATGTGATTCCTTGGGCTAGGTGCTTCGTTCATGGGTGATTTTTGAGGTTGTTTTGAGTTGCCAGTTTTATTAGATCTCTCTATCATTTGAGTGTTGGAGATTGGGCCATTGGTGGTGTGATGAGATGTGTGTTAGTGACCAGAGGTGTTGTACAATTCTAGTATAGGTTATATCAGACCATGGATTGATAGTATTTTTGCTGTTGGGGTCTTGTTTTCATCTTGTTTTGGACATTGGAGAAGTTTGTCACAATTTGTAAGTTGTTTGAAGGGTGTACAACAATGGGTGGGAAAGTTTGGAGCACTATTATAGACATAACAAACCCTTTACAACCCTATTAACACCATAAATAAAGTGTTGTAGACTTGCAACGACTCGTATTTCTTGTCTAAGGTATCTTATATGTTGAGCATTTGATTATGTTGATTATCCATGTGGTTTGGATTCATTTTGGGGTGATTCATCTATCCTATTTCATAACATCTCTTGTATTAATAATGTTCTTTTTTTTTATCAATTTTTAATTAGTGATGATATTGTTTATGGATTGACATTGTAAGCTTTAGATGATCATATCATCAAAGAACTTCCATTTCCTAATCTTTATTATTGTAACATTGGATGGTAGTAGAGCCATTGAGCTTTTATTGTTATTTGTTGATACTCACACCTCTGAATAAGTGGTTAATTGTAATCACTCACCATTGGAAAGTAGAAGAAGAATGTTTAAATGTTTTCAAATATCCCAATGAAAAATGGAAGTGTCATTGTAATTCTTGTTGAATAAGCGTATGATTTCCTTTTATGTTGCTTTCACATCCCACTAAATAAGTGAAGCTTGAAGACCATCGGTTAGACAACCAAATTCACAAAGGTACCCATCTTTTAATATTTTCTATTATTCTTACAATAAATTTGGACATAAGACAATGGAATGTAGAAGCAAAATGAATCAGAATGTTTCATCTTTTTTTGGTCAATGTTTTACATACAAGAAATTTGGTTATAGAGCTAGTGAGTGCAGAAGTCAAATAATGAATGGATATAACAATGGTAGAATGGCTCAATCTTTCAAAGGCTATTGTTATATATGTTATAGATTTGGGCATAAAGCTAATCAATGCAGATATAGAATGAATGGAAGAAATATTGGATAGAAGAATGTCTTATGTTACAACTGCAATAGGCCTGGACACATTTCTAAGTTTTGCAGAAGCATAAATATGAGGGATAATTTGAGAAAGAGGAATGAACTAGTAAAAATGATTGATCCAACAAAAACAAAGAAGGAGATGGAAAAGATTTGGAGAAATCAGGAAGAGACATAGGTTAAAGATGAATTTGTACCAACATCCAATGTAGATGTTTCCTCTTGAAACTAAGTTGAGAGCTTTGAATCAGGGGAAGCTTTAATGAATATCTTTTATCCCTTGCCTTGAAGAAAATGGTGTTGATGCCTCATCACAAAGATATGTGATGTAGATCGACATGCTTGATCTATTGGTGAAGATTGTGGAAGCAAATATGATAATTCGGAAGTTTATGCAGCATTAGAAGTTGACTGTGCATACAAATAAAGGGTCACCAACTTTATTGTTTGAATCATTAATTACAAAATTTGGTTAAGATTTGGAGGGTTATAAAGTGATTTTACTTAGCCAATTTCATTCATAACGAGGATTAAGAAGAAGTTGAGCAACATGAAAGTGATTTGGAGTGATTAAAGTTATTTGTGACTTGGTGCATTGAAACCCTAGTTCGTCAAATGAAAGAAAAGGTATTTACAATCTCAACTCTGTCCTAGCTTTCAAAAGAACTTTATTTGAAAGTAGTTTGAATTATTTGCAATGGCTACACCAAGGGTTATAGAGATTACTAAGAAGCCACAACCCAAATTTAAGAAATACCTTGCAAAATCAATATAAGATGACTCATTAGGCGCATGTTCCATATTGAGTTTTTCCAATAGAAGATATGATCAAAACAAGTTATCGAATATGTGGATGAAAAAGAATTGGCTAGAGACAATTTTTTCCTAAAAATAGAATATCAAAACCTATTCGTGAAGAAATTGGATGTATGGAAATGGTTTCTGAATTTTTGTTTTGATGAAAAGTGGGTTAGAATGGCGTTAAGCATAATCCAAGATAAATTTGTTTGGACTAACATGCTTAGAATGATAACAAAAGAGATAATTAGAGAGGTTATAGGTCTATGCTTCACCAGACCTATTCCTATATTGAAATCAATCAAGAATGAAGTGGTAATGGAACTCACTGGTACAACTTATGATAAGAGGGATCTAGTAGTAAATCCCATCAAAAATCTAGTTGTGAGGTATGTATCAATGCTAATTGGTTATAAAATCTATTTCACAAATAGAGATAATTTTGTATCTACCACCACAATCAATTTGGCATATGAGATGGTGGAAAAAGGTGCGAACTATGATCCTTATGAGTTGCTAAGACAAAAATTTATGGAAAATTTTAAACAAACAAAGGAAAAGAAGTATGCACTTAAGTATGGAACCTTGGTTATGTGTTTGCTTTTCTATTTCCTAAAGGAACTCCTCAAAACTAGAAGTGTGGAATGGTTACAAGGAAGACCAGTTGCTCACCAAGTCAAAGATTTTATGAGTGATCTTGGTGATGGGAAGGCACAAGATGAGACACTTGTCACTTTCTTTTCATTTTTTCAAAAAAGGATGCATGAGAGAGATAAAAATCCAAGGAGATTTGGTAGAACCTCTACCACCCCTCCTGCGATTTAGAAGTCCTCTGGGACAAGGCAACCTGTTGGGAGAAAAGGAAAGCAACTGATAGTACATTGATAAAGGAGAAATCCCCTTCGGTTGTGTAGACTACAAGGGCTGAGAAGAAGAAAACTACCACAACAACACCACTTGCCACTCCTATAAAGAGAAGACCAAAGCAAAAGGATTTTAGAGAAAATAATGTGAGAGTGAATGTAGAAGAAGAAGAAGAGGAAAAGGACCATAGTTGGTCCATAGAAGGAAGAATGAAGCTTCACAAGGTGAAGCTAGTGTCAAAAGAAAAAAGGTTTGATGTTATTGACACAAACAATCAAGACAAGATAGAGAAAGAGAAGAAAGAATTTGAAATACACATGAGAGAAGAAGAAAGAAACCACAAAGAAAGGGTCTCTAAAATAGAAGAGTAGAGCAGAAAAAAAAAACTTTGGATGAAGTGAAGAAGCAAAAAGTAAGACCTCATAGTCCTATGAAGGTAGAGGCACTTGTAAATGGAATAATTCAGCATGATATGCTTGGAGAGACTGCTACTTTGTATAAAGAGGTTAATGACACAGATAAGGCCACAATAGTTGAGGCCATTGTAAAATACATCATAATGCTTGAAGTAGACATGAGGAATATACAAGAGAAGTTACCTGCATAGCTTTGGAATGCTTTAGTGAAGAGAAGACAAGAGGCTATTGATGAAGAGGCCAATATGAAGGCATATGCTCTCAAAGTGATTAGTGCTCCCCTATTTGCAGATAATAAGGCCACATTGGCCCAATTGTACACAAAAGAACTAAGAACAAAACAAAGGGTAACAATATTGATAAGCAGAGACAAGGATGATCATAAGAGACTTTGAAAGGAGACTGCTGATAAGGTTGTAGACCTAGTACAAAGGCTAGGTATGTCCGTAGAATGCAAGGATCCTGCTCCGGAAGTTGTTACTACAAAAGAAGTTAAACACATTGATGCTCAACATGAGCATGTGATAGATGAAGAACATATTCAAGACAACGTCCCTCTAGAAGTGGAAGAATTGGCATAGAAAGATGAAGAAGCAAAGAAAATATTGAAGGAGTGACTGTCACCATAAAAGAAGTAGCATGGGAAGATACTTCTCTTCCTCCGATGCATGAAGAAAATGTTGAAATGGTAGAAGATAAACCAAAAACTCCTCTTCTGAATAACCCAGACCAATCTGTAGAGGAAGATGTGAATAAAGATGTTGAAGAAGAAACTAGTGATGTAGAGAAGGAAGATGAGGAAGAAGATAATGAGAAGGAAAGTGAATATCAGGATGAGGATACCTCTGGAAATGTAAGAACAAAAGAAGAGACACGTGTGAACTCTGGCAAGGACAAGGGAAAGGAAGTAAAGGGGAAAGTTGTGGAGACTAAAAATACTTTTGGTGAATCCTTCGGCTCCTCCAGAGATTCCTTGAAGAATATATTAAGCATGCAACTCAAGTTCTATCATGTTATTTCTTCACAATTGCTACAATTTCCAATGCAACAGGGAAATATAGATTTGTACATTATTTCCCCACTTCGCAAGCTACAATTCAGAGATGTATTCCATGCATTTTCCTAGAAAGCGATTATTGAGATGCATCAGAAGAGTGGATAATTGATGGAGGAAGCAGTGAAGACACTGCAAGAGGCTGTACTTGATGCAAACATAGACACATCACTCTTTGGTATAAAAAATTAAAGCTTTTAATTGATTCTTTTAAGGAATACACCTCTAGTCTTAGAGGTGAAGTGGAGAAAGAAGTAGAAAATAAAATGAATAATAAAAAGACGTTGGAAATCAGAGAGAAGTGTACTCTTGCACACAAAAAGTTTTCAGAGAATTTGAAAGATGCACAAATATGTGTGGATGAGGCTAAGGCTCTTTTTCAATATTGCATGAAGTGGTTCAGTGCCACACAAAGCATAAAAAATAAGATGGAATCCATTGAGTCCCATATAAATAAAGCCTCTAGTGCCTATGATTTGGCACTTGATCTAGTTGGTAATACAAGGAGTGTAATTGGGGATTTACATAAGAAGTTCTTTTAGCTACAAGCACAAAGGAAAAATGTTATTTTGAAATTTGGAGAGATAAGGGACTTGGTGAATGATGAATTTATATCTATCTGAAGTTCCCTTTTGAGTGCTAATAAGGCTACACAGATGAATCTGGTACCTAGCACTCTGGAAGAGGGAGAAGGGATCTTGATGGAATTTTAAACATTGTGTAGATTGCTTGGGCCAACAACGAAAGCATGGAAGGAAGAAAACACAAGCATGGTAGACCCATCTGCAAAAGTTACAAGAGTCAACATTCTCTAGTTGACACATTTCCTATTCTTTATGCATTTCAATTTTTAGTTTCAAGATTCTTTGTATATATGTGGAGTATATAGAGTAGTGTCTAGTACAAAATTTTTGGTTTTATTTTGGTATATGACTTAGGGGAGTCAATTCTATCTTTTAGTTTGTACATATACATATATTACTCAGGGGGAGATCCAATATAAGTCAAAACAATTGTTGTAGGCACCCTCTACCCTTGATGTCAAAGGGGGAGAATGTTTTGAAGATATTTTGGCATATTTCCATTAATGACACAAGGGTCCAAATTGTTGGAAGAATGTCATTGATGCTATTGTTGGCAACATGAGCATGAGGGATAAGCACAAGGTATATTACTATGTGTTGTAGTGTTGTCATTGATGTCAACATTGTATCTTAATATGAAGATCATGGTGTAGATCATTTTGATTAGTTCTAACATGTTTTGGATTGTTTGTGGAAGACATTTTTGTGAGATGATTTGATTCGATAAAGCTGGTTGTGATGGAAAATTGACTAAGTGTCAACTCTGTTAATTATGTGTAACAAAGCTCCAGTTTTTGAGTTTGCACCAGTCTGCAAATGAAGTTTTTACTATGCACTTCTAACATTAATTTGTTAGTTGTTAGATGCATCCAATTCTAGGGTTTCGTCTAGTTTTGACCTTTGGTTTGGAAGTTATGGATGACAAAAGTTCGGTCTAGCAGATTATAGTCATTTCTTGTACAATGCATTTGAGTGGGAGAGTCCGCACTTCTCCATAGATAAGTTTTTGGCTTTACGCTTTTGAGTATATGTTGAAAGATGACATTAGTGTGTGAATTCCAGTTGGCATTAAATTTGGAGGTCCACATGTTTGAATGTTGATACATAGTT
Source organism: Sequoia sempervirens (assembly GCA_007258455.2). Taxonomy (NCBI): domain Eukaryota; kingdom Viridiplantae; phylum Streptophyta; class Pinopsida; order Cupressales; family Cupressaceae; genus Sequoia; species Sequoia sempervirens. Next base: position 21,442,443 of record VDFB02026320.1, on the reverse strand, counting down.
GAATAATTTTTAGTATTAGGTCTTCTGTAGTGCCAACCTAATAAGTTTGAAGGTATGCGAAGGGTAAATAAGTGTTGCGGTCTTATATGAGATCTATTATAGGTCCATTTCGATCTATTTCAAGTTAAATTTTGAGATTTAAATCATGGCATGAAGTGTGTGTGTGGAATTTAACTTAAGCCGACAAGTTATATTTTGAATGTTACATCTAATTAGGCTGACCTAATTGATGTTACGCTTGATGCGGGTATATAAGTTAGATGTTTTTCGAGTATATCTTGATGTTATGCTTGATGTGGGTATATCTTGATGTTATGTCGTGCTTTGTTGAATGTTGCAAGTATTCTACATGTATATGATGTGAATTGATTAGAGCATTGTGAATTTAAGTTGTGAATGTCGAGTAGAAGATTAAAGTGATGTGAATGCAAAGGAGAGCAGGGTGTTAGATCTGAATCAGATGAAGTGTGTAAATTCAATTTATTGAGTTTCATTGGAACTGTATTTCATGCATATGAAAGATGCAATTATAATAGTTCAATCTAGGTTGTGAGCCACAATCTCTCTTCTATCTTTTTCTTAGTGGGTAGTGAGTCCACTTGGACAGTGAGTCCACTTGAAATGAGCACTTCTGTAAATATAATATAATTGGTTATAATATATTATGAGGTAATCCTCACCGTGGTTTTTCCCATTTTGGGTTTTCCACGTAAAAATCTTGGTGTTCATGTGTTATGTGATGTTGTTGATGTTTTATGCTTTCTTTCTTTACTGTAGTTGAATGTGCTATGTGGTTGGATGTTTAAATATTTGAATGGTTTAAAAGAATACTGATTCACCCCCCTCTCAGTATTTCAGGTGTTCAACAAGGTTTATCTGGATAACATATCCACTTGACACAAACACCACTTCAAATTAATTCTTTATTTTCCCAAGGTAATTTTAAGACTTAAATAAAAGCACCAGGGGCTTAGACAAAACACTTATCAAAATGGAATCATTTTTGGCTCATCTCTCCCAATATTTCAATCATAATCAAAGCTCTTGAAACTGCTAATACTAGGGAACCAAGTGAATAAAAAGAAAGGGGGTCCTTATTTTTCTAAAAGTGCAATGGGGCATGTTGCGAGAGGTACAACACATACACTAGACTAACTACATGTTGTGTTGTGTCTCAATATCTTCAAAACCACTAAGGACCTATTGCCTTGATTATACCATTGTGTGGTCATGTTGTATCAAGGAGGGGCATATTCTTTTCTAGTGTCTTATATGCTTACATGATTATTTTTAGCCACTAGCAGCTACATGACCACTCCTCAGTGTCCATGTTGGGGGTAAACTCAATCATTAACATTATATATAACACATGTTTTTGCAATGATTATCATTTGACATGTTTTACCTACTTGATACATGATATACTCATTTATATTTATTACTTTACATGATGTATTTACATGTTTAGCCTACATTTACATCATGTTCTATCTCCAATTCTTTTATCTTATAAATACAACTAATTGTAGGGTATATCTTGTCACAAACACTCTCATTCCAAGTTTTGTAAACAGTTATAGGTGCTTATAGAGGCTCATTATTTACACATGACATGCTAGTTCTCCACGCCCTCTATCATTCTATTACCACTTTCTAGACAAACACCATTTTTCTAACCTATTTCCTCTCTCTCATGATCATTACCATTGATATTTAGATTACAAATTTTCTTAGCTATGTTATAAAAGCTACTCATGGTATAATTTTTAGGTTCTCATGTAAAGAACATATAAAAAGATGAACCTACACGATCACATTTTGAAGGATGTGTTACTTTACATGTCCCCCTATGATATCCTTTTATATTTCAATGTTTACTTTACATGCATATTTGTGAGTGTTACATACTTTGAGATACACCATTCATTTTAGGATTTTTATGCCCCTCAAAATGGGGGTAAAATATAATGGTAAAATTTGCATACCCATGTTGATTCCAATTTAGTTTTTTGTTCATTTTGAGATATTGACTTGATACATTTGTATACATTGAAAATGGTGCAATCTTTTGTGAATTGGGTCTCCTTCTCCGATACCATTACTTTTCCATTCATGACACATACCCACACATTTGACCTCATCTTATCTAGATCTATGCATATTCCCATACCAACCTAAATCATTGTACATATGCACATGCTTGTTCCAATACATTTTTTATCATCATTTTCATGTCTTAGGTCATTTTTGCTAATGCAAGGTTAACTTGAGACCATGGATTTGAATCCTAATTTTTTAAATTCAAAATTAAATTTTGGTTAACTACTACTTTTTTCTACCCTAAGTAGACTAGACACACTTTTTCATAATTTATTATTATGTACTTACATTTAAAGGCATTCAATTACATCTATTATCATTATTAGATAACATTCAATATCATTTACCTTTACAAGGGAGCATGTTAGGAATAATTCAACTATAGTAACCAAAAAGAACCTAGTTCCACATCACATTATTTTATAACATTTAACTATCTAAGGTATATTGTCTTTGATATTTTACCCAAGTTTTTTCAAGGGTTGACTTAGGAAGACATGTCCCCTAGCAACATAATGAAAACAATGCAAGAATATTTTAAAATACCACTAGTCTTTAGAGAAAATAAAGGGTAGACAAAATATAGGTGAATTGGGAGAGCTAGAGAGTAGGGGTACACATTTAATAAGGTCATATTTGCATGGAAAAAGATGAATCCATAGATGTGGCAAAGACCTAGACTTGCAAAATCAACCTAGGATAGAGTATAAATTTGACACACAACTTCAGGAGTTACATAGACACATATACACCATTTATAGATTAGAAATATTTCAAGTTTTGATTGTCTACATCAAAGTTATACATTTTCGATGATGGAGCTAAGAACCCTTTATTTACTTTGCATTTACTTTAACATTTACTATTTTAAAATACACTTTCCCTTAGTTAATTAATTACTGACATAGGTTAACTTATGTCTATGTGGAGGCATCTTATTTGATCAACCTAGATTGCTCACTAAGGGAAAGTTTATTTTCCCTCACACTTATATCAACATGAGTTAAGTTGGTATATAGTTGAATGGCTCATTCATTAACTATCTCTAGTCTTGTGACAATTTGGTTGAGTCCTAAATTAATCAAGGAAAGAGCCAATACATGACCAATGGAAGGGAACCACCTCAACAAAAGGAGGGGGATGTGGTAAGGAATCAATCAAATCATTTTTTTGAGTTTAGGATTTGAGTGAAATGTCACAAAAAATGAGAGAGGACTCCCTTGATGAAGTCACATGAAGAGGTTGAAGATTTGACTATTTTTCATTTTTAGATTCCTCTTTTTTTTAGCCATAATGCATCTACTTGCACATTTTATGAATAATAGTTTCAACTCTTGTACTTGAACCCACAAACCCCTTTTATCGATTACTCAAGCAAGATGCACATATCAATTTACAAAAACATTTAAATCTTGATGTAGTTGTAGGAACAAATAGACAAACCCAAATAACTATGCCTTGTATAGTTTAGAAAAAAGAAGTCGTAAAGAAGATTTGCTATTCAATCCTTTTGAGCAGATAAATAACAACCTCATCGACTAAGAGAAGCTTGTGTTTTGAAAATGGGATAGGGGGTTCAATCTCTCCTACACAACACTTCTTGTCCCCTTGTCCCCACCCTCTATAATCATATCCATCATGGTAAAGTTTAGTTTGTACTCTTACAAATGGCTTCAAGCAAATTCACCGCCAACAAATTCACCTCCAACAATTCATTGCTATGAGAAATTTATTTCGTGGAAAATTCATCGCCAACAATATGATATGAATTGTTGGTGGTGAATTTTCCACAAGATTAATTTGTCATAATGATGAATTGTTGGAAGTGAATTTGTTGACGGTGAATTGTCCTAGAATCCTTACAAACATATAATTTAAGATAAAACTTATAAAAGATTTTTTAAACAAAGAAACATATATTATAATGATGAGTTAATGCAAATTATTTTTTATTACTATAATACATTCAACATACAATAAAACTTGTAATATAGCAAATAATAAATACAAATACATATAACTATTTAAATTATTATTGTATGACAAATATAATAATATGAAAAGTTCAAATATTTAATTGACAAACTAATAATATATAATTACAAAAATAAAAATCTTTTTTTTTTGTTATAAGAAGGATATTTCAACTATCTTTTTTTTGATCTTACTATCATGTATTCCTTTTTTTTGATCTTAATATTTTTTCATCCTTAATAAACAGTGGACCTTAAAACTCCCCCAACTCACTGTTGTGAGCCAAGTAACTTCCCTATTGAAATCGGCTCTTGCAGATAAAAGACAATTTTACCTACGCCGTGGAAGCATTTTCAGTCCTTTGCCTCAACCTAAAGAAAGCGTCAGTAGCTACCGTTCAGTCACAGAATCGAAAATGTCTTCCCCCGTAAGCCAAGCATCTGAAGCCACTTCAGCGGAAGCCGAAATACAGCCCTGTTCTGAAGTTCTAAAGCAGACGAGTCTCGAACTCCCGACTTATTTGAGACCTTCCTCCTCTTTCAAATCTCCTCGACACTCGTCAAGCCCTAAGAATTTTACTGATCTCACGCCTCTTAACGACAAAGTAATACACAACAAAATGGATGAAGATCCTCTGCCTGACGACGAAATTAGGCCTCTGCTCTCTCTTCCGTCAACTGACGCTAACTCTGTCGTCGGAGTTGTCATCGATGCAGGCGTTACACAGCCTTCAAAGAGGTCGATATTTTCTGTGCCTTATGGAAGGCCCAGATCTAAGGTAAACACAATTATTTGTATTGCATAATTTTCAATGAAAATGTATTTACATGACGTCAAATCGTTATATTATATTTTACGTTTTATATTTTGCTGATTATTTTTTTAATTCCTTAGACAAACGACTCTCTAAAACCCTAAGCAAAATATACTTAATATCCAATAATTCATTCCTTACATATTTTAACGCCTAGGCTACAAGCCTACAAATTCTTAGTCTAAATTATTTGAATCATGTCTAGAGATTATGTTCAGTATTTCATCGTCTATATTTTACCGTTTTATTTTGTAAAATTCTTTTTAAAAGTTCAATCAACTGTCATATCAAACTGAACTAAATATTTTGATATATGTCATGTGCCCCAAAATCAGCGTTAGTATTTTTTGTTTATTTAATAAAATCTAGCTATCTACCTTACTAACGACTCTTACTTCAAGCCTTAATTAATTTTTTTGATATATTAAACTCAGTGTTTATATATTTCACTGTTTCGATCACAAATCTTGTGTTGGATATTATTGGCTCATGTTCATGTTACACCTTTATATATCTTCTATGTTTGATCTCTTCTTTTAACAGTTTATTTCATAGTTGGAAAACTTGGACTCAGACAAAAACTTGACAGATTCCAAAAAATTTAAAAATTTGATTTGACAAAAAAATTGTGATTGTTTTTACAAAACTCAGCAAAATTTCTAAATATTAAAAATAAAAACACATAAGTTTGTAAAATAAGCTTAACAAACAAGCATAGAACTGAATTTACAAATTTCATAAGTAGTTTTCCCTTACTCTATAGATAAAAAACCGAGTTCAATTCATATCACATTGTCACGTGATTATAAATTACAAATCCACATTAAAATTTTACAAATTTCAATCCATGGAAATTGGAAATATTGGAAATGGTACACCATTTTACTGGCTTGTATGAGGATATTGGAAATGAAAGTTGCATCGTTCAATTGTCCCTCACAATCAATTGCTTTTGAAAACGACGCCTCTTTAGGGGACATTGCAGTGACATTAATTAGTGGTCTATTTTTGACATCCTTCCATCTATTAGAAATGGACACTCCTATTTTGGGCCATGTATCCTTGATTTCTCTCATTGCTGTCTCTATATAAGCTTTTTTGTGGCCAATAAGGTGGTGTGCACCTTTTCATACTGAGGACGAATGTAATCAGTTGGTGCATTGGTACTTGCTGTCACCAGATCTTATTTGCTATAAATGCATCGAGCAATGCTCTCATTTGCAACCTCCCTTGCTTCATTCTTGAAGGCCTTTTTCAATGGCCCTCTTTGCGGGAAAGAAAGGGGGTACACTCTTCTTGGGAAGATGATGGTGGCATCAAAGGATGTGGGCCAGCTAGTTGTGTTAAGCCACGAGGAGGGTTTTGCAATCCTTTCTTAGAAAGAGGATGTGCTTTTTTCTTCACTCTGTTACTTGCTATGTTGGCATCCTCTTGTTCTTTGATATATCCCATTATTTGTTGCTTTGACAACCCTTTTTTATTTAGTTGTGGACAAACTCTTATTCCTAAGTTTGGATTAGCGAACAGGTGAGCTTTCACTCGATTATATAAGTTTTTATATTCATTCCCACATTAGTTACAATGCAAACAATAACTTCCATCACCAGGAACTTGTTCAATCATGGTTATATGTTGCCAAGGAGGTGACTTGCATCAATTTTAAATGAGCTCTTTGCAGGTGGGACGACTATTGAACTAGAATTTCCAACCATTCTATATAAATATAACAAAACAAAGAAAAACATTATAAATTTACTATCCTACAACTCAAAAGAAAAGGTATTGTAAACTTTATATTATGTATAAAAGGTTTAAAAAAATAATTAAAACATTCAAAAAAAAGTTAAAAAAAAACCGAAAATCTTGAAAATATTCTTCAAAACTTGAAAAAATTACAAGATTCACTCTCCTTTGATAGATAAATCTTACTTGTGCAGCTCTTGCTCTTTTATTGGTGTAGGTGTTTCACTCCCCTAACCTTCACCTTTGAAGAAAAATGCAATAAACTTTCAAAATCAGCAATGGCAGCTTGGAGGCAAAAATGCAGTTTTGCTCATTTGTGTTTGTGAAATGAGGCAAAATATGTTATAAGTTCTCACTTTAGGGCAAAATTTGGAGTGGAGGGAGTTTTTTATTTTAAAAAATGTTAAAAAATTGCTTATCTGTTTTTTGTTTTTGGGCCCATTTGGCTGCAGGCCTTTCATGGTTTGCTTGGGTTCACCTAGGGTCTGCCTCTGAACTTGGCCCATACTTGGGCTAGTACCGAACATATACAAGGATGGGGGCAATTCAGGAGAACTTGGCAATAGAGAATCGTGTACCAAAAATTTAGTGTAACAACTGTATCAAACAACTCTATCGATATCTTCAATTTGGCCATACATATTTTATTGCTTATTTTGTAAATTCTTTCTAGAATTTACTTAACAAAAATATCAAATCCATTCTTTTTTTTGATTAAATTCTAGGGGTTTAACAAGAAAAACAACAAAGAAGAAACACTATGGATAAAAACACATAACCACTCCCATACAGAGGAAGAGTCAACACACCAATTCAATTTATTGTGAGATTTAAGAATCATCTAGCTAATTTCTTTTTCCGAGCTGTGGATTTTCTATTGTAATAGTTTTCCAACCATCTAAACAATCCAAGTCCGCACACTTGGGGGCCAAAACCAAAGTCAAAGAGGCAAGGCCAAGAGGAGAGGAAGGATGGTTCCCACCCAAGGAGACCAATCGGTGGGAATCCAAACACTTCCTCGAAGGGAAGCTACCTTTGGAAGAGAAGGAAGCAAACCAAAGAAGAGGATTACAAATTATTTGAAACCTAGAGGGGAAGCAACTTGTGTAGGAGGGAGAATTAAAACAAGGAGAAGCTTGAGGCATTAGTAGCCAAAGATTGAGAGGCAACCAAAACCATCTAATGATGATGACTTGCACCTTTCCACCAAGAAGCTTCCAAACTACCCTTAATCCTTTTATGCAACCAAGCCTCCACCAAATGAACATACAAGAAGCATGATTGACATAAAAAGGCAAGCTTCTCATAGTCTAACCATTGCTTCAACATGTGCTCCCCCACTTTGGACCATATCTCCTAAGATAAATCTCTCAAAATATTCAACTTGACTAGGATCCTGGTGAAAGTTAGATGAGATTGTACTCCAATCTCTCGAGCTAAAGAAAAAAACTTACCCAAAGGGTTACCAATAGCTTTCAAATTGGAAAGTAGCCAAAATAGAAGAGGGAGATTGTGCATGTGGACCCAAAATTTGGATACCAAGGCATCATACACAACATTGCCTTACCCTAAGACCAAGGATTGGCTTCTAAAAGAAACTTCTGGTCATCCATAGATCTGCAAACTACAATTAAAAAAAAAATTGAGCATAGAAATCTAGGCACAAAGGTCCACCGAACTTGGCCAAAGATGCTGAAATCTACAGGCCAAATGCATTTCAGAATAATGCGCCTCCAACTCTAACAGCTCTGGACCTAAAACCAGCTTGGGATTTTGTTAGATTTCCACATTAAAGGAGAGGCTGAATGGTTGAAACCCCACTCTGAGCCATATCTCCTCCGATAAACCTCCCAGAATATTCAACTCAACCAGGATCTTGGTGAAAGTTAAATGGGACTGCACGCCAATCTCTGGAGCTAAAGACAAAGACTTACCCAAAGGGTTACTGATAGCTTTCAAATTGGAAAGTAGCCAAACTAGAAGAGGGAGATTGGGCAGGTGGACCCAAACTGAAGCCAAAGAGAAGGTCTTAGAGGAAGGAACAAAATCTTGATATCAAGGTTTCATACACAGTGTTACCTTACCCCAAGACCAAGAATTGGCTTCTAAAAAAAACTTCTGATCTTCCACTGATTCATAAACTACAATTGGAAAAAATCTTGAGCATAGAAATCTAGGCATGAAGGTCCCCCAAACTTGACCAAAGATGCTGAAATCTACAGACCAAATGCATTTCAGAATAATGTGCCTCCTCAACATTGCTAGGCCCACAACCAACTGTGGGATTTTGTCAGATTTCCACATTAAAGGAGTGGCTGAACTGCTGAAACCCCATATCCATGAAAATCCAGCTCCAGAAGAAACACTGATACTTGAAACAACAAAAGAACTAGGGCAAGGGCGCTGTCTTTACCCTTGACCAGATTAGAGTAAATCACTTATGCCCAAGAGAAGCTTTCCCTGCAGACCCACTAACAAAAACATCTGTGCTGCACAAAGGGAAAAATATCAGAATTGTTAGTTGAAGGAGGCCATGTCGCTAGACATGCAGACCTCACAATTCTTGTAGACACTGAAGACCCTGTAGATACTGAACCCCCTGCAGATGCCATTGGCTTTTTCTTTATTAAATATTTCACCCTTAGATTGTCTTGTATATTTTACTGTTTTAAAAAAGATTATTTACTGAAACTTGAGGTAGCAGCTATATCAAAACCTAAGTATATCTTTGAGTATCTCAAACGCCTCCTTACATATTTTACTTCTTATTTTGCTAATTTCTTATTGGAAACTTACTCAATGAAAAAAATAGACCTATTACGTACTGAAAATGCACTCCTGTAAATATATTACCATCATAAGTAGTTTCTCATGGGCAAGTTTGTCCTATTACCTAATTTTTGAAAGAAAAAAGTCAGAAGTTATATTTGTTAATTGCTAAATTTTTCTAGTTTTCCTACAAAATGTATTGAAGTCACTTGAAAAGACTAGTAGTAATATTGTGTTTTCCTCAAACCCTGTAATACATGTGGATCTTATTGTTTTGAATGGGAGATTATAATTTTTTTCATGCTATTTTATGCTTGTAAGAATTCTTCCATACCAAAAAAATTTCTTTACACACTTAGATTGTCTTATAAATATTGTTGCTTATTTTTGTGTTCTAAGGTGAAGATCAATTCAACAGCTATATCAAACCCTAAGCAAACCTTTTGTCATCTTTGACTCCTCCCTTACATAACTTACTGCTTATTTTGCTGATCCTTTACTAGAAATTTACACATTGAAAATGTCAAACCCATTCTTTACTGAAAATTTACACATGTGAATATCATACTCTTAGATTGTCTTCTATATTTAATTGCTTATTTTGTAAATCCTTTATTATATTTATTCAATAGCAATGTTAAACCCAAAGTTAGTAAATCTTCTAATATCTTTAAGTCACCCTTACATAATTTGTAGTTTATTTTGCAAGTTCTTAACTAAAAGTTTATTCAATTAGAATATCAAACCCTCAGGTATTATACCTTTTCTTTTTATTTTCTTTGATCTAAGTAGTGGTCCCAAATACAGTACCAGTGATACTGCCAAGTCTATTCTCATGGTCAGAGTAGGAATAAAACACAACCACCTCCCATGGTTTGCAGCATCTCCAAGATCACTAGTCCACCTTTGTCCAATACCACAACAATAGTTCCAATGGTGTGGGGTATTCTTTGAAAGGTTGAACATGGCATCAATGGCATCATTTGATTGGGAACCAAACCTCATGTGGCATGCATCATTGGACATATCATTGCCTTAGTTACCTATGGTCGAAACCATAAGTTTAACTCTCCACATCTGGTACCCCCGAGTGCCAGCAGGATTGCCTTTCCCATCCTTTGAGGGGCAGAGTCCCCAACATGACTCGTACCATTACATTTTGACATGGTTCTGTGTCAAGTGACTGAAGTTGAAGAAGCATCTGTGGAAGGGAAATCGTCTTCTGTAATGGTTCTCTGTTTTCTGCAACCGTGTATGATTATGTATTTGCATCCAGATAGATAGCAAGCATAGGCAAGATGTGGCTAGAGGAAGATAGCCATACATCTCTTTGAGATTATGCCATCTATGTAACATCTTTCCTACATATCATTCCTTGAATGTTAATTCTCATCTCTCTATATATTTGTTTAATATTACTCATGCATATGATATATCTAGGTTATAGCAATTTCAAAGGTTGCCCCTCAGATGTGGGATCCTGATCTCTTTTATATATTTGTTCTGTTTGTTTTGCAAATTCTTCATTTAAATTTTACTCAATGTCGATATCAAATCCTCAAGGATTAAGCTTTTTCCTTGTCACAATTTGTTAATTATCATTATTAGGGTTATTTTCTACAACTTCTTGTAAGTTGTATTTTTTAAATGATCTACACAGTGCGTGAGTTTTCTAAACAATTATGCTAATGTGAACCCCATTGGGGTGAAATACACCCTTTTGTTTTGTTTTGCATAAGTAGTTGGTTAGCTGGTTCAAAGATTTGCAGTTCATCGATCTAATTCACTTTAGCTTATTAATACCATATGCATTTGATTTTTTTGTTTCTGATTTTAAGCTAGTGATACTTGGGCTCACAAGCTATTGCACACTTGTAAGGCACTTGAGTGAGTTTGAGCTATTCTGAGGAGAAGTTCTCCAGCAGGGAAAACACACCCCTTTTCAAATGTATGTGATTCTTGGATTACTAGCTAGAGGAAGAAATCAGCTTGGTCGCTGAATAGTCAACATTTTAGAAATCTAAAAGAAGCAAAAGACAACATACTTCTTGCACCCTGCTCTCCAAGAATGATCTTTTGACATATAGAAAATTTGTTGGGAGACTAGACTTGAGAACTTTATTCATTTTTATTAAACTTGAACTCCTTTAAGGATAAATGCTATATAAACCAGAAAGAGTTGGGCCCATGTTGTGCCTTGCATTCCTTGCACTTTCCAAAATATATGATTCTAAATGAAAAGAAAAAACAAATGCAGTGTAGTAGACAATTTACCCCCTTGCTAAGACATGATCAGGAAGGTCCATGCACAAAAGGGAGGTGCTATTAATGTATTCCTTGCATTCTTTGTTATAGCACATCTAAAACAATCTTGACAAACACCTGGGACGGTAAATGATGGGATGAGAAACACAGTGAACTACCATCCGATGAGAACATAGTTTACTGCATTCCCACCCTTGTGGAATCATAACTTAAAAGATAATTTTCAAATGAAAGTAGGTTCAGTAAAACTACAAAGGTGAGATTTAAAGTCAGGTAGACCTCTCTTTAACGAGAAGTTCTTGCATCCACAAATTTCAAGGGGATAACTCTTAAAAAATGATGATTGCTGGGAGCGAGATTGCCACTAAAGTAAGAATGCTTGAAAAACTCATTTAAATGAAAAAGTCAAATCATCTTCAAGGGGGTTGGATGCCTAGGTTTTTTGGAAAATGTCTATTCTCATTCCTAGGCAAATGTGGTGGGGAGATTCATTGAATCATGAACTCCAAAGGCACTATCGACATGATTTAAATTGTGTTGAAATACTTTTTATGGGAGACAATAAAACTCATTAGGTGCTTTTTAGAATGATGCCACTAAATTGTAGATTTTAGGGGTTTAATCCAATTTGTGCAATGGGAAAGCCTTCTTCGATTATGGGACTATGGATCTCTATGCTTCAATGAGGCACATCACATGTTGCTCCATGTTTGGACAAAAATGGAGGGTGAGAGATTCTAAATTGCAATGGCAAAAGGAGTGCCAATCTACATATTATATGCAGTTGCACAATTTTCCTTCACGTGTAAGTTTTTGGGCTGGTTGGCACCCCACCAATGATTCATAGTTAAGGCAAAGCTTTAGAATGTTGCTATTGTGAATTTTACATGAAGGGAATTCAGCAAAGAAGAAATTGTTAATGTTTTTTGGGAGATGCCCAACAGCTAGCTTATTTTGGGATTCAAGTTGAATTCAAGCTGATTATTAGTGCCTTCCTCTCTTGTAAGGGGCTACTCTTTAGGGACCTAGAGATCAAGGATAACTACAAACTAGTATTGGACACAATGTAATTGACATCTATAGGATTTGTGTGGAAATCAAGATGTAAGGAAATGTTTCAAGAAGACCCTTGTTTGCTAAGTGTATAGGAGTTGAAGATGTTTAGACAAGAATTGGCAATGTTTGCAAAAAGCAAATTGAAGAGTTAAGACAAAGATTGGATCAATGTCGCTAGGGTAAAGGCTTAGATGCTAGCCTTGTTGGCTATTCTAGAAAGAGATCTCTTATGTAAACTTGTTGTAAGGATGATCTAACTTTCCAGTTCCTCGAAGGGTACAAATTATCATGAGAGGGCAAGAATTATTTCCAAAAGAGAAAGGTTAATGTAGGTTGGTTCTAATATGTAGTATGTGACTAAGGATCAATGCCCTCATCAATCACTATGAAAGAGTTAGTACAAGATGTGATGATAGCCATGGGAGAGTTATTTTGGGCCTAGATGAGTAATCTTGGGTGGTGCAAATAATGTCTCCCAAAATCTCCTTGAACATTCATGGCTAATGATCCTCCACTAGTAGAGAGGAATCTAGTTTGGATGAGTAGATGTGTTTTAATATATATAGTGTGGGAAATGTTGGAGGGGGACACCTTGGTATCTACCTCATCAATCCATCTCAATTTGAATGCTTAATCATAGCACTTAGCATCTCCAACCATTGGAATTGGCTAGGAGGAGGTAATTAATCAATCTGATAGTCCTTGGGTTCCCCTATAAAACTTAATGCTTGAAGGTGTTTGATTCCAAGAGAGATGACTAAGCAACTTTTATTGGGATAGCAAGAAGAGGTAGCAAGTGACACTCTTGAATTCTTGTATAGGCAACACTCTCCCACAAATTTTGTACACATGGAGTTTTAAAGAATTGGCATGTACTTCATTGTGCTTGTATTTACTATCATATGAGGAATTTTTATTGGTGGGTGTAACTTACATTGTGTAAGTTATCTTTTAGATAGAATTAATGTAGTGTTATTACATCATTAACATAAGCAATAAATGCACATGTATATAAAGTGTAGTCTAACATTGTATTATATCTAATACTAATAACCTCCCAACTCTATAACTGTCATTGTGGGCTAGTTCCATAATTCCATGGTGTTTTAGGGATAGGGGGACAAAGGACCTAAATTTGGGGATGTGGCAGGACAATGATGCAAATATAATATAGTACTTGAAAAATTAGTTATTAAAAAATGTATAAGAAGTTAGAACTAACATTTGAAACTCTAATACCTAATAGTAAACACAATGCACAAAACAATGGAAATGTTGAATATCAATATATGATTATATTCAAAATGTCAATATGATGATTACATTCAAAATTTAAATACTATTGGTCAATGCCTCTAATCATCATCCCCAAAGGTTATGGCAAACTCCTCGTCATTAGAATTGCTGAGACAAGCTCAGGAGATTGAAGTGAAACTGGGAAGGCAACAACGTAGACAAACCTTGACTTTGCCATGCATTGAGCCATGACAGTTCTATCGCCCTCAACATTGACCCTTTGTAGAAATTCTTTAACATTTACATGCCCAAGATTAGTATCTCAAATTTTTGTCCATGGAGAGAACATTTTTGATGCAGGGTAGTAGCCCTTATACTTGTACTTCATCTCTTTTGGTTGGGCTTGCTCTCCTTGCATGAGTACTAACAATAACACAAAAGCTTCATTATTAATCTAATGAAGTAACTCATCATGTAATCAAATCCAATATATTAGCATATTCCATTAGATATTGTTTATTGCTCTGTATGACAATTAAATACATGAATTAATAATATAGATGACAATGCATACTAGATACATGTGTAAAATACATCTTTATTCGCACATGAAATTATTACAGAAGAAGACCAAAGATGGTTAGCCAAGGATTAGAGTTGATCCGACTAGATCATACTACCATACTCTCCTTGACGATACACAATGTATTTAAAGGACTTGACGGTTGCCAAGAACACAACCATCAACCAATCGACGCTTATAACTACCTGAAGTCAGCAACCAATTAATACATAGTCGGATAACCAATATTATCGAAACATAATAATAGACATTGTACATTGACTACATCATCCCCCCCAAAAGAGAAAAAGTCGTCTTCAGACAACAAGTAAACATCAAGTAACATTAGGAAAGACTTGCCAAACTGATGACGATATTGTAGACAAACTTGGAAGTGTACTTTGCAAACTTGAACATGGAGTGTACTTGGCAATTCAAACGAGTGCAATAGGGATTCGGGGGCAACGCCCCTCGCGGTGTCTAGGGGCTCAATTTAAAACCTTCAAAACCACATAGAACCTCATGGCACACCTCATTTTCATGGTTTTTTAAGAGGCAAAAAACAATGTTGACTGAGCCAAAAAATAAAGATTTTGCACTGTTTAACCAATGTGTGATGTCAACCAAGGAAGGAAGTTGTACGATGGTTGATTGTTGTGCAATGGGGAATTGTGTTTTCTTGATGATGCAAGCAAGCTGTATGGTAGGGGAATGATGTGGCCGTACGGTGAGAAGTAATGCTTGTCGTTCACTTTGCTTCCCTTCTTGCCAGTACTGTGTAGAAGAAAAATGAAGGATGGCAATTGGAAAACTTAATTTGCTTTGCCAACTAAAACCACTGTACAATTCCTAGTCTCCAAGCTGACTGTATGCCGAGTCTCCTTGTAGATTGTACGATGTATTTCTTTCTTGGTCGTACGATGTGATATTGTCTTGCTTGTCATACTCTATTCAACGTTGCCAAGTCGTATGCTGCAATCTTGCTCCTGTATTTACATCATATAGTGTAATAATTTTCTCCTTGGCAATGTTTTGCCATACGGTACTAAACTTTAATACCTACTGCGTTAAAGATTGTTTAGAGAACTTGTATGATGGGCATTGAGGAATGGCGTACAACCTCTTTGTAGACTGTATGGTGCTCCACAACCTCCTCGACTGTATGTTGAAACACAACCTCCTTGGCCGTACGTTGTAATCGTTTTTTGCTTGTTGTGCGATGTGGTAATGATGCCGTACATTGTGAATGCCCTCCAAAACTCCTTGTCACCGCTGTATGGTATGTGCTTTCCAAGATCATATGATGAGATGAGTGTAATCTTTGGACCAAACAATATGAGTTTTAATTCCCTTCACCAAGCACAATTTCACTTTTTATTGTCATCATACTATGTAAAGGGGTTTAGGAACTCGCCATGCTATGCAGCTTGGCCGTACAACATAATCTAACCATTTAATATAGTCAAACTATGTAATTGGGCCTTTTATTATTTTCTCTCTCAATCGCCAAATAATATTTTTGCCTTTTCCTTTCCACAATTTCTTTATTTTCTACTTTTCTTTTCCATTTTTTTGTAAACTTTTTGTGAAGTTGATTTGACTTGGCCAATATTTGTACGCTCCACATTAAATATTTTTCTCTTAGTACTATGAGATGTATCGTCCCTTATTTTATATTCTTCTACATAGTCGAATACCTTTGCTGCAATTGTCATCTTTTGCCAACCATGGATTGCATCTTGCGCACATAAACTATCCAAATTTCCAAAATCATTTTTCATCGGTTGCTCTTCATTGAGTCATAGCTTTGAGAAAATTACAAGTCAATGAAAATACCTCATAGTCCTCCACTTGCCAGTGAAATAGGCCACAAAGAAAATTTGTTTCATTGTTCGAACATGACTATAGCTCCAAAATTCCTTCGTCGTTTGGTTCCATCGAACCTTGACTCTCCGTCCATTCTTCTTCGAAGTCTAAATTTGACAAATCTGAGGTTGCTTCCTCACCGATTGCTTTTTTTTTCATATCAATTATATATTTCCGACCCTTATTCTTAATGGAGATTGTAGTCTTTTTCCATTGTGATTGACTTTGGTTGCCACCGGCCAACCCCAAACTAACAATGCATTGTACGCTTTCTTCCTTAATGAAATTAGCACAAATTTCAACAAAAATGCTTGAGTTCCAATAATTACCAATTGAAAAGTTGGTGGCAAAATGGTCAGCTTGTCGATTCTCCAAGTGGCTTCTAGAAGTACATTCATACCAAACTCGCCATCAACAATTGTATTGGTGAGATTCCTTCCAAGGATCTCCATATTCACCACTGCTGGTTTATTTTCCGTGTTAACTACCAGTAACATTGGATCAATCACTTGGTTGCTCGAGAGCGGAGGTTCAGTTATTGGTTCTTCATTCTCACCAGATTCTAATAGGGTCGTAACATGCACCGTCTCATTCTCCCTTGATACAATAACATTTCAAAGTTTAGGAATACTTTGTAATACATTCACTACTTTAATTGGTACAGTAGCTTGAAGTACTTGTCGTGCAATATTTTTCTTGGATTGTAATTGGTTTGTTACCATACTTGCATTTGAGTGGCGTCGTTCATTGTCCATAGCATATTCCACTCCAACCCTTGCTTCACAAAGCCTTTCTTTTTCTATACATGGGTTCGGATACACAACCTTTTTTGCTTGGGCATACATAAGTAATGGCCAATATTTCATTATGCCTTAACATCAATCATGTTGACACTAGCCTTTTTCTTTGGACATCCGGTGTCTTTGTGGTTTCCAAGTCCACACCATTTGCACAATAATTGCACTTTGTCTTGCTTGTTTTGGCAGTCTCTCGCAAAGTGTCCCCATTTGCTATGTTGTCGACATTGTTTCTTAGGGTATCCTTTGGGGTCATATTGTATTTGGCTTTGTCCTCTTTGATTATGATAATTGCTTGGAGACGCATTCTGTGGCTTCAATGGAGTGGACTCCTCTCCTTGCGTAATGAGTACTTGTGTACTCCTAATCTTCAAACTGTATGGGCATTCCTCTATTGAATGATCCATAACCTGCAAAATCTCACAAAACATCTTTTTAGGACAATTACGTTTTGTGTGCCCCTCAAATTTTGCACTCAGTATTCCATAGTTTGTTAATTTCTTTGTTAGTTTCTTTCTCCGTCTTCAATTCTTTCATCATTCAGAGCATGTCCCTTTGAAGTGCTTGTACCGTTCTTGATTCATCATTGCTATTGTCATCCGAACTTCCATCTTCCTCTATTTTTTTTTACTGCATGAGGACATTTTATCTTCGTTTTCTATGTCCATTGCTCGATTGTAAGCATCGGCGTATAATGACGAAGGCATGGATTTCATTTTCTTCCTTAATGAAGGGATTAACCCTTCAATGAACCATCTTTTCTTTAGTCCATCAGCTTGTTGGTTTTCTAATTTCATTAGTAATTCCTTGAGCCTATGATTATAGGCTCATATGTTCTCATGCTTTCCCTGTTTGGTATTGTAGATCTCTGCCACAATTTCATTGTTGTCTCTCATGAGTTTGAATTCCTCTTGGAATGCTCTTTTCAATGAATCCCATGTATTTTTGTGTGCTACTTCCAATTTTGTATACTAATCTATGGCTATACCTTTAAGAGTTGCTGGAAATGCTCTCAGCCTATATGCTCTGTCATCCTGACCATTTGCTACCCAGATTGTCTCACATGTCTTACAATTCCTTACAAGGTCCTTTGACCCATTTCCAGTGAACTTTGAAAGTTTTTGTCGCTCTACATTTGGACTTGTTGGGGGAGTCACCATCTTGCCTCCCATTTGTGTCCTTTGTGACAATAACTTGATTGGAGAGTTTTGATTAGTACGTTTTGGTACCTTCCTTGCACGCACAGACACGTCAAAATCCTTCACTCATCCCTCTTTAGTGTTTGTCACACTTGGGTTGCCTTCAAGGTCCTTACGATGCTCCCTTTCTCTTGGCGTTATTGGCTCTGATCTTCCAATGTTTTGCTCTTTCATTAGTATCAAATCTTCAATCTGGTGTATGGTCCTTGTTAGACTGTCGATAGGTTCTCCCTCCCCTTCCCCTTTGGCCAACTTTAATGGTACACATGGTTCTTCAACGACAAGGTTGGTAGTTTCTTCCTCGCCTTCCCTTTTGCTTGACGGTGAACCTTCTTCGTCCAATGGTGATGGTTTGAATAGTTCGCCGATGGCGAGGTTGGTGGGTTCTCCTTCGCTTTTCCCTTCATTTGATGGTGATGGTCCTAACGGTTTGTCGATGGTGAGGTTGGTGGGTTCTCCTTCGCTTTCCCCTTCGTTTGACATTGATGGTACAAATGACTTTTTGGCTTGGTTGGTGAGGTCAGTGTACGCTTTGTCGGGAGTTGTAGGTGTTGTGCTATTTCTTCCCACTCTCCCTTCGTGCATTCTCTTTCTCTCCCGACTACGGCTTTTGCTTACGTTTCGGCTTCTACTCTTAGGTGGACTTGGGCTTTCCCTTACAAACCTTCGCCTAATTTAACTTCACCCCTCGGTCGTCTCCTTCATTCTCTTTGTTCAATGATCCTTAAAGATCACTTGATCTCTTGATCTTGACCATGTGTTGTCTTCCTGCCTTTATTGGGGTCTAAGGGCATGAATCTCTCAAAATCAACTCGATTTCTTTAAGGAAATGGTGCCAAATGTTTACTGCTCTGTCTGACAATTAAATACATGAATTTAATAATAGAGATGACAATGCATACTAGATACATGCATAAAATATATCTTTTTTCGCACATGAAATTATTATAGAGGAAGACTAGACATGGTTAGCCAAGGATCAGAGTTGATCTGACTAGATCATACTACCATACTCTCCCTGACAATACACAATGTATTTAAAGGACTTGATAGTTGCCAAGAAGAACACAACCGTCAACCAATCGACGCTTATAACTACCTTAAGCCGACAACCAATTAATACAAACAATTAATACATAGTCGGATAACCGATATTATTGAAGCATAATAATAGACATTGTGCAATGACTATAGATATCATTACATATAAGTACTGTTTCCAAAACAAAAAAAATAGTAATGGCTTATGAGAGCACAATCATTTTGAAATTTTAAGGAATAAGCCTTCCAGGGAGTGTTGAAGTTCATGAATCGGGGATGCATACCAATGAGTACTTTGGGGAAGGGAAGTCCAATGTCCTAATAACATATGCCTAGCAGCTGTAAGAACCCCAACTGGTTCAATCACTGAACTCACTATCAGCTGCAATTGTGCTTGATTGTTTGTAATTTTTGTTTTTGTATTTTCTGGTTTTTTTGTGCTTTGAGGGTTTTGACATAAAAGCAAACTACTTCTAATACACTGATTATAAGGAAGAGATATTGCAATGATAGACAACTATATTGAATGCAAAACAAATACTCATTCTTACAATGGAAAACTATAACCTTTTATTTGAATGCTTATACAAAAAGCAACTGTAACTAATAGGAAACCTGATATAAATGCCCAAACTGCTGATCCGAGTACTGTAGCGCACTGTTCACGGGCACTGTAGCAGCAAATAAACCTCTGAAAATAATCCCTTTCAATCTGAAAATGAACTGCAACTCCAGTCTCTTAAATCTGATCCAAACTTCACCAAATGCATCCAATTGAAATCCAAATAGAGCCTTTGATTGAGACCCTCCAAAATCACCAAGTTCACTGGATATTTCACCAGCTCAGATGGTTGCTCACAAAAGAAACTACGTTCTCCAATGGCTGCTGCAGGTAGAAACCCTCGTTCTCCAAGCAAATTCAAACTCATCAAAATGTTCTCAAAATGCAATAATAATGAAGTTCGATCTCTTGCAAAAATATATATAACCTTCTTCAAGTTCGAACTCCCAAAAAACTCTTTAAAATGATTTAAATGAAATTCATTTATTTCATTCATTTGACTATTGAAATGACTTAGGGAATTGTACAATAAAATTAATATAAATTTGGCCCCCTTTTCAATGATAAGTCGACCCTTCATTAAGTCACTTAAGTTATAATATAAAATTATATTATAACTTTATAATATAAGCTCTCGACCATTAATATTTATTTTAGCCAAATAAATATTAATAACTCCATTATTACTTATCATTTCTGCACGCCGTCTGAACTGGAAACTGGCATAAGGAATTTGCATATGACCAACTCCCTTTTGCTAAAAATAGCAGGGGCCCATCTCTAACACCACTAACTTACTATAAATAGTAAGTTCTGCATCCGGAGTCCTATAGAACTCAAACGAACACCAATCCTGCATAACTTTGACTACTAAAGAAGCTGCTCCCCTCAGAGGACCCTCCACCCATCCTCATTAGCCTACGAGGGTCAATAATAGGCCAATCTACTCAGCTGACTGATGTCAACTAGAAGGGGACATCACAGCAGCTTAGAACACATTGGGGTTGGACTTCGAGGTGATCACTAATTCGGCATTTAGACAAGGGGAACTCTGAAAGGATACTACACTAAAACACATTGGGGTCGGTCTTTGGAAGGAGTGCTAACCAGATACTTGAAGAAGGAAGCTTTGTACATTGTTGAAAGATTGTCGGGATTGGACTTAGGGGCAGACTTTAACTTGGTACTTTAGACAAGCAAACTTTGAAACTTTGACTTTGAAAGGAATTAATGCTAGAACATGTTGGGGTTGGACTTCAAAATGGTCACTAATTGGGTATTGAAATAAGAGGATTCCGAAACTCCGACTTTGACAAGGCATAAATTTGTCTAAGTGTGGAAACATGCTAGGCCCATGTTCACTTTGAGAAGGCATCAATGTTGGGGTTTTGGGGATGTGAGTGTGGGCAAGCCAAGATAAAAAAAACTCCACAAGATCGACATTTTGATGACATCACCATGATGCCATCAGAGAAAAATAGTTCCCAACTCCAACAAACAAATTTGTTGAAGGGAAACCACAAGGGGTGATGGACGGCTTGCGACACACAAACACAAAAAGAAAATTGCAACAAACACAAACAAGAAATCACAACAAAACGAAAGGAAAACACACAAAGAGCAAACCAAACCAACACACAAGACAAAACAACACATGACACCAACAAAACTAGAAAAGAAACAACCAAGAAGGGGAAAACCCTACTTGGTTAAAAATCAAAGGAGCACAACACTAGGAGTGAGAACACGATAGAGCATGCATATGAACAACACAAACTGCAACTCACCAACCTTGCTACCAACAAATTCTTCAAATGAGATCACAAGCAATCACAAAAGGGTTTCCAAATCGCTAGTGAATGGGTAAGTAGCGAAAACACAAAACAAGAAAAAAGAAAACGAAATGGAGACAGAAGGGGAAAGTAAATGTGTGGTTAGGTTGCCATTAATGTAGAGCTAGTGGGGTAGGTTGGGCTTTCGAGATGTCTTGGCAAGTATTTTCGAATAACCAACTTTGAAAGTCCAATAAGAAGGCAATATACCCAAGAAACTAAGGAAGAAGAAAAAAACCAAGAAGCAAGGGAGCAAGCAAACAAGAGGACAAAAAGGAGACATAGGAGAAGAAAAGAAAGGGGGCCCTCAATTTTGCCTTAAGCAAAATGGGGTGTGTTGTGTCTAAGGTACAATAATTTCAAATGAGGAAGAAGTAACATTAGATGGAGGCAATGAGATATAAGAGGAATTTGGAGATACTCACCTAATCATCTCTTGGCATGCACTTGTTGGATTTAGTGCCCCACAAACTCTCAAAGTGATGGGTTTCATAAAGAAAGAGTAATAGTGTTGATAGACTCGGGAAACACTCACAACTTCGTCAACAAGAAGTTAATAGCTCATTTAAATTGTTTTTATATATTCAGCCCTAGAATTTTTGGTCATGATTGCAGATGGAGGTATTTTTTATTTGTTCAAGGAAGTGCCATAGTATTAAATTATTCGTGGGAGATTATCATCCTGATTGCCAATGTTTGCTATCTCCATGGATGCAACACATATTGTTTTGGGAATATATTGGCTTGCTACTTTAGGAACAATTGAGATGAACTACTAGGAGTTATTCATGAAATTTCACTTAGAAGGCAAGATAGTTGAACTAAGAGGATTGCATGCAAAGTCCCCATAGATGGTAAGCTCTCTCAAATGCAAAAGATGCTTAAGAAAGGAGCCGGTGGATTTGTGGCCCAATTGTTTTCATTAACAAACTATCAATCAAATGCTACTACCCATTTAGACAAGCAATTATAGATTGTCACTTAGTGGTTTTGGGAGATATGCCTAAGGGATGGCCTCCTAAGAGGGATTATGATCATGCCATTCAACTAGTGCGAGGGAGCCAACTACCTAATATGAGGCCTTATCGATACCCACATATACAAAAAATAGAGATTGAAAAGATTGTTTAGGAGATGCTAGAGGTAGGTATTATTAGGCATAGCCATAATGCTTACTCCTCTCCTGTAGTGATGGAGCATGAGAAGGATGAAGCTTGGCGCATGTGCCTAGACTATGGAGTGCTCAACATGAACACCATTAAAGATAAGTTTCCTATTCTAGTCATTGATTATTTACTAGATGAATTGAATGGAGCTATGTTTTTAATAAAACTAGATCTTAGATCATGCTATCACCAAATTCAAATTAAGGAAGAGGATATTCACAAGAGAACATTTAGAACTCATGAGGGTCATTATGAGTTCCTAGTGATGCCATTTGGTCTTACTAATTCTCCATCTACATTTCAAAGTTTGATGTATTCCATCTATGAGCAATTTTTGAGAAAGTTTGTATTAGTGTTCTTTGATACAATATTGGTTTATAGCAAGACATGGGAAGACCATTTGCACTATGTAGCTCAAACATTGCAAGTTCTCAAAGATCACACGCTCTATGCTAAGCCTTCCAAGTGTGCTTTTGCTTTCAAAGAGGTGGAGTATTTTAGATGCATAGTGTCTCAAGGAGTAAATGTTGATCCTAACAAAATTAAGGCTATTATAGAATATCCTATTCCTAAAACCATTAAAAAATTGAGGGGTTTCCTAGGACTCATTGGATAGTATAGAAGGTTTATGAAGAAATATGGCCACATAACAACACCTCTCATGGCTTAATTGAAGAAGGATGCTTTTCAATGGATTGAGTTAGCTAATACAACATTTAAGAGATTGAAGGAGGCTATGTGTAGCACTTTAGTTCTAGCCACTCTAGACTTCACCAAGGATATTTTTGTGGAGTGTGATGCTTCAGGTAATGGTATAGGAGTAGTTCTCATGCAAGAAGGTACACCCATTGCTTTTGAGAGTGGTTGGTTGAAGGGTAAGTATCAACTCAAACCCATTTATGAGAAGGAAATGCTAGCTATTCTTCATGTAGTAAAACAATGGAGGCCATATCTAATGGGTAGACATTTCAAAGTTACGAAAGATCATGATAGCCTATAGAATTTTTTGGAGCAAAGATTATCTTCTAAAGAGCAACAAAAGTGTGTTACTAAGATGTTGGGTTATTACTTTGAGATATTATATAAGAAAGGAAAGGAGAAAATTGTGGTCAATGCATTATCTAAGAAGGATGAGAAGGATGAGGCGTTATTGTATGCCATTTCAATATTAAAGTAGATTGTGTGGAAGAAGCCAAATTAGAGTGGCATAATGATGTTGCTACGAGGAAATCTCATTCAAGAGTTCCAAAATGATCGCAATAGTTTAGATAAGTTTTGTTGGAAGGGAGATGCTTTGTGTTATAAAGAAAGATTATACCTATGCAACAATTTCACTTCCAAACACAAGATTCTTTAAGAGCTTCATGGTTCTCTGGTTGGGGATCATTTAAGAATTTTGAAGACATTCAATAAATCAAGAAGGATTTCTTTTGGGAAGGGATTTAAGATGTTCATAAATTTGTGGCCGAATGTTTGGTATGTCAAAGAAATAAAGGGGAGATAGTTAAGATACTTAGTCTTTTGTAGCCCACCCTTATTCCTAGCTAGCATTGGGAAGAAGTCTCCATAGACTTCATCACAGGCCTTTCAAGATCTAAAGGTAAGTGTGTTGTCATGGTAGTACTAGTGGTGGATGACCTCACCAAATATGCCCATTTTATTATATTATCTCATCCTTGTATGACAAGTATAGTGGTAAAAGCATTTATAGAGAACATACAAAAGTTACATGGTATGCCTAGGGTGATTTGTCTATGATTGTAATCTTATCTTTACTTGTAACTTTTCATCAGATTTATTCTCTTCTTTGGTTACTCAATTGGCTCACAACTTTTCATACCTTCCCCAGTCAGATGGGAAAACTGAGGTTTTCAATAAGTGCTTGGAAGGATATCTATGTTGTTTCACTTAAGATAAGTAGTCTCAATGGGTGGATTTACTATCACTAGCAAAATGGTAGAATAACACTTCCTTTCATAGTTCTTCGAAAATGTCTCCATTTATGGCACTATATGGATACCATCCTCTATCCATCACATCATCATTGAGGGTGACACCAAGAGTTTACGCTGTGGAGGACCACATGTATCATCAACAATAGGTTGACCAACAATGTAGTGAAAGGAGTTTTGAAGTTGGTGATTGGGTTCTCTTGAGATTACAACCTTATAAGCAAATATCTTTGAAGCAAAAACAAAGAACAAGTTATCACCAAAATATTATGGTACATACCAAAGTCTATGGAAGATAGGTAGTGTTGCCTACAAACTTGAGTTACCTCCAACAACAAAGATGCATTCAGTTTTTCATGTTTCCTATTTAAAGGAAGCGATTGGACAAAAGATTCCCACATAGACAATATTACCAAAGCCAAATGAAGGAAAAATTAACTTGGAGCCTTAGTTAATTCTCTAGATACGCACAAAGAAGCTAAGGACAAGGACACTCACCGAGTATCTCATTTAGTGGAAGAATTTACCAGTTGAAGATGCCTCATGGGAGGAAGAAGACTTTGTACAAAAGCATCCATATTTGATCAGCATTGAGGACAATGCTTCTTTGAAGAGGGGGGGGGAGGACATGCTACACTCCACGTGTATGTATGTATGTATGTATGTATGCATGCATGCATGTGTGTTTGTTTGTCTGTATGTACGCATGTATGGCTGCATGTATGTATGTATGATCTAGTCACTGATATGAAGTACCATCCACTATTGACAGTCTTTACTTGTTTGCATTGAGGTTGTTGCTGCTAGTATCCCTCCATTTTCAACCTCTTAATTAGTTCCCATGTGTACTTGGCATAAGAAATAAAGATTTTAATAGGCAGCAGCCAAACTTGGTAGGAATGGAGTAGTACAAGGCCTCTCATACCAAAGGTCTTCAAATCTTCAATTTTTCCATCATAACTCTCCGTAATGATTAATTCATCAACATATACAACACTATGTTCCATGACCTGTCGGGGTCGGGGACGGGGACGGGGGGACGACAGGGGACGCGTTTTCGGGAGGTTTCCTAAGGGGCAATTTTTAGGGGACGTCAGGGGATGGTGACATACAAAATACATACATATATATATGATTTTTTCAAAATTTATTAATATATTAGAGAGAGAGAGGGAAAGAGATAGATATGTCAATAAATTAATAATTGATAACAACCATATCAATATGTAAGTAAATCGTGAGAGTAGTGTTGACGTGGTTTTTGCGACCGCACCAAACAGTAGAACAAAATAGTCCGAAGGCTACTCCATTCTCTCTTGATCAAAGTATTCCGTGCGCTAAGATTGCGAGAAAGTTCGCACGTTCAACTCCAAGGTTCCGAATACTTAGAATACCCTCAGTTGGTTGATGTGTATTGCTGTGTTCTTACGAGGGGACTTACACAATTGTTCAGACTTCTTGCAGTTAACAGTCAGTGTATGATTTGAAGGGGATTCTTGCGTGTATGATTTGGCAATGTAGTACGTTTTCCTAAAGCTAATCGGAAATGTGCGGAAAGTAAAAGAGTGTAAGGCCTAAGAAACTTGTATTCTATTCTACATGCAGGATATGTGGAGCTCAGTCTTGGCAGACTTCAACCAAATTTCGCCTAGCCTCACGTTGGACAGCTTCAGCAAAATCGGTGCAATCTTCAAGGGGATAGTAGAGGATGTTCAGATTATAGCTTAGCATACCTACACCATCAAACGACGCATATAGGTATACAAATCACAATCGAAGTTAAACTCGAGATAATTTCCAGTCGACCACGCAAGGCGAACTTATCATCAACAAGCCGCTAGTGGTATGGAATAAAAGAAGCTACCTTAACAAAAACGCCACACATCAAAGTAAACTAATTGCATGAAATGAAAGTTATACTACTTGGATTTGAAAGGAAGAAGAGACCTTGCTAGCTATTCATGACAAGACGAATTCCACCATCAATGAAAAGATCTATTATCATGAAAAGTGTTACACAACAATCTCCACAAAAGTTTTCAAAGGGAAAACTTTCTTTCTCCACACTATGCTAAGCAAAATGATCTACTATGCTCTACTCTCTAGCTCTAGCTCTATTGCTAATGTCTGATATCTGCCTCTAATCTAATGCATTACAAATGAGGGGGACTCCCCCTTTATATAGCTAGCCAAGTCCAAAAGACGGTTAGGGTTACAATCAATAGAGTGGCCAGAATCGTGACACCTCAGCCCTAACCTTAAAAATTGCCAGAATAGGGAGTGGTACATTAAATGAATCAAAGATTCCCACTCACTCCCAAAATAGTAAAGGCAATTAATGCCCATAATCAGTCTTCTAGAAGATCCTCGTCCAGCAGTGCATTCCCATTTGCCTTCTCTCTGGCTGCAAACTCCACGAATCTGCGAAGTATAGCCTCAACCTCCTGAACTGAAATAGGTGGAATGCAATCTAGCTGAAACTCTAACACTGTGACTGAATGCTCATGCCTTGCACAAGATTTTCTCCAAGCAATGAAGGAGTCCTGCGTGTTCTGGATCAAGGTGGAGAAAGTAGAAGTATTCTCGAAATCATCTTGTACAAAGGTCCTTACCCCTGAGAAGAAAGGTACCAGCCTACCCCTCAAATTATCAACGTTCACCTCCTCTGGATTCAACCGGCTAGCAAATATGGCCTCAAAAGTATTCTGAACTCCATCTATGATATTGGCCATAGCCTTATGTATCCTGACCGAATCTGCCTGTGCAGCGTCGAAGAAACCACGTCCTGTGATCGCTGAAGAATACCATCTAGAGAAATCATACCTGTCATTCTCCTGAATGACACCTCCATCAATCAGCAATCGCAATGGCACATGCCTCAATACTTCAAGACGCTGGATAACTTTGCTCTGATAGATAGAAGCATCGCCCCAAGCATGACCCACTGCATCCATCCGTGTCAAAATACTAGAGGCCTGCTGAAAAGCAAAAGCAAGGTCCTCCATAAACTTCTCCGTCTCGACACGAACCCCTGTGACCCACTTATCTGCCTCCTGTGCCATCTTTCCCAACTCCATCAATCCACTGATTGATTCTCTAGGTATCTCTGCTGGAGGCTCTATCACTGAAATATCCTGCCCTCGAGAACGAGATAACTGTTGCACATATCCAATTAAAGCTTTGTGTTCTCTTTTCAACTTCTTATACTTCCCTTCTTTCTTGAATAACCTATCCTTGAGGGCAAGGTAGGAGTTATCACACTCCTCTACAATCTGCGCACCAGTGGGGCGTCCCAAGTCCAAAGTCGTGACCACATAATTCTCAGGTACTGCTTCATTTCGGTCACACTCAACTCGTGGCACAGCTACATGAAGGGTGCAAGAGCCATCCTCTTCAGTGGATATCTTAGAAAATTTTCTTGCTTCTTCTGTGGAGGTGCACTAATCCTGTTTAAAAATTCTTCCATCTCAACTGCTGGATCAAGCTCTTCGCTGGGGCTTCTTCTCATTCTATCCTTAAGCCAATCAGGCACATCGTATTGTATATCAAAGGGCTGCTGTTCTTGTGCCTCTACTTCTCTAACCTGCTCAACCTCTACATCATTTTGGCGAGGCTCATCGTCCTCAAGTGGCTGAGTGTCTCCTGAAACTATATCATCATCATCATTCATAGCCGCCTCTAACTCCTGCTGAAATTGAGGGTCAGTAATAGTCCCCTCATCATCCTGCTGATCAGCCCTAATAGGTGCGTTGACACTCTGGCCAACCGACTCTCTCCGTGGAGGCTGAATATCATCCTGTACCACTTGCACCTGATTCAGTGCATTTCTCTGATTAGCAAACAAAGAAACCTCCTGGATACTTGGAGAACGTGTCTCCAGTGGTGTGGGCGATGCAACTCATGGAGGCTCTGGCAGAATAGGCTCCTGCCGAACTAACTCTTTCTTTCTGGACTCTGGACCTCGTGTAATCTGTTTCTTTCTGCCAGTGGTGGGCGTCCTGTGATCTCTCATCAAATTGTAAGTCAAGGCAATTGATCTACTCTTCAACCTGCTCACACGTCTATCAACCCATGTTCTAGTGAATGTCAAGACCGGGATAGAAAGTGTGTCCAAATCTGCAATCTCAGGTTTTGACCAATCTGGAGGTGGAAGTGGAGCATCTCTAACAGCTGCATAATCCGGATGAACAACATCCATATCTTCGTTCACCTGGTCTGGAGCCGGCACCACTTCACACTCCCTGATCAGAGTAATGGGCAACCGAGAAAACATCCTTTTCCTTACTTCAATCTCATCAGCTGCATCAGCCCAATAATCCTCAATGGTGGCCTTATGTTTAAATTCTTCTGACAGTACCCATTTGATGTTATGATGTGGGTCGTAGTGCTGTCGGCTGGTGTGGTATGAAAAGTGATAAAATTGAAGTTCACTTTCAGCCTCTCTAGCCGCCTGTATTGAGGGACACACCTCATCCGAGTTGCCCATGACAATTGGAAATTCTACTCCTCCCTTCTTTTTCTTTTGAATTTTATCAAAGGCAAGCAATTGCCTAGATATCTCTAGCATTAAAACTCTATCTGTTGGGTACTTAGGCAGCCTATATGGGTACGATGAAAAACCTTGCAGCCTAATGTAAGAAAACTTCGGAAATTGTATGAACCAACACCCATACCTTTCAATCAGCTCTTGGGCGTCCCTCGAGATTCGGTGATGTAACCGCTCCTGAAGCAGTCTCGTGATATACATGGTGAAGGAATCGTTGACACGCTTGTAGTGAGTTGTGCTCGCCAAATGCAATTGCGGACAGGCCTTATGAATCCTGAATTGATGAGAGCCACAACCGACAGGCTCCTTATAAGATATCCCCCTATACTTCGTCATATGTGCCAACATATAGATGATATAGGAGCTCATATAAAATGTCTTCGTCCTTTGGAGGCCCAGGAGCTGCTCGTGCAAATTGTCGCTGATCATCTCGGCCCAATTGACATAGTCCTTCCCTTCCAGCACGAGGTTGATGTAGTAAAACATCCAAGGCTCAAAAATGAATGATTGCGGGCAACCGCCAACCCTGCTCAGCATCATAATGAGATCACAATATTCTTGCTTCAAGTCCTCCATTATGATCTGTTTCGGCAACTTCGTCCGAGAAGGCTTGTGAGTGCTCATCCAATGAGTGTTAATCGTCTCCGTGCATCTCTCGAAGGCAGAAGCATACATCTGTTCAGCCTGCTCTCTGGATTTGTACACCATGTTTCTGTGCACCGGGATCCCGAAAGCCTCACCAATGGCCGCTGCAGTAAGATTGGCTAGCACTTGGCCATCTGGTGACATGATCGATCTGTGCTCCTTCTCATAATAATTGGCGCACTCCATTATCAGCTCCGAGCATTGAATGGCTGGTGGGAAACCAGCAGTTGCATATAACCCACTTCGAACAATATTGTGCGAAGTGGTTGAAGGCCGATGACTTCCAATCCCCAACATCCTGTTCTTGAAGGTCTCTAGGTTGACGGAGCCCAAGTTGGTATCTGCCAGCTTGCCCAACTTTGAAATGAATTTTGACTCTGGCATGAATGTCTTACTCAGCTTCTTGATCACAGCTTGTTTGGATGCACCGTTGTTATCCTTGCTAGTCACCCTTGCCTCAGCCATCTGCAAACAATAAACATTCATCAGCAATTTAAAATAAAATGAGACATTGTGTAGGGGCTGCAGTCGACTTCAAGAAGCTGTAGTAACTTTTCTTATTTGCAAACCTCAGCTTCTTCTCCAATAAAATCAAACTTCAACACTTAGAAAAGGTTTCTAAGTAGACTTTGGTGACTTCACTACTCTTCAGCAACTTGAATCAACAATCAGCAAGTTCGTACTTTTTAAATTCTCAGCAATTTCACCTCAAGGCGTCCTCCTTCAAATGCAGATTTGGATACTTCCAGTAACTTGCAAGTGCGGCCCTCTTAGCTTTGGCAACTTCAAATTTCGATCGGCAACAAATTAAACTCCAGCAATCAGCAAGTGCACCCTTCCTGACTTCAGCAAACTTCGAACTTTCAGCACTTGCACTGGCAACTCAAGGCGTCCTTCTCCAACAGTCTTAGCAACTTCAGATTTAAACTTCAACAAACTTCCCTGTGATATTCGAATTTCTCCACTTCAGATTTTGGAGACCAACTCTAGTCAAGTCGTCCCTCTCAGCTTCTCTCCTGCAACACTTCAGCCTTGCAAGAATTCGAACTTCTTCAAGCTCCAGTCTTCAGCAACTCACTGCAATGTCAATCTTAGAGCAAATCGAATTCTCCAGCTGTGAAGAAATAAGAGAGAAACTCCTTCATTTTATAGCTCAAAATCGAATTCTAGAAGGAGCCAATTTTAGCCAGTGCATTAAATTTCCACTACTCCACTTCAAGAATTCGAATTCTCCCTCTCTGGTATTTCTGACACTTGTCACTCGATGTCAGGAATCTTGCTCTTCTAGAAACTTGACTTTGACTGGCATCTTTGAATTTGTTTTCGAAAAATTTAATTTAAATCCATCCTTTTAATCCACCAGCCGGAACTCTGTCACTTGAATTCGAATTTAACTCTTCATCAACTCTGGAAAATTCATCTTCGAAGAATTCAATCAAAATCATCTAGGCAACCTATTTCGAATTCATCATTCGAAGAAATTCACTTTGAAAACACATTTTATTCATCTTTGCCTTAGAGAATTTTAAAATTTCCC
Organism: Sequoia sempervirens; assembly: GCA_007258455.2. Lineage (NCBI taxonomy): Eukaryota > Viridiplantae > Streptophyta > Pinopsida > Cupressales > Cupressaceae > Sequoia > Sequoia sempervirens. Next base: position 21,410,781 of record VDFB02026320.1, on the reverse strand, counting down.
TTAGGAAAATTCACAATTTGAGCACTGATTGAATTCTTCACTGAAAAAGTGTTGGCGAAGTGTGGAAGACTTGGAAATCCATCTATCATCGCAAATGTTTAGTACCCAGAAGAAAATTTTCTCTAGAACGCTTCGAATCCATGGGTACCCAACGAACGGGTTCATTTAATTTTTCAATTTTGAACCTTCGAAAATATTATCTTATCAAATTTAAATCCATTCTTCGCCTATGATCATCCTGTGTTGCTCTCACTTGAGAAATTTGAGTTCATCTGCATTATCATCCATTTCTGACTTCACCACTGAGAAAATTTGCTCGTGTTTTACGAAGGAAAATTTCACCACCTTGAGCTCTAGGCGTATTTTCTAAGGGAGAAAATATTTTGCCTTGGAAAATTTTAAGTCATCTCTTGGGAAAATTTTGCCTTAGAATTTTTTTTTGCCTTAAAAAATTCATTCAATCTTGCCTGTGAGAAAAACACCAACTTCACTTAAAAATTTTTATTCATGGAGGTGTCCACTTCACACTTGCAAGGCAATTTTTTTTATTTGAAGTTCAAACGCCTTAGAAAAATTCTCCAACACTTTAGAAATATTTCATTTTTTTTTTTTTTACTCAACATCTGGGGCGCATACCACTCTTGAGGAAAATCACGCCTAGTATTTTGTCTTCACCACCTCGCACACATTACTTCACCATGCCTAACATCTTGTTTTCACACTTCACACGCCTTAGAGAAATTCTCTAACACCTACCACCTTGGGCGCATTTTGGACTTGAAGAGGGATAACGCCTAGCATTCACCCTTCCTTTACCACGCCTCTGAAATATTCACTCATCTTTTACCTTATTTACCACCCTACACTCACTTTTTACACCTCAACTTGGGCGCAATTAGACATGCAAGAAGGATGACTCTTCAACTTCGCCTTTTTTGTCTTCACTTGACCTTGTTTGGGCGCATTCTAGCATGTATGAGGAATAAAAAACGTTGACTTGTTGACTTGTTTTCATCTTGGGTGCATTCTCATGTGTGTGAAGGATAAAAATTGTTGACTTGTTTGACCTTCTTGCAACTTGGGCGCATTTCACCCCCTGAGAAGGATGGGCTCATTTTGAGGGTGGTGGCGGATATCTGCACTTAGAAAATTTTTCAACTTCCCTTCAATTTCCCTTGGGCGCATTTTGACATGCCTACTGGATAAAATTCATTGACTTTTCTTTGACTTCTTTGCACCTTGGGCGCATTTTGCCCTTGATAAAGGATGAACTCCATACTTAGAATTTTTTTGTGCTTGGCATATGCTTGAAGGCGCATTTAGGCTAGGCAGAAGGATGAAAGGCGTTGACTTCCTTTGACTTTCTCTGGTTGAGGCGCATTTTAGCTTGGGTGAAGGACGAGCTCGTTCTTAGAAATTTTCATGCCTCCTCATCAACTGGGTGCATTTTGCCATGTCTACTTGATGAAGTTCCAGACTTAGAATTTTTCTTCGTTTTTGCCAGCCCTCATGCCCTGCTATTTATAGTAAGTCCTCTGAATTTGCATCTCTGAAGCTCAGAACGACTTGAAATTTTACACACTGTATCCTCATGACCCTATTGTCCTGTCGACACTGCCATTTTTAGCTGACCTGCTATTTTTAGCCCATTTCTGAAGGTGGTTTACTATAAATAGTAACCTCTTGTTTTTGATAGCTTCACTGCTCCGATTGACTTGAAATTTGAATGAGGCGCTCCTCACCACGTGACCTATCCGTTGACATCAACGCATGCACCTGATTTTCTATTTTTAGCCAGTTTCCAAATTGACTTACTATAAATAGTAAGTGCTCCGTTTGACTTGAAATTTTACCAGCAGATAGCCTGAAGGATACTGATCGCGGTGGTTTACACCGGTTTTCGAAAATTGTGACTTTTTACGTCTCTTTTTGGGTCCCAAAGTTGGAAACCCTAATTCGGCCTGCATGATCAAAAGATCTCTGCTTTGTCTTATTTTCTCGGACGCTGATTTACGAACTGGGGGTTCGGGACATACCCGCTAAAAATAGCAAGTTCCTTCTGAGTGCTTATCTTCATTTGCATGTCACCATGGAAGCTCTCGAAAAACCCAGGAATCACATAAAAGAAACCCCGACATGCAAACCCTAAAAATAGCCTCGGAAGACTACATTCTGAAAGTTGTCGTCTCGTTTTGCATGTTATATCATCGCGAAGGTCTCGAAAAACCCAGAAGGAATATCCAGACATGCAAAGAAAAACTTTGCATCTGAGCCCTGAAATTTGTCTCAAAAGTTGGACTGCTAAAAATAGTAAGTTATCTGTTTTCGCTCAAATCTTGCACGCGAGCAGCCTGATGTGCTCTAAATGCCGTGTGACTGTCGGAATCTCAAAAATGCTGACAAATTGCCCTGAATTTCACACTTACTAAAAATAGTAAGTACCTCAGAATCTGATGAAAACTTGCTAAAAGCCTGTTGGAAACATGCTGACAACAATGTTAAGCTCAATTTGCAATTTATTCACCCTATTCGACCTTGGATTGACCAGAAACGATGAAACCCTAATTTTCAGACTTGGTCAGTTTCACGCTTAAACTCACTAATGGGCGCAACCCTCGAAAGGCAGACATCAGAAAAGAGACGGAGCGAGAGAGAGAAAAACCCAAGCCAAAAGACTAGAATGGAGTAAAAATTAGGGGGTCCCCATTTTGAATGGGGCGATGTGTGAAAAGGTCACAACAAGTAGTACTATAACAGCATAAGAAATGTCATTAAAGCATTATAAAATTTATCATAGTAGTATCAAACGTCAATAAAACCATGGTCTATCAATATGAAATATCCAAGTGTCTCAAACATGTATCCAAAAGTCTCAAAGTTCAAACATGAAAATCAAAATATTAAATACAATAGTCTATGAAATTAAGCCTCATTCAGGCTATGAATATCCAAAGACTCAGAACTATCTGAGTCACTATCATCCTTTGGCAAGAGTGGAACTAAAATATTTAATATTTAGTCTTTTTCAGACTTTAGCCCAAACAATTAAAACATTAAAAGCTGGTGGGCCCCGCACGAAGGAACTAAACCTTTAAAAAATCATTTTTTATTTTTTTTTAATATATTTTGACTTGCAGCCTGTAGGGGACAGCTAGCCGTCCCCGGTACAGGGAACCGTCCCCAATCCGTCCCCAATCGATATTGTGGACGGGGAAACGTCCCCAATTCGTCCCCAATACAGATTGGGGACGGGGAAACATCCCCAAAGTGAAGGAAACATTTCCTGGCGTTTCCGATGGATTTTGCATTTTTGGGAACGGCAGGGGGACGTCCCCTTTGCGTCCCCCTGTCCCCGGGATGGCAGGGGACGGGGACGGGGGGTTTTGGGGTAGGGGACGCGTCCCCGTGTAACATAGAGAATGTTTGCTCTATTTTGTATACTATAAACTAGGTGGCGACTTCATGTACGCATCTAATTGATGGACTTTCCATTGACATTGGGCAGCTACATGTGCAATTGTTTCATTATACATTATACCTTTTATTTTCTTAGAGCCTTTGGTCAATAATTTGGCAATTTGTGGCAAAGAACTGCCTCTAAAGTTATCTGCACTGAATAGCTTCCCATTGTGCTGGTATTTTTATCAAGGAGCATGTACATTCTCATGAATGCCTTGGATTTTGTCCTCCATTCCAACTCTCCATGAGTGCTCCTTCACTGCCTCTTCAAAAGTGGAAACTTCTTCTGTATTCAACATTTGAGCACTGACTGCACAATAGATTGCCCGAGTTATTACTTTAGATTGGGCTATCCCTTCTTAGAATTTTTTTTTGCAGAAGTAGTCTCTAAGTACCATCTTGAAGTCTTTTTATCTTTGGGATCTGATACAAGCCCAATATCTTCAAGCTCATCATTCTAATGTGATAGAGTGTAAAATGAATCTGCCATATCAATTTGCCTTGAAATGTCAGAATCTGAATGTGATTTTGCTAGCATTTGTGTCGGAATCAATATCCTTTTTCTCTTCATCATTTATTAACATTATGGAATGTAGACACTTTCTTTGTCTTGAACTTCTATAAAGATACACTTTCTGCTTTTCTCATCAAACTTCTATATGTGGGCAAGTAGTGCAATCAAATATCCTTAGATGACTAACCACTGGATTTTTTCTTGTTGAAGTGTGATATCTCTAGCAACTTTTTGAATTTTTGTTTGTCAATTAACAGTTTTGATTGCTTTTGCGATTGAGATGTGCAATCTTTGGCCTTCATCTTCCACTTGAATTTTTCCCAAGAGTTCTTTTCATTCTTTCTGCTACTATATTTTGCTAAACTGTGTGTTGAGTGGTTACTCTTGATCCCATTAAGGCTTTCAAAATGTGCAAACACTTTAAAGCTGCACTCTCACCTGTTGACTATTCTCGGGAGGTCGTTCTTCTCCATTTTAATTGTCTGCCTTGTCAGTGAACTTGGATGCCTCAAATGATTGTGATTTGTGACCTTTGTCTTGTGAGGTGATTCACATGGTTTTAGGATTGCCAGAATGCCACAACTCTAATTTCTCCTTTGCTCCCCATTCCCAATCTTTCTCAAAGTTATACCTGTTATGCTTCCTCGTGAGACCCCAGCTTCACACACATTTCTTTGTGATGTGTGATATTCAATTTGAATATCAGTTTAAGGGATAGTCAATGGCTCAAGAGTTCGTGTTAAAATAATTTTTTTAAATTTATATTGCTTATCAGGATTGACTCCTTACATATGGTCAGTACACATTCTCTATCAATCCTTGTTGATATAAAGGGTGGAGAGTAAGTGCTAGGGGAGAAAGTGCAATGTTGTATTACAGTATTACCCATACTAATCCAGTTTCCCATGAGAATCATAATACCAAGTGTCTCTGTGCTCAAAAATGTCAATACTCAATACCAATGTCTCTCATAGCCTATACCATAATATGCCAAGAGCTTATGTGTGAGAGGGAGAACTTAAGCGATACACAATTTTTCATTAGATTGGTTTTGGAGTAATTGTAACTACAATAATAAATGTGATCTCCAATTCTTGTCTGTAGTAGAGAAGGATCTAGCCAGAACCATATGAAAACATTCACATTATTAACTCTCCTAAATTCCTGACCCCTAATAATATATGATCTATAATGATTTAAAAATCCAAACTAATGGCAAGGGATTTACACTTGAATGCAAGATAGTGCTAACTACTATGTGCTTGGCTTTTCAAAGGATGAATGTCAAGCCAATCGAAGCAGGAAAGCAGGGCTTATAGATAGACTTTATTGGAGATGAAATGAATGGTGCAATCCTTTATTCATATGTATAAGTTTTGAAGGGGCACCTAAGGCCTAAGATTAGTTGCAATAACAAGGTGATAGGAAATCAATAACCACAATTCATCAATGGTAAGGATAATTTGTAGTGATTAATTCCATTTTGTCCTTATCTGAGAGAGTTTAGAAGAAATCTAGACATTTTTGTCAATTTTGAGGTTGTTGGCGTTTAAATTCGCACCTCTGGTATGCGGATTTGAAAACGGACAGCTATGCACAGATAAACTGCTCTTCAAATTAGGAGGGGAAGCTCCCTCTTGCTGATGGTGTTGTAAGAAAGTAAACTAAAACTAAGTTGCCTATCTTTTTGATCAGCTTAGAGCACAAGGTTTTTTAAACACAAACGCCGCAGCTGAGATTTTCTGATATAAGAAGTTCAACTACGACTAACTTAAACTAAAGACGTTCCTAACCTCTCAAGTAATAGCAGAGCAAGAGAAGTTAGAAATTAACAAGGTAGATTTCGACAAAAATACTTCAATAATCTCTCTTTCAACGAACACCTACACACTTCATGCAAGCTGAAATAAAGATCATAAAAGTAGAACATAAATAACGGAAATCTAAGATTTTGGACCAAGGCAAAAGAGGCTCATGATTTTATTACTCAAATCTCTGAAACAAAGCTCACTTCTAACATGCCTTGAACAAGAAATTGCAGCTAAGGAGGCTTGCAAACTTATTCTTAACACAATAGAAAACAGCTATCACACTAACTCTTGTTGGCTAAAGAGGCTCAACAATTTGCTTATCACAACACAAATGAACAATACTTGAGTAACAAATAGAAGGCACAATAAGCTCAGCGTTTTGTTCTCACTAGCACGGTTAAAAAAACTAAATGAGCAAAGGCTCTTATTTATAGAGAAGCAGAGGAGTAGGGAACCCTAAAATCTCCTTGCTTTCACAATCTAGGGCTTGCTCAGCAAGCAAGCTTTATTACTAAATCTAGAAAGAAGATAACATCTAAAACCCTAGAAAGCAGAAAAAGCGGGAAACGCCAACTATTACATCTTATCCTCTTTCTATCCTCAAAGAATGGATAAGGATTATTCCAAGAATAGAAAGAAAGCGGGAAAGAAAGCTTCTAGAAGAAAGCTGCTTTAAAGCTCGATCACATCCGCTAGGAAGTTTGAGATTGTGTCCCGGTTCGGTGCATCTATGCCATCAACAGCAAAGCACCGCTTTTCAAGAATATCTTCAGCATCTGCAATAGATCTCAGAAAATCTTCGACCTCATTGGCCGCTTTATCGAACTTTGCTGACATCACTGAAATATGGCCTATCCTTCCGCCAACTGGACTGCAACTGTGAACAACACTCTGAAACTGAACTTGCACTTCCTCAAGTCCGACGTAGGAACCATCTTCAAGATTGTACTGAAAAGGGATTTCTATGACGAATTCGATGATGAAAAGAAGAGCTTCAACCACCCTTTGTCTGTAGGCGATGAATTCTTCAGATATCCTCTCATAGGTTTTAACTTTGAAAACATGATGCTCTCTCCAGGCAAGGATTTGTCTCTTGTGCTCCTTTGAAACTGCTGAACCGTAGGCTGTGTCTAAATCAGCAATGATAATCTCATGCCTAGGTTTTACTTCAGCCAGTGTTTGTTCAAATCCTTGGATACCTTGACGTAGCTCATGAGCGTTTTCTCTTAACTGGAACATCCGTGCCAAGATCTCCTTTCCTCTGACAATGAAGCTCTCGATCCACTCTTAAGTCTCTTTCCCACAAATGACCAACTATCTTAATTGATGGTGATCAGCTGGTGTCTTTAGAATCTGGGGCAGCAACTGGGTTGCTTGTGAAGAACCATGAACAAGGTTAGAAATGAAAAGCCTGAGCTGCTGATTTTCAGCCTTGAGGGCTGCCTTGTCTTCTCCATCCTTTAGTACTCTTTCCTGAAGATTTTCTGATGCAACTCTGAAGAGACTCAAATCTGCGTGTCTAGTATTTCTACCGAGATTGGCCTTGACCATGACGAAGTCATCCATGTTCACCTCATTCCTATTCTTGTCTTCTGGGGGCACTGCAGTCTCCATGACTATCTCGTTATTAGGATTCCTATCAAAGTGAACTTGCTTCTTTGCCTTCTTCTTAGGAGGTTCCTGATAGATGTTATCGAGATTGTCAACACTCACTTGATACGAAGGCCTTCTCCTAACCCTTCCTAAGGAGTTCTCAAGCCAAGACACAGTAGTATCTTTACTAACTTCCTCATGAGGTGCAACTGTAATCTCCTCATCATCTTCGATATCAAGATCAATGTGAATTGGTGAAGAACTTGTCAAAGGTACAAATACGTGTGTTGTAGGTGGCTCCTCTGCTTCATTCTGAGGTATGGGCTCCTCAGGAGGAACTTCTGAATCAGCTGTAGGCTGCTCCTATATGATTATGCGTGAGAAATCCAACCTTCTTTTTACATTTTTATTCGATCTACTACCTTTGACGCCTTCTTGAGACTGACTTTTACCCTTCCCTTTCAACTGTGCTCTGGAGGAAGAGGGAATTGTCTTTGGCGGCTCTGCTACTGGAATAGAGTTCTTCCTTTTAAGGACCAAGAAAACCTTACTATGCTCAAGGACTTGTCTTGTTCTGTCTTCAACTGAAAGAGATTCCTTGTTTGCCCAGTTAACTTGTGGTAAGGGCTGCTCTTCAATTCGTTTCTGAGTGTACATCGGGAGAAGCACATCTTCATCATCATCTGATAGCCCTTCTATATCTTCATTTAAGCAGTCTTTCATCTGATGGAGAGTGAGCCTGCTATAACTACGTCTCCGCACCTCAAACTCATCTGCACAATTAGCCCAAAAATCTTCCAGTGCGGCTATATGATCATAGTTCTTCTCCAATCGGCCAGCGTAGACACCATGAGGATCAAATGATCGTCTCTCGTTGTAAGATTTGAGGCCGAATTTATCTAACTCTTCTCCTATTGTCTTGGCATTTGCAGCAGTCCTGCATGTATAAATTCCCAACCCTAATGGAAAGTGGAGGGAGGGTTTCCTTCTGTTCCTCAAGACTGTGTGAACACCGTGAGCCTGCCTCAAGAACTCCATGAAGATGACCTCATATGACGGATACCTGTTGACGTGGTTTTTGAGACCGCACCAACACAGAACAAAGTTTCCCAATGGACACTCTATTCTCTCTTGAACAAAGTATTCAGCATGCTAAGATTGCAAGTGAGATCACGCTTTCAACTCCAAGGTTCTTGTAATGCGAATAGACCCAGTTTGGTTGATGTGTATATGCTGTGTTCTTACGAGGGGACTTACGTAATTGTTCTGAATACGTGCAATAACAACCAATATATGCTTTTTGAAAGGGACTTTTATGCGAATGATTTGGCTTTAGAGTGCAAATTTCCTAAAACTAATCAAGATTATGCGGCATTTGAATGGCTGCAGAGATTTCTAAAATTTTAAATTCTAATCTAAATGCAAATGGGTGTTATGCTCAACTTGAATGAACTTCGAACAAACCTTGCCTAGCCTCCTATAGGACAGCTTCAACAAAGTAAGTGCAATCTTCAAAGGATAAAAATGATGTTCAAATCACGATTCAAGAGTGCAACTACCATCACAACGATGCATAATTACGCATGAATCTTGATCGAAGTTAAGTGTAAAATGTTCCAATTGACCACGCAAGACAAGCTTACCATCAGCAAGATCGTTAGTGGTATGGATAAAGAAGCTCACTTACATCAAACATAAACATCCATGTCTAACCATTAGCATGAAACTAAATCCTAGTTGAAGTCAAAGGAAGAAGAAACCTCACGAACTACTCAAAACAAAGTTTAAATCCACCATCAATGAAAGGCTTTATTATGAATAGCTTTTGTGACAATCTCTTACAAAATTCTCAAAGGGAGAATTCCCCCCCTTCTTCAACAATGCAAATGAAAACTATTCTAACTCAAAATTTCTACTCTCTATTCTGCTTCACCAATTGCTCACTACTCTTTGATTCTGACTATGACTACTAGAGTACAAATGAGGAGGACTCCCCCTTATATAGCTGGCCAGTCTCAACGGACGGTCCAGATCAAATTACAATGGAGGGCTCAGATCGAGCCACCTCAGCCCTAGACAAGTTTTGCCCTAAAAACCGCTAGAAGGTGGAGTGGTGTCATAAATGCTCCCAAAATAGCAGATTCCTCCTTTGACCGTCATGAGCAATTAATGCCCACTACCCTTCTAGAAGATTCTCGTCCATGACCTGGATTTCTTTGCTCTTCTCTTTGACCGCGTACGCTATGAATCGTGTCAGCACTGCGTCGACCTCCTCCTCAGAAATTGATGGAGTAAGATTCAGCTGATACTCCAAGATGGCCACCATTTGCTCGTGCTTTTCACAAGATTTTCCCCAAGTCTCAATGGAATCTTGCGTGCTCTCAATGATTGTCGAAAACGTGGAGATGTTTTCAAAATCCAACTGGGAAAACATTCTCATCTCAGAAAAGAATGGCTGCAACCTCGCCTTTAGTCCTTCTGCATCTACCTCCTCATGAGTAAGCCTTCTTGCGAACACTGCCTCCAACGTGTTGAGGATACTCTCGTGAATATTCCTCATAGCCTTTCTGATCCTGGAGGACTCCATAGCTGCAGTGTCAAAGAAACTCTTCCCAGTGAACGCCGCTGAATGCCATCCACGAAAATCATACCTATCACCCGCCTGGATTACTCCTTCATTCACCAAAGTCTGCGTGGGCACACGCATCAAAACAGCAAGACGAGGGATAGTTTTATCCTGAAAAATGTGGGTGTCTCCCCAAGCTTGTTCGACATTATCCAGGCGCGAAAGAATACCAGAGGCATTTTGAAATGCTGAGACAAGATCCGCCATAAACTTTTCAGCCTCAGTACGGACACCATTTATCCACTTATCTCCTTCTCGTACAGCCCTCTTCACTTCTTCAAGGCCGCTGATCGGCTCTCGTGGCAACTCTGGTGGAAGTTCTGCCGCTGGATTTTCTTGAGCAACAGGATGTGCGAGATGTTGCACATACTCAACCAACGCCTTGTGCTCTTTCTTCAATCTCTTGTACTTTCCTTCTTCACCAGCCTATCCTTCAAGGCCTGAAATGAACTTTCAGCTTCTTCCACTACTTGCACTCCGGAAGGACGTCCCAACTCAACTGTGGTGATCGTGTAATTCTCCGGCATTGCATCACTCAAATTATGATCTTCCCTTGGGACAGCAATATGAAGGCTGCGGGAACCTGCCTCATTAGTTTCCATCTTTGTATATTTTCTTGCCCTCTTCCGCTTAGGCGACTTGCTTGTTTTGTTTAAGAGTTCTTCCATTTCAACTGCCAGATCCGCATCATCATCTTGGTCCCTTCTGATCGCCTGTGAGAGCCAATTGCGCTGAATATCATAAATGATCAGGGGTTGCTCTTCAGTTGCTTCTACTTCCCGAACCTCTTCTCGAGCAGTATTTGGTTGAGGCCCAATTATTTCAATATTTTGATCACTTCCCTCATGAGTCCCAACATCTTCCTCTCCGAAGGAAAAGTCAAAGTGGGTGTCCATTTCCGTTTCTTCCCCTTTATCTGGCTTACTGGCAGCTTCAGGATCATTGATACTCTGAGTATCTACCTCTCTTGGCATTGGTTGGTTAACCTCTCCAACCTCCATCTCTTCATTTCTTTTAGCTCTTTGATCAGCAAACAATGAAACTTCACGCACACTGGAAGAATGAGATACCAGCTGAGTGGATGTTGTGTCCTCTGACCCTTGAGGCTCTGGCTGAACAGGCTCCTTTTTGGATTCTGGACCTCGTGTGATCTGCTTCTTCCTCTTCGCTAGCACTGGCGGCTTTTTATCACCCATGAGGTCATATGTGAGGGCAACTGACCTTCGCCTTAATCTGTTAACACGCTCATCTACCCAAGCCCTAGTAAAGGTCAAGACGGGAATAGACAGAGTGTCTAAATCCGCAATCTCTGGTTCGGCCCAATCTATTGGTGGCATTGGTGTGTTCTTCACTGCTTCATAATCCGGATGGGTGACCCTAGTATCCTCCTCAAGCTGATCTGGCACCTGAATCACCTCACATTCCCTAATTAACTTTAGAGGCAGCCTTGAAAACATTCTTTTTCTAATTTCATCCTCACTTCCAGCATTCGCCCAAAAGTCTTCCAGGTGAGCCCTGTGTCTGTACTCCACTCCTTGCACCGTTCCAATCATTCCCTTAGGATCAAAATCTTGTCGGCTCGTATGAAGAGTCAGCTTGTAGAATTTCAGTTCATCCTCAGCCTCTTTGGCTGCTTGCAAAGTAGGGCATTCTTCGAGTGAATTTCCCAACACAATGGGAAAATGCAAGCCTCCCTTCTTCTTTCGCCTTATGATTTTGTCGTAGGCCACCAATTGCCTAGACAATTTGAGTAGTATCATTCTGTTGGTGGGGTACCTAGGTAGTTTGTATACATATGAATCGTACCCCGGCAGCCTCAAATAGGTAAATTTCAGGAATTGGACGAACCAACACCCATATTCTTCGATCAGCATCTGAGCCTCCTCGGATATCCTCTGTTGTAGCCTCTGCTGAAGGGTTCTTGTGATGTACATGGTAAAAGCATCATTCACTCTCTGAAAGTCACCAGTGTGTGTAAGATGCAATTGTCTGCAGGACTGGTGAATTTTGAATTGATTATATCCGCAGCCAATTGGTTCTTGATATGCCAACCCTCTATACTTGGTCATTCGAGCAAGCATGTAAATAACATACGAGCTCATGTAAAATGTTTGTGTTCTCCTGAGATTCCTGAACTGCTCATCGATATTATCACTTATCATCTTCGCCCAGTTTACTTGCTCTTTCCCTTCGAGCACTACACTGATGTAGAAGAACATCCATGGCTTGAACGCAAACGACTGCGGGCTGCCATTAACTCTGCTGAGCAGCATAATTATGTCGCAGTACTCTTGCTTTAGCTCCTCTGAGATTATCTGCTTGGGCAGCCTAGCAGCGGGAGGCTTTGGCTTGCGCATCCACGTGGTGTTTATCCTCTTCATGCACTTTTCAAAGGTCGTGGCGTACATCTTGTCAGCCTTTGCCTTGGATTTATACAACATATTATCCGTAGCAAGTATCCCAAACGCCTCGCCAATTGCATCAGGAGCGAAGTTGGCCATGATCATACCATCCGGAGAGCTGATAGTCCGATCCTCGGAATTGTAGAAGTTGGCGCATTCTAGGATCAACTCAGGACAACGGACTGCTGGTTGGAATCCGGCTGTTGCGTACAACCCACTCTTGACGATGTTGCGTGATGCATCCGTAGGAAGATTTCCACCCTGCCCATACATTCTGCGTATGAAGGCCTCAAGGTTGAATGGCCCGAGATTGGTGTCTGTCAAGTTGCCAAACTTCGAAACGATCTTCGATTCTGGAATGAAGGACTTCTTCAGACCTTTAATAATCGCTTGCCTGGAGGCGTTCTCTTTGCCAACTTCGTTGTTCCCAGCCTTTGTTCCATCCTTGCTGGTTCCAGCAACATCAGCCTTTCGTCCATCAGCCATCTGCAAAACAAGGAGCAAACATTACACTCCCAATCTTTTTAAAACAAAATCACGCGAGACGGCTGGAGGCTGGAGTTGGCTGCAAAAATAAATACAAGTTAATAGCTTCAGCAGCCAACTTTTCACTTCTCGATAATTTAAATTTCAACCTTCAACAACTTGCAGCCAAAAGAAATATTCAACTCCCCGTAAGAAATTAACTCCAAAAATTTCAGCTTCGGAAAACGTGTTAAGTTTCGGCAACATTGAAATCAGCAACTTCAAATATTTAAAATCAGCAAGCCTTCAAGTTATAAATTACCAAGTTTCAAATCCACTCTTCGACAGTTATACATCAGCAACTTCGAAGAGTTTAAATAAGTCCGAGAGTTTTAAACGAGCAAGTTCAAATTAGCGAGCCTCAACAATTTAAAACCAACTTTTTGAGAGTTATAAATCAGCAACTTCAAAAAACAATCTCAAATCAGCACTTCGAAAATTATAAACCAGCAACTTCGAAGGCCCCAACAATTTTAAATCCAATTTGATTCCAATATTCAGCAACTTCCAACAATTTAAAGCTCAAGCAACTTCGAATTTTAAAACAACTTTTGACTTCCAGCACAAACAATTGACTTCAGCCTTTTCAATTTTAAACTTCAAAAACATTTCAACTTTCAGCAAAATACAAAGTCTCAGCAACTTCGAATGCTTACCTCAGCAACGTGAAGAAATAAAAAAATGCTTAACCCTTCAAATCGCAGCACTTCGTAACTCTGAATCTCAGCAACTTCAAGAAATTCAACTTTCAGCAACTTCAATCTCTTGCCAAAATCGAACTTAACACCTCACACTTTCAGCAACTTTCAAATTGAAAACCTCACAACTCAACTTGCCAGCATAAATTTTAACTTCGAATCTCGTGAGACGAGAATGAAAATCCTCAGAGTTTTATAGCAAAAGACTGGTGCTAATTTTAGTAGATGCCTTTTATTCCCTTCATTATGACTGACGCGTTTGCTAAATTTAAAAGGGAATATTCCAGTCGTTTGGCAGTTGTTATGACAATTTGCTATTTGGGGAGATTCTTTCCTCGATTTAAATTTAAAATTCCCTCCCGACTGCCAATTACCTTCAGTAATTTCGAAAAATCAATTTTTACTCCGATTTGAAGTAATCTCAACTGCATATTTTAAAACGGCATTTTAATTTATTAAAAATTTAATTTAATTGCCATTTTAAATTATTTCTCCAGCGCACTTTTAAAAATCGACGTTAACACTTTAAATCGGCTAGGCGTAATTTTATTTTCCATCCAGAACTAATCCGAAATAAATTCCCCATGATTGAAAGTCGTCCGAGATTAAAATTTTATGTGTCGAAATTTAAAGGGGGAATTTAATTTTTTGACTTAGGAAAATAATTGAATTAATTAAATTAAATAATTTCTCTGTCTTGGGCAAATTCACATTTAATCGCCTAGAGAAATTATTAAGTCTTCCAACGCCTTTTAAAATTTTAAATATCCTCGACTTTGGTAGACAATGTCTAGTCTAGGCGCACATCCTGAAGGGGAACATTTAATTTTTTTATTTTTCTCCCTTCTTCTAAACCAAGGCACACATATTTAAACCCAACGCTTTTTTTTTTATATTTCACGCCTTGATCAAACTTCAAATTTTATTTTCTTCAAGATGTTGGGCGCATATTATAGCTTGAAGTATCACTTTAAATGTCTTAGACGTCCCAACTTCAAAGTAAGGTGCATATGCAATGTTGTGCTTTCGCTTTGACACTTAGGAAAAATCACGAACCTCTAGTCTTGAGGGCGCAAATGGCATCAGGAACCTACATTTTAACGCCATAGAATATTTCAAGTCATATTCTCATTCAATACCTTCATTTCAGCCTTTTGGGCGCATTTGATAAATCAAACTTTCAGTTCTAACACTTGGGCGCAAATGAGTGCTGAAACTTTCAAAATCTTCCATACTTAGTGAATTTCCCCATCCACTATCCAGCAAGGGCGCATATGAGGCCTTGGACTTTCATTTTGTTTGCTTTAATCAAATTTTAGCCTCATCATCTCTTCAAGGCGCATTTGACTAGCTCTTCTTCCAATTGATCACTTGGGCGCAAATCGCCTGATGCTTTTAATTTTACGCCTTAGAAAAACTATTAATCACCTTCACTCAAGCCAGGCGCATTTCACCCACAGAGCCTTCAATTTTCATCTCTTCAAGTGACTAAGGCGCATTTCACTGGGTTGGCGTTGAGCTTTCCAGACTTAGTCCATTTTCTGCCTCTGTGATGCTGGACTTGAAAATTTATCCATTTTAGCGAATTTTGTGCCCTCTGCCAGATTTAAGTTGATTTTTCCTCTGTCACCCCGAGTTGCTATTTTTAGAAAGTTCCTTAAATTTTGCGCCGTTGACTGAATTCTAACTCCAGAAAGCCTGATTTTCACCGTGCTCCGAATTTTGACCGACTTGTGCTGTCGATGCCCGATGCCTGTTTGTACCTACTATTCTTAGCAACCCGCTAAAAATAGAAATTACTCAGAAAGTCTTCGAATTTTGTGTATTGAATGCCTGAAGCATGGTGATCGTCACTGGAAGCTGTTTTTGCTTGACTGTCCTGCTCTGCCCTTGATTTTAGGAAACCCTAATTGACCTGCTAAAAATAGCAATCATCTGATTCTTCATTCTCTGTAACTCCGTTTATCTCGAAATTTGCGCCAAAGACTCTTCATCACATGTTTGACTTGCACCCGCTGGGATTTGACGCTGACCTGCCAGTTATAGCCGCTTTTGAAGTGACTTACTATTTATAGTAAGTGCTCGTTTCTAAGGCTTCCCTATCTCCGTTTGAGTTGAAATTTGGACAGTGTGCCCGTTGTTGGTGAGTTTGCCCGTTTGTGCTGACGCTTGAAATCAACTTTCTATTTATAGCTTGCGTCTGGAACACCTTACTAAAAATAGCAAGTTCCCCGATTGCCTTCAAATTTTGCCAGCAGACTTCTTGAAAGATGCTGATCGTAATGGATACTTCAGTTTTGGACCTTTTGGTGTCTGACTCCTCATTTTTAGCTATCAATCTTGAAACCCTAATTTTGTGCATGCTCCTCAGATGAGCTCCGTTTGTCCCCGTTTCAGTTGCATGACGATCAGTTTGCAGTTCTGAAGTGCTGAGCAGCTGTCTGAGTGGTACCTGCTAAAAATAGAAAGTGGCCGAAAAAGTGACCGTCCGGCTGCTGGATGATTTTGCATGTCACACTGCCCGAAAAATCTTGAAAAACCCAGAAAAACCCAGAAAAATCTCCAACATGCAAGCACTGGCTAAAAATAGTAAGTTTCTGAAAAGTGATTGGTTCCACTTGCATGTTACACCGTTGCGAAGCTCTTTGAAAACCCAGAAAGAATATGCCGACATGCGCTGAGAAATCCTGCAAGCAAACCCTAATATCGGCCTCCGAAGGCTGAATGCCGAAAGTCATCATCATACTTTGCATGTCACATCACTGCGAAGGTCTCGAAAAACCCAGAAGGAATCTCCGGACATGCATCAGAAAATGTAACATCTAGACCTCGAAATCTGCTCTGGAAGCTGGACTGCTAAAAATAGCAAGTCATCCGTTTTTGCTCAAATTTTGTCAGAAATGAACTCGAAGTGCTCGGAATGCAATGAAGTTGTCAGAATGTGAAGATCTTAAGAAAATCAACCCTAAACTGACACTTACTAAAAATAGAAAGTTAGCAGAACTTAGTGAAAATTTAGGAGTTACTTGCTGAAAACATTGTAATAGCAGTGTTAGGCTCAAAAGCTGACAAACCGACTCAATTTGACCTCCAAGGTGACCTAAAGATGTGAAACCCTAATTTCAGTACTTGGTTGAATCTTACGTTCAAGCTTGCTGACGGGAGCGTCCCCCGGAAAGCAGACAGCAGAAAAGAAACAGAACGAGAGAGAAAGAAAAAGCCAAAAGACCAGAATGGAGCGAAAATTTATGGGTCCCCATTTTGAATGGGGCGATGTGTGAAAAGGTCACAACAATACCTTGGCAACATGAGCGGGGCACCTGAATAACCATAGACCCTGAGATAGGTAAAGGTAGGTGTTGGCGTAAGAACTAACACCTCTGGAGTAAGAGTTGATACGCACAGCCTATGTACACTACGCAATGAGTGCTCTTCAAATTAGGAGGGGAAGCTCCCTCGTTGTGCTTGACAAAGTATTTGCAAGGAAATAAACTAAACTAAATCTTGTCTTTTTGTTTCAGCTGTAGAGGCACAAGACTTTCTTGAAAAAACTTATACGTTGCAGTTGAGTTTTCTTTGGTTTCGCAGATCTATCAACTACAACTAAACTAATCTATCCAATCTCCTCAAGAAAATCAGAGCATGAGGAAACGGAGCAAGGTTATGACTAACTGACGATAAACGTGTTTAAATTCTCTACTTGAGGGCAAGGTGGCGCAACTATCATCTCAATCTAAACCAGCTTATTGGGCACAAAACAGATTTAAGAATTTACCATGACAATCTTATGAAACCCTATGTGGCATAACACTTGATCATAACAGTAAAGACTTACTAAACGGCTTTTATCATCAAGATCTTTATGAAACCCTGTGTGGCATAACACTTGATCGTAATGACAAAAGAATTCACAAAACAGATTTATCTAAGCTAAGAGAAGATTTACCATGAAAACTTTATGAAACCCTATGTGGCATAACACTCGATCAGCATAGTAAATACTTCACAAAACGGTTTTATCATGACAATCTTACGAAACCCTGTGTGGCATAACGTTTGATCATAACAATAAAAGATTCACAAAACAGATTCATCTAAACTATGGAAAGAATTCACCATTACAATCTCTTGAAACCCTATGTGGCATAACAATTAATTGCAATAGCGAAGACACATGAACAGATACCAAAAGAGTAATATTGAGGGCAAGGTAGGCGCAGCATATATTTCTCTCTCAAGCAAAAGTTATTTACAAATGAGCATAAGCTCTTATTTATATACATCAAGGTGTAGGTAACCCTAAAATCACCTTGAGTTCACTACAGTTCTTGCAATGCATGCAAGTTATGCGCCTAACCCTAATAAAGTAAACTATACAGTTAACTGGGCAACTACCCTCAGTTTAACTGGTACAAATAACCTAATTGGACAATGTGCAAGCATGCACGTCCTTATTTAAAGCAAAGTTAACTGGCCACTACCTTCAGTTAACTGGAAACCCTAACCCTAACTCCTGTGTTGATAATTCCGAGGATGAGATAAGCATGTGTTAAGTCAGCAAGTGAACTGAAGACTGGAAGTCAAGTTAACTGCTGCTCAGGACTCAACCCTAGAAATTAACTGCACGTTCTAACTGGCAGTTCACTCCATGTCAACTCGGTCTAACACTTCGACCAAGAACTCATCGATCTCTCTGTCATCTGGTACTTTGATACTGCTAAAAATAACAGTCTGTTTCTTTAGTTCTCTGCCACTTTCTGTAATCGTGTGCACACCATCTTTGCATTCTTCAGTCGCCTTTCTCAAACTGGCTGCAATCACTGAAACATTTTCTAACTTAGGCGCCATAGGTGCACCTTCAAGGCTGTCATAAATCAGCTTCTCGAATTCTGCTTGAACTTTTTCCAACTCCACATACGTGCCATCTTCGAGAAGATAATGACACGGAATCTGAACAACGAAGCCACTGACAAGTGCAAGTACTCCAACCACGTCATCCTTTAGTGAAAATAATTTGGAAGAGATCTTCTCACATATTTCTGTTCTGAGAAGGTGCTGCTCTTTCCAAGTGAAGACTTTCTCTTGATCTTCAACCTCCTCCAAAGCATCGCATGCAACTGATAACTGAGATACAAGAACACGATCCTTTGCCAAACTCTCTGCAACTGCAATATCCAGCAACTGAATACCCTGACGGAGTTTATGTGCCTCACTCCTCAACTGATACAAATCTGCAAGAAGAGTTTTACCAGCAGCAACTAAACTTTCAATCCAGTTGTCCACAAGTCTACCATGACTGACTAACTGATCCAATTTTTGTTTCTCTGCAGGTGTGTGCTGAGGAAGAACAGGTGCTCTATTTGGATTCCCATGAACAAGATCAGAAATGTATTGACGAAGTTGACTATTTTCAGCTTTGAGTAAAGCCTTATCTTCTCCATCCTTCGTGATACGCTCTTCAAGATTATTGGTAACAATCTTAAGAAGAGTTACATCTGTCTCTCATGTGGTCCTGCCAAGATTTGCCTTAGTAAATGTAAAGTCACCCACTTCGACCTCGTCCAAGCTTTTACCCTCTGGAGGCACTGCAACTTCAATAACAATTTCTGATTCAGGAGTCTTTTCAATGTGCACTTGTTTCTTTATCTTTTTGTTTGATCTCTTCTGATAAGGCTCACCAAATTCAGACAAATCAAGGTTGTATGATGGTTCACGCCTCTGTCTTCCCAAAGACTTTTCGAGCCAACAAGACTGAACAATATTCTCAATTTGCGGAGAGACTGTCCTTGATGTATCAACTTGTGGTGGTTCAGTTGTCTCCGATCCTGCTTGAATTGGTGTCTCAGGGTCAGATTCTATGTCAATAGGCGAAACGTGAGGTGAACTAGGAAGTGAAACATGAGGCTCAGTTTGAATAACTGTCTCTACTGGAACCTCAGGAATATTCTCAATCTGTTTCTGCTTCCTCTTACGAGTAGCTCTCTTCCCTGTGTTTCCACTGAGTTTAACCCCTTCAGGAGGTATGATAATAGCCTTGACTCTGGGTTTTGCTCTAGAAGTAGAAGGCAATGACGAGAAATCCTTTGGCGGCTCTGCTACAGGAACTGACTTCCGTGTCCGTTTACTCTCCAAGAATAACTTGCTGGTCTTAATAACTGATCTAGAAACTTCTTCAATAGAAGTATTCTCTTTAGCATACCAATCAGGTGAGCGAAGTGGCTGCCTAGCAACTTGATCCTTAACATAAGAATTGAGAAGAACTTCTCCATCATCGTCGGACAAACCATCAACATCTTCTGACAAGTAATCAGAGAGCTGTCCAACAGTAAGTCTACAATAGTGACGACGACGAACCTCGAATTCATCTTCACAATTTGCCCAGAAATCTTCAAGTGCTGGCGCATGTGCAATCCCTCGCTCTAACCGATTTGCATAATGACCGAGAGGATCATAGGAACGTCTCTCAGTATAAGGCTTGAATTTGAACCTTTCTATCTCAGTAGACATACGCCTGGCATCTGTTGCTGCATCACATGTGAAAATTCCCAATGAGAATGGAAAATTTGCCGCAGCCTTATGACGACTACGAAGAAAGAAGTGAACATGCTGCATTTGCCTGAGGAACTCCATAAAGACAATCTTGTCTGACGGATATCTTGGCAACATCAGAGGCTCTCCAACATAACCATAAACTCGGATGTATGTGAAAGTAGGAAACTGTATGAACCAATCTGCCCAAGTCTCCATTGCTGATTTGGCCTCGGCTGAAATACGAATGTGCATCTCATCATCAAGATCTCTCACGGTTCTCATGGAAAAGTGATCATTCACTACTCGGAAGTCCTGCTCAGACTGAGAAAACTCTAGCTGTGGATAATACTCATGAATACGCTGAACACCGAGAGTACCATTGGTTTTAAGAAGTTTGAAACTACCTTGAAATGCAACCAAGTAGACCAAATAGGATATCATATGAAACTCGTGATACTTGAGAAAGTTAGAAATCTGCTGATGTAAGCAATCACTAATCAACATAGCCCAGTCAAAACGCTCTGTGCCATCAAGGATTCTGGTAATCAGGTAGAACATCCATGGACGGAAAGTGTTAGCATCTGACTTGACCGGTAACTCGATTGAGTAAGGTTATCAAAACAGCAACTTCTCGCTTTAAATTCACCACGACCAACCTTCTTAGGCAAGTTAGTTTTCTGAATTGTCAACCATTTCTGAGCAACTTTTCTCTGTGAACGTTGATGATCAGCATCCCATATCTTCTCACAAGCTTCAAGATCAACAGTAAAGTTATCTGAGCGAGGAGAAATAGCAAAACATCTTTCTATGTCCTTCGGCTTGAGACTGCAAACCACTCTTCCATCAACCGATCTGATCTGTCGTGAAGACGAGTCATAATGCTTAATGCAAGCAAGTACGAACTCAAGATCGAAGATAGAAACAGGAATGGATGCCGCTGCCAGCAACCCGGAACGCTCAAGATTCCTCATCGAATTGCTGCTAACACCTTCTAAACTGCTCAGATTGACCACTGGATAAACATGATTTAGGTCCGTATCTGAAGTCTTGGTGAAATTATGTGTAAGGACTGATTTCACCTTGTAATCAATGAGATTGAACTGCATTTTGAAAATGGTGACTTTTGACTGTAAAGTCGAATATGCTTGAAGAACTTTCTGAAAAACTCTGAACAAGGCTAAAAATAGCTTCTGACAGAAGAAATTTTCGAAGAAATTCTGGAACATGGGTTTTGTGCACAACTGAATTCTGAACAAACCCAGATAGCTGGATTCTCGAAAAAATATGATTTAAGCCCACATGCAAAGAAATTCTCGGAAAAAGGCTCAGAGCTTCAGAATGAAGACTACGGGGCGATTTTCTCGAAAAAATCTAAGAAGTGGGTCTTGTTGCAAATGCTGAAATATGAGAACCCAGATGATCAGATTCTGAAAATGTGTTGAATTACTCTGGCATGCGAAGAAAGTACCTAAGGTGAGAAATAGAAGAAATAAGACAGAAGATAGAAAGTTTTGCTTGTCTGCTTCTGAAAAATCTGCAAATCTCTTCTTCGAATCTTTATAAAACCTGCATGCAAAGTGGAAATAAAGTCTAGAATTGACTTCTTCTGAAGAATCTGAGCTCGTAGCTTCGAAGAACGCTGAAAACGGACACCTGAATCACCTTAAGCTTGCTGGTCGCTCAAAAGAATACAAGCTTCAGAGCAAAAGATGATGCAAAAATGGACGCCATCTTTGAAATATATAGAATTTGACCATAGAAAATTCGTACTAAATAAAGCATGCATAAAAATGGCGCTTGGCTTCTCATTGGTCCTTATTATAGTTAACTGAAACTCGAACAAGCTCAATAAGTGGACATGCTTTAGGGTTTGCCTTTCAAGTCTTTAGTTTAACTCATCCATGCGATTTTAGCTTCAGTTAGCATCTTTATCAAGTTCGCCATCTTCAACCTTGCTTTGGATTCATCAAATTGACCTAAGGTGTGCCCTTTAGATAACTTCAGTTAGCAAATTTGATTGCAAAGAGAAATTCGCCATCTTCATGCAATAAATATGCTAAAAATAGCTAGCCTTTTGAAAGTTCAGTTTGGCCTTCAAGAATGCGCCAACTTCATGCTTTAATCAAATATAATCTAAAAATAGCAACCCTTTTCAAACTAAAGTTGCCATTGCCTTGAAAAGTGCGCCATCTTCACCAATATCTTGCTTCACTTTTCAAAAACTAAAAATAGCGACCCTTTTCATGAGTGAAGTTATTAACTTCAAATTCGCCATACTTTACTAAAAATGCTTCATGCTTCACAAATAATGCTTCATGCTTCAATTCGTCCCTTTTGAACTTCAGTTGACATTTGATGAAGCGCCATCTTCACTAAAACTTTCTCAATTTTGACCAAATTCGCCATGCATGCAAACTTCAGTTGACTTTTAGTAATAATCTTCAGTTAAACTTAACATGCAATCAAGTTAACTGAACATGCAAGGTAGTTAACTCGACATGCAAACTGAAAGTTCACTCCACATGCCAATAAACGAACTGAAGATGACAACCCAGAAATCGTTCAGTCTAACTGCAGTCAGAACTCCAGTTAAGGCGTCCATTCAACTCACTTTCGAAAATTCAACTTTGAACTCTTGGGCGAATTCCAGACTTAGCCAAATTTCATGAAAATTTAAGCTAAAAACCTCTGTCGGGACCTCTGTTCATCCTCTGACACCGGTTGACTGACTTCTTCGATTGGCTGGCTGACAGGTGCATTGCAGAGCTTGGTAAAAACTGATCAAATGATATCTTGAGACTGCACGTCATAAAACTGACATCTGAAGGCTCAAAAATCCAAGCGCCTTTTTCAAAAGCTGTGCTTTTTCCCTGACTTAGTCAAATTCTGACTTCTGCATTTCGTACGAAGGAAAAAACAAAATCCTTCATAACTTAACTTTCAGGACTGGAACTCAAGTTCACTGCGAAGCTAAGCTCGTTCTGCACGACGGCCGCAAAGGCACTTTTCCCCAGAAAACATCATCTGAGGGGTGAAAAACAAGAGCGCCCCTTTCAAAAGTTGCTCTTTTCATTCCAGACTTAGCCATTTCTGGAAACGACAAAAATAATATAAAAACCTCGACTGCGAACTGCTGAGACATCTTCTGATCTGACGGAGACAGGCAACGGAAAGCTGAACATAACACAGACACATTGAATATCTGAAATCATCAGAAAGAAGGCATTAAAGGCTTGAAAAGCTTGGGCGTCTTTCTCAAAATGTGCTCTTTTGCTCTTTCTTCTGATATTTTGACTAAGATTTAACCCAACATTTGACCTCCGGTTCAGACGCTTCAGCAACTCAGATTCACCCTCTGACGGATGCGTCGCGAAGCTCGAACAAATGTGAGATAAACATCTTGGGTGGCATTCAAACTAAAAATCTACATCCTGCACCTCAAAAGATAAGCTGAAGTCAAGGCTTTCCGTTGTTAGCTAATTCTTGCTACCGATTTTAATCAGATTCTCCGTGAACTCCTAAACAAACAAACCGGTTTCGACAAAGCTTGATAGCTCAATCGGCCGACGATGCTCTGGGACAAATGTCCGCAGGAGGTGACAAACCCTAAAATGTGATCCGAGCTCCCTCAAAAGATAGGGTTTTATTTCGTATCGTGTTCTCTTCTCCAGAGATAGAAAATTTTGATGTTTTTCTTTCAAATTTTCACCTTTTCTTAAATCTCTGCTAATAGACTCCGACATAGTACTGACACAACTTCATATCTGAAAACCCCAAAAACGACCTTCTGACATCACTTTAACAAGATTAAGACTCAATTAAGCAAAATGCCTTAGTGAAGCAAAAATTTTGGTTTCGGGTACAACAGTAGGAAACTGTATAAACCAATCCGCCCATTCCGCCATTGCTGCCCTGGCAACTGAAGATATACGGACATGCAACTCATTGTCCAGGTTTCGCACTGTATATATCAGAAAAGCCTCGTTCACCCTTTTGTAGTGGTGCAACGACTTTGTAAACTCCAACTGGGGATAGTAATTATATATGTGTTGTATGCTCAATGACCCCTCGGCGTTTAACCCTCTGAATTGACCTTG
Source organism: Sequoia sempervirens (assembly GCA_007258455.2). Classification (NCBI taxonomy): domain Eukaryota; kingdom Viridiplantae; phylum Streptophyta; class Pinopsida; order Cupressales; family Cupressaceae; genus Sequoia; species Sequoia sempervirens. The sequence goes on along the minus strand of VDFB02026320.1, from coordinate 21,386,525 downwards.
ATAGGCCACCAGGTAGACTAGGTATAACACCATGTGGAATACATGAAACTGGAAGTATTCTGTTATCTGCTGATGTAGACAGTCACTGATCAAAGTAGGCCAGTCATAGAACTCGGTTTTCTTCATGATGTGGGGTATGGCGTAAAACATTCAAGGTTGAAACTTGGTGGCAACTTCTGAGCCAGTAACCCTATTGAGCAAAGTGATGATGATGGCAACCTCGCCCTTGAACTCCCCTCGTCCAACGTTCTTTGGCAAGGTCTTATGTTTTTCTTTCATCCATCTCTGTGCAATCTTCTTGCTATATTTATCTTTATGCATATTCCATATCTTTTCACATTCACCCTTTGAGAGAGTAACGCCTTTAGGCCACGGGGGAATGGAAAAACACTTCTCGATCATATTAGGCTTTATACTGCAAATCAATCTACCATTTGCTGACTGGATCTCCCTAGTAGCCGGGTTGTAATGCTTAATGCAAGCTATTATGAACTCAAGACTCTGAACTGATATAGGAATTGACGCTGCTGCGAGGAGTCCGGAATGTCCTAGGTTCTTGATTGAAGTGTTGCCTGCTCTCTCCAAGGCATGCAAATCGAACACCGGCTTGATATGATGCAAATCTATCTCAGTTGTTTTGATGTAATTGTGAAAGAGAGCTGATTCAGACTTGAAAACATTGGGAGTGTACTCCATTTCAGAAAACTTGAAGAATGACTGTAAACTCACCTAGGTTTTGACAAGTTTTGAGCGATTTCTATTTTTAGAATGCTGATTGTTATGCTCCAACGGACAAATTTTTGAAATTTTTTTCTGAGATATGGGTTCTGCTCAGAATTTTGTTGCAAGACAACCTAGATCGTCCGTTTTTGAAAATTTTGAATTTTGCCTAAAAAAGCAGCAAACCCTAATTTCTTCAATTTTTCTCAAAAAAAAGCTGGCACCTGGGTTTTGTTCAGAACCAGATTAGAAATGGACCCAGTTGATTAGATTTGCAAAACCCTAATGTTTGATCGAAAAAGCAGCCAACCCTAGGTTTTGAAATTTTCTTGAAAAAAGCTGCGATATGGGTTTTCTTCAGAAGACTGATTGGAGAGGACCCAGATGGTTGAAATTTGAATGCACTGAGGTTTTCACTGATATGCAAAATAAAAACACTTGCTGCAACTTGATGAAGTTCTTGAAAATTTCTTCAGAAGATTGAGGCAAAAAGACCCAGATGACAGAAAAAGGGAAAGCCTTGGCCTTTTGCTTGAAAAATTCGATCTTCTGGAACAAAAAGCTTGAAAAAGCAAGGGTTTATGCTTGCTGGTCTGAAAATTCTGATGTAAAACCAACAAAGATGGATTCTTGAATTACAAATATTCTTCAAACTTGCTGCTCCAACTTTCTCCTTTGAAGGCTACATGCAAAAATAATGAAAAATACATGAAAGAATTATGTTAAATAGACTTTAGGGCATTGGATTAGGTTTTGCTTTCTTTGCTTTTATTTCCAAAACCCTAAAACTCAGCTTCCTTGAACTTGGACCCCATCTTCCTTTTGCAATTTTGAAACTTTTTGAAAATCTCAAAAATTTCTCTAAGGCATGAACATTTGGGCGCCTTTCTTCAACAGGGGCGCCCACTTCTTCTAGTGTTAGCCAAAATTTTGATATTTTCAAATTTCCTTCATTTTGACATGCTACTTCGCCTTTGATTTCCCATTGACAGATTGACCCGACAGGCGAGCTGAAGGTTTCACGGCGGAGCTTGACTGATTCTGAGAAAGAAGTTTTGGAGGCATCTCTGGCGAAAAACTTGATCTTGACCTCCGAATTCATGGGAGCCTTTTCCTTCCAGGGGCGCCCATTTTGTCTAGAGTTAGCCATTTTCATAACTTTCAAATTTCTTCATTAAAACCCTTCTACAGACGATCTCGTCAAATCTGAAGCTCCGGGCGTCGGATCGACTGACTATTATGCTCATCGCGAAGCTGACGAGATATGAGGTGGGGTCCTCTGGGATGATCTTCGCCAAAAAGTGAATTCAAGGCCTCCAAAAGTTTGGGCGCCCATCTTGGCTGGGGGCGCCCACTTTTACCAGACTTAGTTTATTTTTGATTTTCTCTGTCTGCTTCTGAATCTTGGTTCTTAGCCTTCGTCAGACCCTACTTTCAGCTCCTCGTATTTGGTGACTGCTAACTCCAATTGACGTGCTGGATATCTTGCTGGAAAGCTGGATCAACTGCGAAGAGATTACGTTGGAACCTCGTCTGCGAATTCATCTGTTAGATGCCCTAAAAACTTGGGCTCCTTTCTTCACTGGGGGCGCCCACTTTGTCAACACTTAGTCAAATCTTTGATATTTTTTCACTTTCTCCTTCTGACACCAGTCTAGAATCTCCCTGTTCAGCTTTAAATTCCGGATGACTGAATCGTCTAATGACTACGCCGTTGAATTCGTTGCGGAGTTGACAGAGAATTGAACAAATTTGACTGGAGGCTTGAAACCCTAATTTTATCATATGATGCCCCAAAAAGGTGGGCACCTTTCTTCAACTGGGGCGCCCAAACTTGCCAGTGTTAGAAAAATTTCATGAATTTCCAATTTTCTTTCTTGTTCTTCGTGCATGTTCATCATTTAATCTTCTGTTGAATTCTTCGAACGTTGGATCTGACGCCTGACAGCCGGCTGACCTCCATTGATGACCTCGGAGCTCCAGATATGCTTCTGAAAAAGTAGAATAGACCCAGTAGGGCATAACTGATCTTTTTAAGATTCTGACTGCACCAGCCTGATATGGACGTATTTTGAGCCAATCAAAATCAGTTTGGACCTTGTCGGACCAACTTTCTATTTTTAGAAAATTTTGCCAATATCCATTTCGAAAGAAACCCAGAAAAACCCAGAAAACGTTACTATTTTGAGAAAATTTCTAAAAATAGCAGTTTTCCTAAATTTTAGGGATGAAAAACTGAGATCTGGGTTTTGTAGGTTAAGCTGTTCTTAGCAGACCCAGATTGTCAGAAATTGAAAATTTTGTGTTTTAACCCCTCATGCAAGACATGCACACCCAAATTCTGACCTTTTTGACTGATTTAACAAGACTTTTACTCATTTCTTCAAAATGTCTAAGTGTAACAAAAATTTTAATTTTGGGGTACAACAGAGGTCTTAGGAATGAGAAAGGTAAGCATTTTGGGGTCGTTTTCACTCTTTGCCTGACATGGTGTAAGATTGTGTTTTCTTGTCATGTCCTCCATAAAGGATACCCTTTGAAATCAGGCTATTAAACCAGGAACAGAGACCCTAGGAGACCAAGGAATGTTTTGAATGGGAAAAATCACACATAGAGTGTCCCCTTAGGATATTACTTGTCTCCTGCTCATATCTAATTGCTCTACCATCAACCTGAACTTTCTTTGTTGACAAGAGAAAAGTTTTGTCTCACATCTCCTGCCCACTTACCCATATTTTGCTTTCTCTTCTCTATGCTTTATCTGAATCACAACTTGTTGCTGTACTCTCTTCATCCCATCATTACTATCATGATCTAATTTTTCACACAATAAGATCACTGTCACATGTCCCACAATATTCTTCATCACTTGAATTAAGGTTTGATGCCTCAATGTCCATCAACACCATCCAAGGTGGCTTCATGTAGGATTTTACAATGAACTTGTAAATGGCGAATCAAAATTCAATGATCATGGTCTAACAGTTCATTCTCAGATGTTTTCAAATTTGCACCTCAATTTTATCTACTTTTAACAACACACACAACTATACATACACATGTGCCTGTGCATGCACACACACCCACACATGCAAACCCATGCAAGCATGTGCACCCCTATGTGCACAAATGCTCTCTCTCACACACACAAACACATGCACATATACACAATGACACAAGTGCATGCTTACACATGTGCATGTGCACAAAGGCATACATGGACATTCATATGTTTGTGCATGCATACATGCACACCCATACACGTGCTGTGCATGTGGGCACATGTGCTTGTGCAACTACATGCACCCACTCAGACAAACACACAAACACAGACACATAAAACATGCTGCACCTATGCTCTAGGTAATTTTTAAAAATGATTTGGCTATGCATAATATGCACTTGCATTTGTTTTGCAGGAAAAAAGGGACAAACTAACAGAATCAAAAGTTTCCAGCTTGGATGACTCTCTACTATGGGTGTGGGGTGGATCAAGACATTCGGGAGTTATTTGTATGGCTTTCTCATCACTTATCTACAGTATAATGGGGCTTTTGGTGGAATATTTTGCAGGTTTGCAACTCACTTCAGAAATGTGCTCCCTACAATGGCTAACCTTCTCTCAGTTAATGTAGCTGAATTGGCCTAAGATTTTTTGTTGAATTTGGAAACAAAACATTTGGTTTTCTCCAACAGTTTGGTTTAACTTGTGCTGAACATCATATTTAGATTTATGGATGCTTATCTACTTTGTCCATTTGTCTGTTGCAAAGCTAAACATATCATAGATGCATCTATGCTTTCCAACATTCAGTGTGAGGCTGTGAGCCTAATATTGGATAAATAATAGAGGAAGGGCCTTTGCTTGACTATGACTTACTGAAAGATTTGTTCAAATTTTCTTATGAATGGAATTTGACAGAAACACCTTTTATTGTTAACAGTTCTAGTTAAGGGCTTCTCTTAGTTTTGCTTTGACTTGTCTATGCTATTTTTGAATGACACAGATGCGTTAAAGTTTAAACATAGCCAAAGGGTTCTACTTGTAGGAATTTTTTCACTATGCTCTAGAATTAAAACCTTTTAAATTTTTTCTTATATCCTATGATGTCAGGTATATTCTATATGCTGTTCTTTTCCATTGTTAGTTAATTTGGATATGAAGCTAAAATTTGAAAATAGGATATGATTTCAGGTTGGTGCTAAGCCACCTGAAAGTTCTGGACAAGACAGACTTTTTATCTGGTGATCTATGTCATATTTTCATTTGTAAATAAAACTTTTGATGCATTACAGTTTGCTTGATGTTCATCTCATATATCAGTATATGAAAAATATTTGTTTTCCAGACATCTAATACATTTTGTGAATTGAGTGAGCATATATTTTCCATACTTGTATTTCATTTTGTGAACAGAGCAAGCATTACATGCTTCATATAATGGCTCAATGAGTTTGACTCAAAACTATGCAGTTAAATCCTGGTAAAACATCACATAATTATATTCTTGCTTATGTGCTCTGGAAAGAATGATGTTACCACATTGGTTGGTTTCTAGACTAAATCTCTGCGGCCATAAGTTATAACTAGGTTTTTTTTTTAAATGTTCAACAGTTACAGCTGTTCCATCTTCCGAAACTATATTCATAAGGTGTGCAGTCATCCTTGTTGCTGCTTTTATCTGGATGAGAAAGACTGGACAACCTTTGCTTGGGTTACCTCATGTTAGAGGGCTTCTGGTTGCTCGAACAATTGCAGGATATCTGTCTCTTTTAGGATTCTTTTACAGGTGAGCTGTCAAACTTTTGCAATTGTACTTACATCTCTTATAATTGTTTGTGTTCTATTTCTTTGCTCAGTTGGAATTTCATATTAGAGCTTGGCACTTTTTTGTTTGCATTTATACTAGATTCAAAAATTGTTTTGTTCCATCAATATAAGGCAAATTTTATTTGACAAACTTTATGTGTCTATGTAGGTGTTGCCAGCATATGGCACTTTTTACACATTTATGGATTGTTGCCCTTGAGTGTCTTGGGAATTTGTTGTTAATTTCCATTAAATGTTGTGATGATGTAAGGTTAAGACAATTAATGTAATGTCCCCAGCTAGAAATTTTTGTATATTTTCTGATTTATGCAATTGTCTAATTTCTGATGCAAAACACATCTTGTAACAGGAAAAACAAAATGAAACTATTTGCTGAAAACTTGTTCTCAAAACCCTCTATAGCTCGAAAACAACTTCAATTTCATTCAATCTAGCAAAATTCACTTATTGATGACAAATAACCCAAATGAAGATTGTGGTTAAGGTCTGATGTGAAGTGGACATCCAATTAATCACTCTTTCATAGACAATTTGTGATGTCCCCATTTTAGGGTTCTCTTGCATTGCAGTTGGCTCAGACATTTTGGGTGGGTGTTTGTCTTGTCTGAAGGGTTATTTGATGTTACCAGTGGGCTCAGATGGTCTAGAGGACTCAAATGACACTTTTCGATATTATTTTCAACTTCTAGTGTGTTCTCCAAGAATCTTGGAGAGAAAGTCTATTTATAGCAAGTTCCCTGATCAGGTCCGTTTATCATCATTCATCATTGGTATAACTCTTGCATAGTCAATTTTCAATTCCGATGCATTTTGTCCGTTTCCACAATTTGGATGTAATATTGAGCTATATTTAATTAATTTTACTAAGGTCGCTATTTTAATTAAAATATTTTAATGGGTACCTTAATGTTATAGCTTGTTGGAACTAGGATGAATTTTTTTAAATGTTGGGATGTTGAAAAGTGACTTTAAGTGCCATGAATGATTTAAAAATGAATTAAATCACTTTTTCGGGATATAAGGCTTATTTAATTAATTAAGTGATTTTATATTGTGTTTTTTGGAAAGTTCCTAGAAAAGGTTATAAAAGGGGGTTTGTGAGCTCATTTTGTATTATGCAGTTTATTACATTTTCTCTAGTGAAACCCTTGTGATTTGGAGATTGTACTCAGTTCATCTCAATACTTCCTGAGGATGAAAACCGTCTTGAAGAATATCATCCATGGTGGTGAAAAGTCTTCCTTGGTTGATTGCTCATAGATTCATCCCGAGCCTATGTTGGTGCTTCATTGTTGTGGATTTTAGATTTGATCGGAAGGGTTTTATTTGCAGAATCTTTCGATAAATGATTTTGAGAGACATGTCGTGGTATGCTTGAAGATTTGCAATTTTGGGAAGTCTTGCAAGCAAGACAAAATTGGTAGAGCTTGGAGAGGGTTGCTGGAAGACAATTTATCTTTTATAGGTTGCTGGAATGTTTTGTGAAAATCAGTCATTGTGGGTCTTTTTATGGGAAAGAAGTCTAAAAGTGTAAAATTCTTAAGTACTTTGCCTTCTCATTGATCTTTTCAATTTTGCAAAGTTCTTAAGGTTGCGAACCTTATAAAATTGTGAAAGGTTCTTTTTATCGCAAACAATGTGAGTTAGTGAACCTTGTTTATTTGCGATTGGTTTCTGTTGTACCCCAAAATTAAAATTTTTGTTACACTTAGACATTTTGAAGAAATGAGTAAAAGTCTTGTCGAAACAATGAAAAAGGTCAAAATTTGGGTGTACGTGTCTTACATGGAGGATTAAAACACAAAATTTTCAATTTCTGACGATCTGGGTCTGCTAAGAGCAGCTTAAACTACAAAACCCAGATCTCAGTTTTTCATCCCTAAATTTTAGGAAAACTGCTATTTTTAGAAATTTTCTCGAATAGTAACGCTTTTCTGTTTTTCTGGGTTTCTTTCAACGATATCGCAAAATTTTCTAAAATAGAAAATTTCTAAAAATAGAAAAGTTGGTCCGACAGGTCCGAACCGATTTTGATTGGCTCAAAATGTGTCCGTAGACGTCAAAAGTAACTTAAAAGAACTTTTCCTACCGGGTCTATTCAGCTTTTTTAGAAGCATATCTGGAGTTCCGAGGTCATCAATGGAGGTCATCCGACTGCCAGGCGTTAATTTTAGCATTCAAAACTTCCAGCAGAAAGTGAAATGATGAACATGCACGAGGATCGAGGAAGAAAATTGAAAAGTCATGAAAATTTTCTAAGTCTGCTAAGTTTGGGCGCCCCAGTTGAAGAAAGGCGCCCACCTTTTTAGGGCATCAGATGAAGAAATTAGGGTTACGGTCTCCAATGGAAGTTGCTCAGTTTTCAGTCAGCTTCGCGATGGATATCCCCGTCAGAGCATCTGACGATCCAGTCTCCGGCAAATTCAAGTCAAAGTAGAAGGTATAAAGTGAAAATCTGAAACTTGAAGTTGAATAAATTATGAATTTTTCTAAGTCTGGAGAAACTGGGCGCCCTAAGAAGAGAAAGGCGCCCAAACTTTTCAAGGGTGCAAACAGAGGAATTTGCAGTCGAAGCTATAACGGGATGTCTTCAGAATTCAACTGGCTTTGCAGTGAGCTATTCAGCACGACAAACGGAGCTCGCAGTCATCAGATTCAAAAGGCTGAACAGAAGGTCCGACGAGAGGTGAAAAGAGAAATTCAAAGCAAAAGTGAAAAGGTGAAAAATAAACTAAGTGTTGGTAAACTGGGCGCCCCCAGTCAAGATAGGCGCCCAACCTTTTGAAGGGTGAAAGTTCACTTTTTGACAAAAGTGTCTCCAGAGGACCCCTTTTCATTTTCAGTCAGCTTCGCGATGAGCACAGCCATCAGTCAATCCGACGCCCGGAGCTTAAGATCCAACAAGGTCATCTGAAGAAGTGAGGGACCTGAATAAATTGGAAAATTTTCTAAGTCTGATGGAAGTGGGCGCCCCCCTTGAAGAAAGGCGCCCAAGCTTTAAAGCCTTCAGATGATGGAATTTGCAGAAGTAACGTCCAAGAAGGCCTTGCCAAAATCAGTCTGGCTATCCAACGAAACACTCAGACAGTCAGTCCGATCAACGTAGCTCCCGGAATCGAAGATTCACCAGAAGATCAAAGGGAGAAGGAAGAACTTGGAAATCAGGAAAAATGGCTAACACTGAAGAAACTGGGCGCCCCTAGAAGGAAAAGCCTCCCGTGAATTCGAAGGTCGAAATCAGGTTTTTAGCAGGAGGTGCCTCCAGAACATCTTCTTCAGAATCAGTCCGGCTCCGCAGTGAACCACTCAGCTCGTCTGTCGGGTTGATCTGTCAACGAGAAATCAGAGGCGGAGTGGCATGTTAAAATGGAGAAAAGTTGAAAAAGTTGAAATTTTGGCTAACACTGGTGAAGTTGAGCGCCCCTCTTGGAGAAAGGCGCCCAAACCTTCATGCCTTAGAAGATTTTTGAAGATTTTCAAATTTTCAAAATTTGCTTGAGAAGAAGATGGCGTCCAAACTTGAGAAGATAAGATTTAGGGTTTTGAAATAAAAGCAAAAAAAAAAAAGCAAAACCTAAAATCGAACCCTAAGTCTATTTAACACTTCTTTTCAATGTATTTTTCATTATTTTTGCAGGTAGCATCCAGAGGAGAAAGTTGGAGCAGCAAGTTTGAGAAATTTTTGTGATTAAAGAATTCATAGTTGCTGGTTTTATATCAGATTTTTCAGACCAGCAAGCATAAACCATTGTTCTTTCAAGCTTTTTGTTCCAGAAGATCAAATTTTTCAAGCAGAAGGCCAAGGCTTTCAATTTTTCAGTCATCTGGGTCTTTTTGCCTCCACCTCCTGAAGAATTTTTCAAGAACTCTTCATCAAGCTGCAGCAAGTGCTTTTATCTTGCATGTCGCTGAAAACCTTCGCTGCATTCAAACTATCCGTCCTTTTCCACCGGGCCTTCCGAAGAAAACCTTATATCGTACTTTTTCAAAACCTTAGGGTTGGCTGCTTTTTCAATCAAACGGCCGAAGTTTTGCAATACAATCAATCGGGTCCATTTCAAACGAGCGTTCTCAACAAACCCGATGCCAGCCTTTTTCGGCACCGAAGAAATTAGGGTTTACCGCCAAATAAAATTCAAGATTTTCAAAAACGGACGACCGCCACTTCTGGTATCGCTATTCAACAAACCCATATCTCAGAAAAATTTCTCAAAAATTCGTCCGTTGAAGCACAAAAATCAGCATTCTAAAAATAGAAATTGCACAAGACTTGTCTGAACCAAGGCGAGTTTACAGTCATTCTTCAAGATTTCTGAAATGGAGTACACTCCTAATGTTTTCAAGTCCGAATCAGCACTTTTTCACAATTACATCAAAACGGCTGAGACAGACTTGCATCATGTCAAGCCGGTGTTCGACCTACACGCCTTGGAGAGAGCAGGCAACACTTCAATCAAGAACCTGGGTCATTCTGGACTCCTCGCAGCGTCGCCTATTCCTATATCAATCTCGAGCCTTGAGTTCAACGCTTTGCATTAAGCATTACAACCCGCTACTAGGAGATCCAACAGATGGCAGGTTGATTTGCAGTTTAAAGCCTGACATGGTTGAAAAGTGTTTTTCCATTCCACCATGGCCTGAAAGTGTAACTCTTTCGAGGGATGAGTGTGAAAAGATGTGGAATATGCATAAGGACAAATACAGCAAGAAGATTGCCCAGAGATGGATGAAAGAAAAACATAAGACATTGCCCAAGAATGTCGGACGAGGGGAGTTCAAGGACGAGGTTGCCATCATCATCACTTTTCTCAACAGGGTCACTGGTTCCGAGGATGCCACCAAGTTCCAACCTTGGATGTTTTATGCCATACCTCACATTATGAAGAAAACCGAGTTTTATGACTGGCCTACTTTGATTAGTGACTGCCTACATCAACAAATAATAGAATATTTCCAGTTTCATGTATTTCACATGGTGTCATATCTAGTCTACCTGGTGGCCTATCAAGGTCAATTCAGAGGATTGAACACCGAGGGATCTCTGAGCGTTCAACACATATATAATTATTATCCTCAAATTCGAGTTCAAAGTCGCTTGCACCACTACAAAAGCGGGTGAATCCAGGCATTCTGATGTAATAATGCAAAGGCAGACTTAGATAATGAATTCACGCCCCATCTCTTCCGGGCCATAGGCAGCAATGATGAATGTGGGCAGATTGGTTTATACGCTTCCTACCTTTACCTTATCTCCCGTGGTTTATGGTTATTCAGGTGCCCCGCCAATGTTGCCAAGGTATCCGTCAGACGAGGTCATCTTCATGGAATTCTTGAGGCAAGCTCACGGTGTCCACACAGTCTTGAGAAATAGAAAGAAACCCTCTCTTCACTTTCCATTAGGGTTGGGTATTTATACATGCAGGACTGCTGCAGATGCCAAGACAATTGGAGAAGAGTTAGATAAATTTAGTCTGAAATCCTACAGTGAGAGGCGGTCATTTGATCCTCATGGTGTCTACGCTGGCCGGTTGGAGAAGAATTACAATCATATACCCGCACTTGAAGATTTTTGGGCTAACTGTGCAGATGAGTTTGAAGTGCGAAGGCGTAGTTACAGCAGGTTGACTCTCCATCAGATGAAAGATTGCTTAAATGAAGATATAGAAGGGCTCTCTGATGATGATGAAGATGTTCTTCTACCAATGTACACTCAGAAAAGAATCGAGGATCAGCCTCTTCCTCAAGTTAATTGGGCAAACAAGGAATCTCTTTCAGTTGAAGACAGAACAAGACAAGTCATTGAGTATAGTAAGGTTTTCTTAGTGCTTAAAAGGAAGAACTCTATTCCAGTAGCAGAGCCGCCAAGGATAATTCCCTCTTCTTCTACAGCACAGTCAAAAGGAATGGGTAAAAGTCAGTCTCAAGATGGCGTCAAAGGATGTAGATCAAATAAAAATGTAAAGAGAAGGTTGGATTTCTCAGGCATAGTTATACAGGAACAGCCTACAGTAGACTCAGAAGTTCCTCTTGATGAGCCCATACCTCAGAATGAAGCAGAGGAGCCGCCTTCAACACATGTTCCTGTACCTTTGACGGGTTCGTCACCAATTCACATTGATCTTGATATCGAAGATGATGAAGAGATCGCAGCAGTACCTCCTGAGGAAGTTAGTAAAGATACTACGGTGTCTTGGCTTGAGAACTCCTTAGGAAGGGTTAGGAGAAGGCCTTCATATCAAGTGAGTGTTGATGATCTCGATAATATCTATCATATCTATCAGGAACCTCCTAAGAAGAAGGCAAAGAAGCAAGTTCACTTTGATAGGAATCCTGATAACGAGATTGTTGTAGAGACTGCTGTGCCTCCAGAAGATAAGAATAGAGATGAGGTGAACATGGATGATTTTGTAATGGTCAAGGCTAATCTTGGTAGAAATACCAGACATGCAGATTCGAGTCTCTTCAAAGTTGTATCCGAAAACCTACATGAAAGAGTGCTTAAAGATGGAGAAGACAAGGCAGCCCTCAAGGCCGAAAATCAGCAGCTTAAGCTTTTTATTTCTAACCTTGCTCGTGGTTCTTCCCAAACAACTCAGTTGCTGCCCCAGGTCTTAGAGACACCAGCTGATCACCATCAGTTAAGACAGCTGGTCATATGTGGGAAAGAGACTCAGGAGTGGATCGAGAGCTTCATTGTCAGAGGAAAGGAGATCTTGGCTCGGATGTTCCAGTTGAGAGAGAATGCTCATAAACTTCGTCAAAGCATCCAAGGATTTGAACAAACATGGGCTGAAGTAAAACCTAGGCATGAGATTATCATTGCTGATTTAGACACAGCCTACGGTTCAGCAGTTTCAAAGGAGCATAAAAGACAAATCCTTGCTTGGAGAGAGCGTCATGTTTTCAAAGTTAAAACCTATGAGAGGATATCTGAAGAATTCATCACCTACAGGCAAAGGGTGGTTGAAGCTCTCCTTTTCATCAGCGAATTTGTCATAGAGATCCCCTCTCAGTACAGTCTTGAAGATGGTTCTTATGTCGGGCTTGAGGAGGTGCAAAATCAGTTCCAGAACGTTGTTCAAAGTTGCAGCCCAGTTGGCGGAAGGATAGGTCATATTTCAGTGATGTCAGCAAAGTTCAATAAAGCGGCCAATGAGATTGAAGATTTCCTAAGATCTATTGAAGATGCCGAAGATATTCTTGAAAAGCGGTGTTTTGCTGTTGATGGTATAGATGCACCGAACCGGGACACAATCTCAGACTTCCTAGCGGATGTGATCGAGCTTTAAAGCAGCTTTCTTCTAGAAGCTTTCTTTCCCGCTTTCTTTCTATTCTTGGAATCATCCTTATCCATTCTTTGAGGATAGAAAGAAGATAAGATGTAATAGTTGGCGTTTCCCGCTTTTTCTGCTTTTTAGGGTTTTAGTTGTTATCTTGTTTCTAGATTTAGTAATAAAGCTTGCTTGCTGAGCAAGCCCTAGATTGTGAAAGCAAGGAGATTTTAGGGTTCCCTACTCCTCTGCTTCTCTATAAATAAGAGCCTTTGCTCATTTAGTTTCTTTAACTTAGTGATAACAAAACGCTGAGCCTATTTTGCCTTCTATTTGTATTCAGTTTCCAGTTCAGTTGTATTGTGATAAGCAAATTGTTGAGCCTCTTTAGCCAACAAGGAGTTAGTGAGATTGCTGTTTTCTATTGTGTTAAGAATAAGTTTGCAAGCCTCCTTAGCTGCAATTTCTTATTCAAGGCATGTTAGAAGGGAGTTTTGTTTTAGAGATTTGAGTAATAAAATCATGAGCCTCTTTTGCCTTGGTCTAAAATCTCAGATTTCCGTTATCTATGTTATGCTTTCATGATCTTTATTTCAGCTTACAGTGAAGTGTGTAGGTGTTTGTTGAGAAAGAGATTGTTAAAGTATTTTTGTCAGAGAATCTACCTTGTTAATTTCTAACTTCTCTTGCTCTGCTATTACTTGAGAGGTTAGGAACGTCTTTAGTCTAAGTTAGTCGTAGTTGAACTTCTTATCAGAAAATCTCAGCTGCGGCGTTTGTTTAAAAAACCTTGTGCTCTAAGCTGATCCAAAAAAGATAGGCAACTTAGTTTTAGTTTACTTTCTTTCAAACACCATCAGCAAGAGGGAGCTTCCCCTCCTAATTTGAAGAGCAGTTTATCTGTGCATAGCTGTCCGTTTTCAAATCCGCATTCCAAAGGTGCGAATTTAAACGCCAACAGTTTCTTTTGTTGCAAAGTTCATGAGTTAGTGAACCCTGCAAAAATGTGACAAGTTCTTGTTGTTAGGGTTTTTGTGTGTTCCCTAACTGTTTCATTTTCCAGTGTCTTTCCGTTCTTGTGATAAGGTTCTTTGGTTCTCAAACTTTGTGAATTGCTGACAAATGATGTCTGTGAAAGTTTAGGTTCTCTATTTCAGTTAGTTTGTGAGTTTGTGAACTTCTTGAAAGTTCGACAAAGTTGAAGGAAGTGATTAAAAAGGTTTCAAAAGTTTGTATTTTTGCAAAGTTCATGAGTTTGCAAATCTTGTGAAAAGGTGACAAAGTTACTGAGTTTTTCAAAAAGTGCAACAAATGTGAGTTTGCTTTGAAATAATGGTATAAATAGGGTTTTGTGGGCTCATTCATTGTTGTCATATTTTCAAACTGTGAAGAATTGCTGCCATGACCTCCTGTTGTCATTCTCAACTCTGCACTTTGTTGTCATTGCTTCATTGCTGTACTGTGAGGTAAGCCTGTGATCTTCTTTGATTCCAAGGGTGTTGGGTGTTGATTCACAAGGTTTCTGGTGTTTGCTGTTGTGAATTGTTGTGTAGTCCTTGAATTTCCCCATTGTTTGGTTTACTTCTTAATGAACTGCAATCATCAGCAATTTTCTATTCACCCATAAATAGCATTACACTCTATTTTGTGTACTGACATTTGCTTGAAACCCTAGCTCATTTTCTCTAGTTGATTTCTAAACCTCACAAAATGAAGTATAAGTACTAGGATTATGAGCATTCCTCCATCATTCAAAATTTGTTGGCTGAAGTTGGAGACAGTCAATTGGTACACAAGGGAACCTATGGAAGCAATTTTTGCGAGTGGTTTGGCTCATGCCGGTAGATTTGTTGTTGCCTTTTAGTGTGCAGATTTAGTATTGGCATGTGTTAAAAATTATAAGCCAGACATTGGAACATTTGATGATTAGGGTGATTGCAAGATTGGATGCACAGAATATCAATTTTGTCCTTACACTGTCTCCAAGGGATCAATTTACTGAGGTAAATGTTGAAATTGGTAACCATTAATTCCAAGACAAGGGCACATATTTGAATAATATTGCTAAACGTTGGCTAATGGTGCCCAAAAAGGGAAAATCTTAGATTTCCGAAGGACTGCAAAGATCACACTTTGTAGAAGGGGTCTCTAATATAATAACCTTGTTGAATAGAGTTGTAGGAAACAAAGATACCAATGTTTTTGAGTATTGGATGTGTCAATTCATCCTTACCATTGGTTATGAATCACAATACATTGATTGGGAAAAATCATAAGTGATAATTTGCATGATTAGCTGGTTAATTTTCAAGAGAACCAATACTTCTATATATTTTCCTATTTGTTCTATGCTATTGCTGCTATGAAGGTCTGGCCTAGTCTGCAAACACAGGGGATATATGACAATACGATGCAGATTTATGACTTTATCATCAGCTTCAACAAGAGATTGGAAATAGGGATTATAGAAGAATCAATGATGCCTTCAACATGTTGACTGTGAGAGAGCTTGAAGGAGATATTGAACTCAAAATATCACTTGAAGCGTCAAAGTTGGTCACCCAATTTGGCAGCTTCTTTTTCAATTTCTACAATTCACATACATTAGAATTGGGGGATTTGAAGGCGCTCCATACATGTTGCCCAGGTATGTGAGTGATTATTTCATCTTGATTGAACTATGCAGACAAATGGTAGTAGTTACCAAGAAATGCATTGATAGGAAGAAAGCAAAATAATCTTTTCCTATAACCCTAGGTTATTACACTTGTAAATCTTATTCGAATTCCCAGAATGTGGAGAGGTTGTTGACTAAAATAAGGATGCATTTTTATGTAGCTAGAATGTTATTTGATGATAAAAACTATGTCCAAAATAATTTAAATCTTTCATACAAACATATTCCCATGTGGGACATTTTTGGGAAGACTGTATAGCTGATTTCAAAGTCAAGAAAAAGGAGTGGATGTGAATGACCACGGAGCAAAAGGAGAGCTATGATATGCAGTGGGATATAGAGGGTATAGGGGATGATGGTTCAGATTTGGTAAGGATGATGGTTCAGATTTGGTTCAAGAAACAATTACATTCAAAGAAGCAGCTAAATTTGTAATCTTATATTATAAGACAATTTGAGTGTAAATAAAGGTCGTCTTCTTTTTCGTCAGCTTCTAGTCATGGGTTAACCCCTTCCTACATTCTTTCTACTGAGAAATATTTTTTATTATGGAGGCTTTGTGCTTACCATTGGTCTTTGGAGTAATAAGAATTATAGAACTAAGACTGCAGCAGCACAAGCCAAATTTCTAGATGAAGATGTCCCCAACAGTCCTAGTCAGAATAAGGATAAAGAAAATAAAATAAAATAAATAGAGTTTATATTTAATTTCCCCAACAGTCCTAGTCCTATATGAACTTTATTCAAAATGAAAAAGAAAATAAATAAAGTTTATATTTAATTTCTCTTTTGAATAAACAATTACACTCAAAGAAGCAGTTAAATTTATAATGTTATATAAGACAGTTTGAGTGTAATAAAGGTCTTCTTTTTCTTCAGCGTCTAGTCTGCTTCTTCCGGGTTATCCCCTTCCTACATTCTTTCTACCGAGAAATATTTTTTATTATGGAGGCTTTGTGCTTACCATTGATCTTTGGAGTAATAAGAATTCAGATGAACTTTGGGTCAGTGGTTCTTATATATTGTATATTATTCTTATGTTAAGTTGCAGCTACATTTATAAGGTTTCTTTATGATTGTATGAACTCTATTCTCTCTTTGCATTCTAGATTATAAGTGATGTAGGAGCATCCGCATGAATGAGCAATGTGCATCACCCAAAAATATTTCAGTTTGGTTTTGGTTTTCATTTTTGGAGTGCAAATTGATTCAAATCTATGGTCAGTTGTGGTAGAGTAAGATGACATCGTTGTCATTCCATTGACAAAAAATGTCTTGTTTCAATTTATATTCCAAGCCTCGATTGTTCAGTGAAATGAATTTAAATTGGTTTCCAGCGGGTCGATTATCGCTGTGGAATAAATGTTGATTCTTCATTCTGCTGGAGTGTGACTTTTTCTTATTGTTTCATTGCCAAATTGATTTTATTGAAGTCAAGCAAATCATTGGTTTCACTATCAAGAAGAAATAAAAACAAATTCTTATTTTCCAAAATGTGAGAGGTCGCGCAAGCGAGGCATGAAGGGAGAAATCAAAGGCCATTCGCATAGGGAAGGTATAGAGGCAGAAGCAAAAAGGAGAAACGGGAGTATGGCGCGTGGGGAAGTAGACAGATAGTCAATGTAGCCAAAAAAAATAATAGAGAGGTCACCAAGGAAAAAGATACACAACAGATTGGCATAGGGGTTGCACAATAGGGAGGAGTAAGGAAAACAAAAGGAAACAAGAAATGTACCACACAGTGAACAAAGAAAGATGTATATGTAGAAGAACATGAAGGGGGCTTCCCAATAAGAATGAGTAGAGGAGTATTAAAACTGCGGGTAGGAAAGTAGCAGGGGGTGTGTGAAATAAAAGAAACTTCTGTGCAGATTAAAGCCAATAATAATTGCAGATGAAAGAGGGTCATGGGAAATGAAGGATGGGATAAGAAGATTGAAGAGCAGAGACATAGACAAAGGTGCTTGAATAGAGGATTGATCATTGGAAATAATTAAAACTTGCAGATTATTTCATTGCCTGTAGCCAGTGGAATATCAAATAAATAAAAATCATTGAATTGCCTCTAAATTGTGGTGCCATTCAAATTTGTTTAATTTGATGAATGAGAAATTGAATTTGAATTTTGTTTGAGCTGCTTAATTCATTAGTCTGATAAGACCTTTGAATTTCAAATTGCATTAATTGATATCAGAGCCAAGTTTGTAGCGGTGGTGAAGAAAACCTTGAGAGGTAGTGTTGTGGGTGAGTGAAAAGGGAAGAAGACCCACAATTATAGAGGGTAATCAACATGGCACAAAGAGGACGTGGGTAGAGAGGGCCACAAAATGGAGACATGGCAGTCTTGGAAATGCTGAAAGGCATCACAGCTAGATTGGATGCAATGGGAATGGCACAACGATGAGGAATTCTGGTGGTAGACATTAGTGATGATGATGAAGAAGTTGTAGCACCCAAAATTGATTTGGAAGATGATGGCGAAAATGTGGCAGAGAGCTGATTCCTGAAAGCAATGGTGAAAATCAGTAGCAAACCTTGATTGGACCCTCCAAATTACAATGGAAATTTGAATCCAGAAGAAGTAATAGATTGGATATCGGAGATGGAGAAGTATTTCAACTATGAGTCAATTGAAGACCCAAAGAGACTGAAGTTTGCATGCACGAGATTGGAGGGGCATGCATCTTTATGGTGGGATCATGTGCAAAATGAAAGGCAGAGTAGAGGAAAGGACAAAATAAATCTTGGGAGGGGATGGTGACGAAGTTGAAGGCGAATTTTTTGCTTATAAATTACCAAATCAGCTTGTTTAAAAAGTAGCAAAACTTAAAGCAAAGGGAGAAAAACGTGCAAGAATACATTGAATTCTACCAATTGAACATTCAGGTAGGACATGTGGAAGATTATGTGGAGAAAGTTTCAAGATATGTGAATGGGCTACACAATTCAATTCAAGATGACTTGAGCTTGATACAAATAACTAGCGTGGAAGAAGCTTATCAATATGCATTGAAGGTGGAAGAAAATATTGCAAGGAGATAAAAAAGTAACTCTCAAGGTAGAGGCAGATTTTCACATGGTAGAGGACAATCCAATAGTGGTAGAGGTTACCAAAACAAGCAAGAGGAAGCCAACACATCTCAAGCAAGCACACAAGAAACAAAGGAAGAGGAGAATTCTCTAGAGGAAGAGATCATTTTCGTGGTAGAGGATATTTTGGTAGAGGTAGAGAAAGAGGATTTAGCGGTACATGTTTTCAATGTGGAGAAATTGGACATCGTGCATTTGAATGCTCACAAATTCAGTAGGGTGGTGGAAAAGGAAAAGAAGCAAGAGTGCATGTAGCACAAGCTGAAAATGACATTGCGACTTCATTGAGGTGTGGAGAGGATCCTGAAGATGAAGAATCATTAATGTTGCAAAGAATTTTGTTGAATCTGGACAAGGACAAACCAAAACCATTTCAAAGAGGGAATCTATTCTGAACAAGGTGTAAGGTGAGTGGGAAATGTTGCAAAGTCATTGTGGATAGCGGTAGTATTGATAATGTAGTATCTGAAGAAATGGTAGACAAGCTAAAATTGAAGAGAGTCAAACATCCCAGTCCATATTGAGTTTCATGGTTGCAAAAGTAGCATCATTTGTTGGTAAATGAACAATGTTTGATGAGTTTAAAGATTGTAAATTACAAGGATGAAATTATGTGTGATGTGAGGCCAATGGATGTGTGCCATATGCTTTTGGGAAGATCGTGGAAATTTGATAGACAAGCTGTTCATGATGGTAAATTAAATACATATGCAATAAAACAGGATGGCAAAGAGTACACTCTAAATCCATTGAAAGATAGGGAAGAGGAAGTTGAGAGCAGCGCCAAGATTTGTTTTGTTTCTGAAAAGCAATTTTTGAAGGACTTGAAAAGAGAGGGAACATGCTTTGCAATCATTCCAACGCTTGCAGCAGTTGGGACAATGAAGAAAGAGGAAGAGATATCAATTGAAGTTCAAATTTTTTTGAAAGAATATGCTGACATATTGATGGAGTTTCCCAATGGATTTCCCCCCATGAGGAGCATAAACCATTGCATGGATTTGATTTCTGGTGCAAGTTTTCCAAACAAGGCACCATATAGAATGACACCTACGGAGAAAGAGGAGATAAATAGGCAAGTTCAAGAATTGCTTGACAAGGGGCTGATTAGAGAAAGTTTAGTCTGTGTGAGGTTCCAAGAATGTTGGCACCCAAAAAGGATGGGGAATGGCAGATGTGTACGAATTCTAGAGCCATAAATAAGATAACTATCAAATACCAGTTTCCATTGCCATGAATGGATGATATGATAGATTGCTTGAGTGGAGCTAAGTACTTCACAAAAATTGATTTGAAGAGTGGTTATAATCAAATAAAAATAAGAGAGGGAGATGAATGAAAAACTGCTTTCAAAACCAAAGATAGGTTGTACGAATGGTTGGTGATATTGTATTGATTGACAAACTCTTCGAGGACTTTCATGAGATCAATGAATGAAGTCTTGAAGCCATATCTTGGTAAGTTTGTAATTGTGTATTTGGATGATATTGCCATATTTAGCAAGACAAAAGATGAACATTTGTATCATGTTAGATTAGTTTTGCAAAGGTTGAAAGAATAGAAGTTGCTAGTGAATTTGAAAAAGTATAGCTTCATAAAAGAGAGTTAGTATATTTGGGGTTTGTTGTTTCTAGAAATGGGTTAAAAATGGATCCAGAAAAGGTAAAAACAATTGTGGATTGGCCTTCACCAAGGAGTATGTTTGAAGCAAGAAGCTTCCATGGATTAGCGAGCTTCTATAGGAAGTTCATCCAAAATTTTAGTGGGATTTGTGCTCCTATTACGAAAACTATGAAGGGTAATAGGAAATAATTTGTTTGGACAACTGCAGTTGAGAGGAGTTTTAATATATTGAAGGCAAAAGTGACGGAGCAGCCCGTGTTGGCACTTCCCAAATTTGAAAAAGACTTCCAAGTTGATTGTGATGCAAGTGGGACAGCGATAGGGGGAGTTCTAAGTCAAGAGGGCAAACCAATAGCTTACTTCAGCGAGAAGTTAAATGAGGCAAAAAAAAAAATACTCAATGTATGATCAAGAATTCTATGCAATTGTGCAAGCACTCAAGAAGTGGAGACATTACTTGCTATTGAAGTAGTTCATGTTGTACACCGATCATCACGCATTGCAATGCATAAACAACCAAGGTAAATTAAATCAAAAGCATGTGAAGTGGATTGAATTTTTTCAAAGTTATTCATTTGTTTTGAAACATAGAAGCAGGAAATCAAATCTAGTTGTTGATGCGTTGAGTAGGAGATGTTTGTTGTTGACTGCGATGAGAGTGAATGTTGCTGGGTTTGAGTCAATGGGGGAGTTATATGAGGAAGATGTAGATTTTAAAGAAGCTTGGACATCGTGTAAGAGCCCAATGGCGATGGATAGAACTCCATGGTTGGAGTATTTCATTCAAGAAAATTTGTTGTTCAAAGTGTAATGTCCTTGTTTTTGGTCATGTCAGCATTGTAATTAGCTTCGACTTTCTCGGTGATCGCCAAAGGGGATGTTTGATGTCATCTCCAAACAATTTCGATATTTTTCGCATTTTTAGTTGGCCATGCAGGAAATATTTAATAATTAAATAATTAATTGTAAGTTGTCGAAAAAACACAAATTAAAAGGCAACTTAAATTAATTATTTTTTTAATGCGAGTTTGAAGAAACTAAAGTGTCAAAAAAGTTAACTTGATTCACTTTTTGGTGAAATAAGGATTACTTTGAAGAAAGGGATTAAATTAAAAGTGAAAATGGAGGATTTCAAAAATTTGTGTGGGGGGTTATGAAAAGGTAACAAAAGCAATTTTTGGGCACATTTTTTGGATATGCGGGAAATTTTTGGGGAAGAATTTGTTGCTTTTTATAGAACTTCATGAGGATGTTAACCTTCATGGAGAATATCACCTCCGAAATTGAAAATGTTTCTTGGGTCATTGTTGATAGTCTTATTCGGAGGCTGTGCTAGAACTTCATTGTTGATGAGTTTTACTGTGCTTCCAAATTAAGAGAAAATTATACATCAAAGCAAGAGTTATTGATACTATGAGATTTGATTGTTTAAATTTTAAGAAAAAATGTTGTTATTTCCAAGGATAGTTGTACCATTCCCTAGGAAAGGTCGTAACCCTACGTTGCTCAACTAACTTGAAATAAACATTAAATGCTTATGGGTATTTTTCTAACGTCTTTTCCTTGGTTGATAGTTATTATTATGGTAATTAGAGTTTTGGCTAACTCAAAATTAGGGGAAAAGTCATACATATTTTTGAAGGCTATACAAGTTGTAAGTGGTTTTTGGCAATTGTTGGGTATTGAAATTCATCTATGAAAAATGAGGGAGTATTATATTCTTTGAACCTGTACAATTCAAACTCCAAAATGGCCGAACTCACCAATATTAATTGATCCATATGTATGGTTATATAGAAGCCATACGATTCAAACTTTAAAGCTGCAGAATAAATCAAGACAGTGGTTAGACTTTTTAACCACACCTTTTTTTGACTTCGAGATTTAATATCAATTAAAAAGGGCAAAAATCATGGGCAACTATATGTGACATGCAATAAGATTACCTCTTCTGACGTACACCTTATCTTTGCCATACTGTATCTTTGGAGGCTTTCATACTCATTTAAAGACTGTAATATATTTGGTGGATGTTCCGTAACAAGTGGGGAAAGAATTATTTTGGTGGCAAAATGCATTTACAGGTTAGAAAAAATGTGTTCTCATATCATGTGCAATTTGTCACTATTTGTTAAACACAATTTTGTTGAATATGCTACCTGTAAATTTTATACTATCTGCTAATAAAAAGTTTGAAATTCAAACTAAAGCTGGAAGTTATAATTGTTGGTGTTGTTGTGAGATTTCCTATTCAAACTTCTAGTAACATAACATATATACATTCAATTTAGACATCTGCAACTGTTTGACAAAATGCATATTTGGTAAACTTTGGGAGAGTGCAAAAAATTTTTGGTCTAAAAACTGGGGCTGGATATTACACAAAGGGAAGAGGTTGTGTAAACCTCAAGGATCAATGAGGGAGAACTTGATAAGAGAGAAACACAGTGGGGGTTTGTGAAATATCCCACCCTGATCTGAGATATCTGCTAACTAATTTTTGCTGTTTTTGTTTGTTTTGGGTTATGTAAGTTTTTGGAAGTATTTACCAGGCAATGCATAAAATTGCAAAGCAAATACAAATGGAGAAATGCTGAAAGCCAAAATATCAAATGATCAACTCTGATTAATTATTGCTTTCAATTTACAATAAGATTGATCATACCCGGATAACTACTTCTAATCTTGAAACTCTGTAAACCCTTATTTTGAATCTCTCTTGTAATCGATGAAGCACAAATGTGACTCCTGAATGCAGCCACCTGAAGAGTACACCTTGGGTGGTATTTCACACCTGTAGAATGCTTAATCCGAGAGAGCTATGTTCAACAAGATTGATTTGCAGCAGCAAGAAACCCTAGTTTCTCCTTCACACAAAACTCTCGAGTTTTCTACAAGTATCAATCCATAAATGAATGAGAAATGCTTTTTTGAGTGCTTTTTATATCATCTCCAAAAAAGCACAATTTTCAATGCTTTTAATCCATTTTTTATATTAAATGATATTTGCTTTTGTTGCCATGATTGAATTCCCTAAGTGGGCGCCCATCTCAAAGAATTAAATAACTTGACTTTATGTTATTAAATAACTTTATATTACTTATGTCATTAAATAACTTTATATTATAAAGTCAATAAGTCATTAATGATAATCACCTTTTAATAATTTAATTATTATTAAAGTAAGCACTTTAATAATAATTAATATACCATAACTCCATAAATATTCATTGCCAATTAATCCTGCCAACACCATAGGCTAACCCACTGCACATACTGCTCATTTGGATGCCTTACTATAAATAGTAAGGTTGGCCCCCAACATCCCACTTACTAAAAATAGTAAGTGTATATAAACGGAGCCAAAAACCCCAGAAGAAGATCCCCCCTGAATAAGCCAAGGAACTGGAGAAGAAACATTGTCAACCACCATCTGAGAACCAATTAACTCCCCCACAAGGCCCTCTAATCACCAATATTAGCCTACGAGGACCTGATGATAGGCTAATCCTCAAAACACCAACGCTGGCTAAAAAGGGGACATTGCAGTCTGCCCTTCCAAATTGCTTGACCTCAAGCAATCTAAACTGAATGCCTTGGCCTGTTGTCTGAATGCCAGGATCCCAAATCAATCTGTAGTATGTCCATCCATGCCCAACACCACTGTAAGCAACTAATCGGGTGTAGAGCAATGTACCAAACACATCAAAACCTCACATCCATCAAACATGAGGAGATAAAAGTGTCTCGAAGTGTCCACATCACAACACCTCACTCAATGCTCTGCAAACCTCCTATGGACGTGATGACTACCCCTCATAGGTGTTGAAAGATGTGTAAATGCTCCTCTTAGGTTGCTGATATAAAACAGATCAACACCCTCTAGACTGGAAATCCAACCTATGGGAATGCATACCAAATTGCCCGGATCATAGGGTGCCAAAGTACCAACCCTATGCCACTCTCCAATGCTAAGGAGATGATGCAACTCTCCTCGTAACTCCCAATCAACTGCTGTCCTCCAAGGATAATGAAAGGAAACCTTGTCCCCATTAATAGAGCAGTTGTTCCCTACCAACTAATGGAGGTCATTGCGGCTTGAACTAACACTTCCGTCATGCTCACTAACACTGCAACTTCCTTGTAACCACACCTCCAATGGAAATTTTTGAAACAAAGAAGTTGCAAACTCCACCATGGTCGCATTTGCATGATGAGAATCTGATTCCTGACCTTGTAAGCAACCAACTGAAAATAGTAGAGTTGAATACCCGCAGTTTCAAGTCTCATCTCCTGAAGATGGAAATGCTCCATCCCAAAATGGATGATATGAATCTTGAGCCAACCCACACGTACACACCATCAAGTCATCTGTGTGTGGACTAAAGGAGAAGTGATGAGAACTCCTTACTATGCAGTCAAGATGGAATGCACCTGCCTGTGCCAATGATTGACCAACATAGTCCTCGGGAACACTCGCCTTGTCACTCTCATCATTTGACGCAGGAGGTGGCTCACGTCTCCAATTCTGAAGGGCTGATTGGGTTGATGCTCTGCAAAACCTCTCTACAATCCCAATAGCTAGGTCTCTATCAGATAACAACTGGAGGTAATCTGATTTTACTTCCTCCAAAGCATGCCTGATAGTCTGCAAGCTTCAAATAGAAGCTCCAATCGAGACCCCTTACTGTCTCTCCTCAAATTCTGCCTACCAAAGGAGTACTTGACAAACTTATGTGTGCAAGTAAAGCAAGATAGGGCTTGATGAACCTTATCTCTAGTGACCTGTTGATGTGTGTTCTATTACACAACAAAAACTCTAGAATAAATAATCCAAAAGACACTCTATCCTCTCTTGAAAAACTGCCTCGTATGCTAAGATTGCCAAAAAGATCATACAACAATTCCAATGTTTCGTAAGTTGGGTGTGGATAAGCTCTGTGGATGATATGATTTTGCCGGTAACACAAAGGGATTTACTCTAGCATGCTACTCGAAAAGTAAGGATTTAGATGCAGTGTTATTTTTCTTTGGATTTTCTGATTTTAGATAAAAAAAGTCAAAAGGGGAGTAAGGGTTGAGGAATCCTATACTATTCCTACGAACTCAAGAGACAGTAAGGATTGAGTGAAACCAAAGAACAATACTTTGTTTCGCCACGCTATATGACAACTACACAAAGCAAGTGCAATCTTTTGAGGATTTGTGCTTAAAATTTCTTCACTACGAACAACACCATCAATAGAACAATATCATTCGAAGTAAACAATGAAGCATCCACATCAAAAGCTCAGTCTAACTTTACGTATTGAATAGAAATCATCCATCCAAAGAAAGTATGAGCAAAGTTTCACTAACCTTTACGATCAATCTATCATTCCCTTAACATACATTCAAATGAGATTCTAACTCAAATTTACTTTACGAGGAAGAGAAATATGCAACCATGCAACCATTTGACAGTAAAAGGATTCAAAGCATCTCATGCATTATGAACTTTATTATCAAGAATAGTCTTTAGCAACAATTTCATAAAACTCTCTCTTATTATCTATGCTCTATATCATGCTATCCATCTATGAAAATGAGAGAATGAGAGGGGGGTATTTATAGAGTTTCCTAAGTACAATGAACAACCAAGATTAATCTGGAATCAATGGCAGAGATTAAAAATAAGCAACCCTAATTAGGGTTTCCCAAAATACAGTCAGTGATCAATGAGCTAACAACAAGTGAACTGAAGTTAAGAGCTATTCTTGGGGAGGCGCATCCCTATCCTCTTTGGTGGCATTATACTGGATGAATTTGGAAACTATGATGCCGACTTCCTCGATCGTGACCAGTGGCAGCACATTGACCTTGAATTCCAGCAGATCCAAATCATCCGAACATTCTGCAAAAGCATCTTCCCATTCTAATTCTTGCCACTGGAAAGTACGAAAGATGAATAGGAAGTCAACAACCTTAGTCAAATTTTGTTTGAGGATAGGTCTAGCAATGTCGAAGAAGATTTCCTGAATTTTGTGCTTCAAGTTTTCAAACTACAGGTTGTTTACTCGCACAATGTCCTTCTCTAGCGCATCTGCAGCCACAGATAGAATCTTCTCCCGTATTTCTTTTGTCCTTTCCTCAACTTGGATAGTATCCGCCTTTATCTTCAGTAGGATCTCGCTCCGTGTGATCAATGCCATGTACCAGCTATTGAAATCATAGGCCGCACTTGGTGCAATTACTTTTCCGTTGACCAATTCTTGCTTCGACACTCCTTTAAGCACTTTGAGACATGGAATGATTCTGTCTTGAATATCCTGAGCATTATCCCATGTTTCTGCCAATGTTGCAATTCTCGAGAGCAAAGAAGAAGTTTGCCCGTATGCCAATGCCAGTTTTTCTGCAAATATAGCCACCTCTTCTCTGTTGCTGATCAACCACTCCTTAGTCTCCTTGGCTATATTCTTCTCTTCTTCGAGAGTCTCCTAAGAAGTATTCATCAATGGAGGAGCTGCTGAGCTAGTCTGATCAAGAGGCTTAGTTAGATGCTGAATATATTCCTTAAGTCGTTCAACCTCTCGTTTATACTCTCTTTTCTTTGCTACCTCCTCTAACCTTTCTTTGATAGTGGCAACAAAATTATCCAATTCTTCCACCTCCTGTCCTTTTGTGGTAGGGCCCAAATTGCTAGTGGTAATGGCATATTCCTGGGGAGTAATTTCCTCCCTTGACTTGTCAACTATCGGTACAGCAATTTGGACTGTACGATGCCCGACTTCATCTTTCTGAATGGTGGAGAATGTTTTGGCCAACTTCCTTGCATTGACTGCTTCTAATCTGGCCAAAAAATCGGCCATGTCATCCTCTTCTTCTGGAACCTCTTCTGGTCCCTTCATCTTCAATCTCTCTTTCAACCAATCGGGGATAGTTGGCAGCTTAGTATCTTGCTCTTCTTGAATGTCTTGTGTGCCCCAAATTTCTTGAATTCCTTTCAGGGCTGAAATCATTCCTTCTTCAAATTCGCTGTCCAAAATGTCAACCTCATTGTCCGATTCCAAAATCTCGGTGCTTGTGGGTGATGGAGGCTCATCATTTTCTGGCTGAACAGGGATAGGAGAGGGAATCCTTATATCTCCTAGAGATTCATCAATGCCTAAAATTTCATTCACATTCGCAGAGACAATAGAATGAAGAGGCTCCGGTCTCTGCTGTTGCCTGGCAGGTTCCTCATCTGCGATTTCTTTTCCCTTTGTCTCCTTCCTTTTCTTGGGATTAGAGCTTTCAATTGGCTCGTCTCCTTGGGATGCTCCAGCGTTCGAAGAGTGTATGTCAAAGGTATACCCTTCCGTTGTAGTTCCTTAATCTGCTGATCTACCCACCATTGTGAATACTTGATGACAGGTCTCATGAAGGTGGTCAAGTCAGAGATTTTCGGTTCTGACCAGCGCATGGGAGGAAGAGGTTGACTTCCATCAAAACCTGGTTGTGTAAATTCACCATCATTTTCAAGTTGGTCGGGCACACGAAAGAGCTTTGTCGTCCTGATCAAGCTAATAGGCAATCTGGACCACAATCTTTTCCTAACATCGAATTCATCCGCAACATTGGCCCAGTAATCCTCCAGGTCTACTTTGTCTTTATATTTCTTTCCGTTCACGGTTTCGATGTGGCGGTGAGGATCAAAATTGGCTCTAGTTTGGTACGATGTGAACGGATACCACTGCATTTCTAGTCTGCCACCTTGAGCTGCCTGTGCAGACGAGCAATATTCTTCCATGTTCCCGATGAAGAATGGGAAAGTGACAACTGCTTTCTGCTTTGGCCTTTGGATGTTTTGATAAGTCTCCAATTGCCTAAGAACCTCCAGTAGAATCATTTTGTGGGTGGGGTAGATGGGAAGCTTGAATGGATTCCTAGTGAATCCCTGAACTCTGATATAAGTGAACCTCGAAAACTGGATGTACCAGGATCCATATTTACTGATGAGGCTCTTAGCTTCGCGTGTCAGCCTTTGGTGCGTCCCTCCTTGAAGTATCCTCGTGATGTACATCAGGAATGCATCGTGCGCTCTTCTAAGATGGGACTTAGCAAACAGTTGCAACTGGGGGTAGCATTCATACACTTTGAATTCATTCTCTCCGTTTCCCACAACACCTTTGCATATCAATCCGGAATATCTATAGGCTCTGACCAATAGATAAATAATATAGGAACTCATATAAAATGACTTAGTCCTCTCTAGGTTGATCAATTGCTCATGGATGTTATCACTGATCATCCTCGACCAGTTAAACATTTTGACTCCGAAAGTGCTCTCCTCGATGAAGAAGTACATCCATGTTTCAAAGGGAGCGCCTTGAGGACTGCCCATTATTCTGTTCAGGAGCAAAATGATATCACCATAGTCCTCCTTAAAATCTGTCCAGCGTAGTTTCTTAGGCATTTTCTTTGCGGAAGCTCTTGGATTTTCCAACCATGTTTTGTTGATATGAGTTGCACATTGATCTGCCCAATCCTCGAAGATTCTTTTGGCTTCATCCTTTGTTTTATATGAAGTTTGATGGTACTCCAGGATGCCAAATGCCTCCTAGATAGTTGGCTCTCCAAGATGTGCCAAAATCCTCCCATTAGGAGCGACAATCTGTCTTTCCTGTGGGTTGTAATGCCTTGCACATTCGACCATCAATTCGACACACTCGATTGCTGGAGGAAATCCAGCAGCTTGGACAATTCCATTCTGCATCATCCGGTAGGCAATGGCTGTGGGTAGAAGTCCATTCAATCCATATATTCTCTTTTTGAATTCCTCAAAATCAACATGTCCGAGGTCTGTATCTGTGACGTTCTTCCATTTGGAATTGATCTTTGACTCCTGTTGAACTCCCTTACTTGCGAACTTCATTGATGTTTTCTTTGACGATTCTCCAGGGGTGGTCATCAACCTGCGAGAAAGAAAAATATATTAACTTCCAATTATGATTTCTTTAAAATTTTCCTATGGAAATTCTAACTCTCAGCTTGTTGAAGGTTAAATTCAATGAAAAAGCAAGCTGAGAGTAACAACACTTGTAAATTTTTCGATGATAAAGAGAAGATGGAAGTAAAGAATTCTATCAACTTCGAAATTATACTCTGTGGCTAGCAATTCGACTTGAACCCTTGAGAATTTTATCTTTATTCTCGAAAAAGCAAGTTATCCTCTATAAATTTCTGCCTTCAGCTTAGAATTCTACCTCTTTCTTTGCTCTTTCACCTCGAAAAAAATCAATCACTCAACTTTCAAAATTTCTATCTCTCAAAAAAAAAAATCTCTCTCATGAAAAATTCTATCTCTCGAATTTTTTTTCTAACTCTTGAAAAATTCTCTACCTCTAGAAATGGAGAGAGCTAAGCCTCTTGAAATTATGAGTTGATAATGACTTGAAAATGCCTTATAAGGATGCAAACTTCGATTTATTTAGCATTTTCTCAAGTTCATCGAATGTGGACTCTTGTTTATCGAGGTAAGTTTCTAAATCTTCACTCTCCATCTTTATCTTCATTGAAATTTTGAAGTCTATCTCTTGGAACTCGATTTTTCTAAGTGTTAGAAATAATTAAAGGTTCTAATATATGCGAAATTTTGATTTTTCTAACCTTTAATTGATTTATTTTACCCATGTATTATTTTAATTTGGTAATTTTTTCCAAGTTTATGGGCTTTTCTTCTCTTTCTCCTTCCTAGCGGATTTTCCTTACTCTTTTCCTCATGGCAAACTTTATAGTGGATTTTCTCAAACTTTTGCCACTATACAACTTCTCCTCTAGGCGTTTCATGCCTTAGGCAACTTTCATTATATTTTGGGCGGACTTTGAAGAAGTTTTTCCATTTCCATATTAAGCTAGGCGGCCTTTGTGTCTTCCTTTCCATCTCCTCTACAAGTCGGACTTCATAACTTTCTTTCCAATCTTAAGGGCATACTTTGTTCTATTCTCTCCATACTTCATCTCCCTTCCAAGCGGACTTGGCAAACATTTTTCATTCCCTCCTCAAGGGCTGGCGGACTTCCTTGTTCATTTCCAAATCCCCATCAAGGTAGGGCGGACTTTGCACATTTCTTTCCATGACCTTGGGCGGACTTCCTAATCTCCTTGCCATTCCCTTTTCTAAGGTGGGCGGACTTGGCAACATTTTTTCCATTCTCAGGGGTGGACTTGAGAGATTTCTTTCCATGACCTTTCTTTCTTCATGGTGGACTTTGTGAAGCTCTCTCCAAATGCTGGTCGGACTTTGAAGATGTCTTTCCACTTCCTATTCAAGGTCTGGTCAGACTTTCCTTCTTCTATTCCAAGTGCAGGTCGGACTTTCAAGCTCTTCAGACACTTGTTCTTGGGCGAAATTTTCAGACTTGTGCCATTTCTCACCATGCTGGTCGCCATGA
Source organism: Sequoia sempervirens (assembly GCA_007258455.2). Lineage (NCBI taxonomy): Eukaryota > Viridiplantae > Streptophyta > Pinopsida > Cupressales > Cupressaceae > Sequoia > Sequoia sempervirens. The sequence continues at coordinate 21,355,901 of VDFB02026320.1, read as the reverse complement.
ACCTCCACTCTTGCCTTTTACTCGCCTTTTGGGTTGGATTTTTGATCTGATTTTCATTCTTTTTCCAGATTTTTACTTGTTTTCATCAGAATTTTGATTGATTTTTTGATGTATAGCCCTGATTTTGGTTGCTTTTTATTGATTTTCTCAGATTTTCACATGCTTTTTACTTGATTTTTAGTTTTTTCATTGATTTTTGCATGCTTTTTCAATCTAAAGATGGAAATGTTGACTCCTCTATTGGTGGGACCTTGGTACCTTCCAAAAATAGAAAAAGCAAAAAAACAACTTTCTAAAAGTAGTAAATCCTAGAATGGTCCAAAAGTGCCAAAAATGAAAAAAGCAAAAATGAAAAAAGCAAAAATCCTAAAAAGTAGGAAGTGTCTGAATCGAGTGAAAACACAGGCGATCTTCGTCTACAAGGTCTTCTGAGCACTTCTACGACGTTTAAGCACAGTTTCAGGCTTGAATTCCCATCTTGGCTTGGGCATTGACTCCAGACTCTGGCTTGAAACTCGTGGAGTGAAAGATCTTATGAAATTGCAAGTCAAAACTAAACCCTAAAAACAAACCACCGAGGGTCCCCATTTACAATGGGGCGATGTGTGATAAGGTCACAACATGACCTTCAGTTGATCCTTCCAACTCTGTGACTCATGAGGTTGTTGACCACAATCAGCTGTATGGAATGAATTTTCTGATTTGCTTCTAGGAGAGGGAAACATATCAACATGGAAACCAATATCCCCACTAGATGATACCCTACATTCCTCCTGTAAAGAAGATGGGACAACATTGTGATCGATCACACAACTCTCTGCATAATCCACGTCTTCATCACAAGACCTATCAATAATATTCTTTTCATCACCTGAAATGGGTTCATCTTCAAGAACACTTGCTGCAACAAACTGTTCCCTGTTATGCTCATCCAATGTACTCATCCCATTGGTGTCACCTACACATGTAAATGAAATGGATGTTTCCACATCCTGAATATGCACATTCCCACAATCCGTGGATGTATGCTCATCACCAATGGCTGCCATAGATAGTTGAATTGTAGCTGTAGGTGATGAAGGCTGCGCCAAACTCAACTCCATGGTAAACTCATCAATACGAGACTCTAACTCTTGAAGGGCCAATTGAGTGCTCTTCAAAGAGTCCATGGCGACCTCAAGCTCATGAGTGAGCTCATTAACCTCCACCTCTTTCCTTTTTAGTGCATCATAATAAATACTATCAAGCATGAGAAGATGATCTTTGTCAGATAGCAGCTGTAGGTAACTAGTTTTCATCACCCCCAATGCATGTCCAAGTGCCTGAAACTCTGCAAGGGAAAGTTCACTATCAAAGTGCTCATGTGTTTCTAGAGTTTTCCAACAACAGTTCACCAACAATTGTTGAGCAACATCAAAGTGTTCTATGGCTGTAGCAATCATGCCTTCATTTACCTTCAATTGACCTGCTAAATGATGGGACGATTGAGACATATCATTTCCACACACAATTTCTGATTGGAAATCAGCACTATGATAGGATGTTGAATCACCATCATCAACTGATTGGAAAACATCATCATTTGTGCCAT